>VXBO01002206.1:17850-34747 GCA_013400135.1 Rhinoptilus africanus | reverse complement strand
GCCCAAACGTTGCTTGCCAGAACGGTGGGGGGAAAAAAGAAATAAATAGTGCCAAGTGTTAGTCGGTGGGCGAGTGGATTGTGCGTTTACAAGCAGTGCCAGACGACATTAATCCCACGCAGGAATACAATGGCAGGCTTGTTGCCTTACGAGAAGGACAAGGTCGGATGCTTTATATTCTGCTTTGCAGAAACGTAATTCCGTCCTTTTCCAAAGGGCAAAACACAGGGAGGCTGCATTACCGGCGTCCGACGTTTGCAATCGCTTTTCCTCCCTTTTTTTTTCCACCCTCGGAAGAGAAATTGGGGCTCCTCTCTCAGCCCCGTCGCTTTTGGGGGTGAGCGGGGATGTTTCAGGCGTTTCGGGCCGTTCGCACCCTGAGATTGTTCAAAACCCCGCGGGTTTCAGCACACGCTCGGGATGGGGGTGGGGGGGCGGACCAGGAGCTGGGGTCGGGCTGGCAGAAGAAGAAATTCTCGTAGATGTAAAAAATTGCTGCTTTAGGGCTGAAGAAATCACTTCTCAAAAGTTTGCCGCGGTTGCAATTAAAGAAAAGAGTATCTGTCTCTGTCTATACATTTTAGCTAAATAAATCCCGGCGCTGGAGGCAGAAGGATTCCCATCTCCATCGCCCGGAGCAGGATAAAGGTTGTAATATTCCCTGCTCCCAGAGCCCTCCTGATCAATAGGGACCGCAGCAGAGCAGCAAGGGCACTGCAGGGCTCACACCCCAGGTCGATACGAGCGTCAGTGCCCCCAGCCTTTTCCCTCGTTTTCCCTAAAAAGCAAGGGAATTCCTTGTATTTTCCCTTCGCCGCTGCGGAGCAGAATGGACACCTAAGGCGAGTTGTGTCGCAAACCAGCCGGAACTGTTACCATGCCCAGATCTCCACAGATTTTTTGGGGTTTTTTTGTTTTTTGTTTTTTTTGACCCTGTACCTGGTCGACCCACGCCGGCCCCGACCCCCCCGAGACCGTTCCCCCCGGGGATTCCTCACCCTCCAGTTACCGTTTTTCCCGGTGCTCGGGACATAGAACTTCCCACGGGGGAAACCCACTGCCTCCCACTCTGGGCCATGGAGGTAGAATAATTAAGCCCCTCCAATTATAATCGAGACCCCATATCCCTTTGAGAGCTTCCCTGAGAGGTGAAGTGACTGAAGTGCATTTATCGATGTATTTATTATAAGTTACGAGTAAATAGTAACATCAGTCATTAAGTTAGTACTTTTACTGTTGATACACTAATAACGATATTTGTAAATACTAAAATATTACGGCATTATACTTATAATAATGATTATAATTAAGGAAATATCATCCCGACAGACTTTTTATTTTAAACCAGTCCCCGCATTTGAGCACGTACAAAGGCGTGCGTGGAAGCCGCCGCCAGCGCAGCGCGGCGTGGGGGGCTCTGGAAGCCCCCTGTTACTGAAACCACAAATGCATATTTTTGTCTGTTGCAGTTAAGGCAGCGGAAAGGAAAGGTTTCTTTCCATTCCCTCCCTTAGTTTATTAGCATGTGCCAAAACGCAAAAAATCCCCCAAACAACAGCCCAACAAAAAGAAAAAAAACACACCCCAAAGCCCCGATAACAAAATACTGAGATAACACCGCAAAACAGAGAAATTATTAGAAAATCGGCTAAGATTTTTTTTTTAATTTTTTTTCTACTTAGTCCCTGTGTTGCCCTAATTGCCCTAATTCCCTAATATTCCCTCTGTGATATTTCAGCGTTACCTGGGTTGGTTTTTTTTAAGCTGTTCTGGGAAAACGGCTGATTTTTCCTTTCCCATTTTGGTGACACCGACTTTGGGGCTTCCCCCAGGCGCCTGGCGACCCCCGCTGGGTTTCGGGGTGCACTGGTCCCCCGGCCCTTCCCCCGGCAGGGAAGGTGTGCTGGGAGGGGGGAAGGTGTCCCGCAGCAGGGACCGACCCGCCGGAGCCCGCTCGTACCCACCTCCTCCCCTCCCCGAGGGCTGACAAAGGGATCGAGTTCCCACCCGGGAAGGCAACTGCTTTGTTTTATGTTAATTATTCAGATTATTAAAAATGAGGCAAAACTGAAGGTGCCCCCAAGGAGCCCCAAAAGGTGCCAGTATAGCCATTAATTTAAGGAGAGGTTTGTTTGCAAACAACCCAGTTGGGAGCACCCCTACCGTTAAATTGTGGTTTATTTTAGTTTCGTTTTCTTCTCTTTTTCTTCTTCCCGGCAAATTTACCCTGTGGGATCGGGGCTCCTTAGAATCCCAGGCGTGAACAGGGGACAGACCCTTGGGTCTGGTTGGAAAAACTCAAAACTTTTCCTGTTGAATCATTCGTGTCCTCATGAAACGTTAACAGAAACGGAATAATGCATCTTTCAGCAACCTTTCCCCACCCGATTTGTACCTTAATTTCCAGGTGATCTCTCCGGCTTCTTGTCCTTCAGCCAGGAGAATGAATTTGCTTTCTTAATTATCAAATAATCAGGATGTAAAAAAATGAAACAGATTACAGCACAATCATAAATAAAAAATAAACCACACGTGCACGCTGTTAGGAAAGCTATATGCAAAGCAGACATTTTTTTCTACTGTTTATTTCTGTCCGCACTAAGGTGTTTTCCCTCGTTCCCACTGATGAGTACATTTCTCTTGCCCAGAGACAGTTCTCTGTGTCTTCATACCGGGTGTTTATGCACTACTGTTTATGCACTATGCACTGGATCTACAGATCATGATTTCCACTCAAAAATTCCCCATTTTCAGAATTATGATGTATTTTTTTTTTTAGCTTGCATGGTATTCTTAAAAGTCTAGGTACTGAAATGCCCAGGGGCAGCGTGTCGGCGGGAGCTGTAGGTTTGCTGTAGGCAGCCCCATGCACACAGCCGTATGCCTGAGCTGCTGCCCACCTCCCCGCGGCCACATCTCACAGCCCCCCTGGGCAACCTGCCTCGAGCATTTTGGTGGTCTCAGACTATGTTCTTCCTTCTCACTTAAGTCCGATCCTTGACACTGATCAACACAGTTGGGAAATAACTCTGATTTCCAAAGCATAATGTAAGGGGAAAAAAATATTTGCAATGCCAGAGTTTCTAGTCTAGTTTCTAGACTTTCTAGTGCCACCCTAGAAAGTCCTTACAAAAATATTTTCATCCATTCTCTTTGACAAATGTCCTTCCAACCTCATCCAGACCAGTTTATCGCAAAAGAGGTCGATCACGTGCGTATACTCGCACACCCACCAGCAGGAGACTGGATCTGGCTTGTCACTCTCTTCCCACGGCCAAGGTAATCGAGAGTTTCTAGTGGCTGTGCCCACACCGTTCTGTATTCACCCGAAGGAGCGGCAGATCTGGGTTCTCCCTCCTTGCGCCGCGTGTGCGCCACATCAGAGCCCTTCCAAGGCACCCGCCCAACAGATGGTTCACAACTCGTGTTGCCTTTGCACTGTCAGTAAGTACAACTTCTCCTGCTGACTAGTCACGTACCGCAAGGCAACAGGGAGCGCCAGATCACTTTATGAAGGCCAGGACCAATAAACGCCGCTCGCTGGTCCTCGGCGGTTGGGAGCAATGTCACCTCCCGTGGGACTCCATGTTATCGTGTATTTCTGCACCCAGGCCCCGACAGTTAAAAGCAGGGTGTGTGACATCGCCGACAGTGGCTTCAGATTTTCCATTCATTACTGAACACGTGTCAGAAACACTATTGGTTGTTGCTTAAGAAAAGAGATTAAGAAGTAAATATTGTTTCCTCATGGCTGGCTTATTGTAATCATCTCTTCTCTTGAGCTCCCTCATTTTTACCGCTTGTAGAGAAGACATTTTCCTCAGACCATAACGGCCCATATCCTTTCTAAAGGTAGACAGGTTTTATCTCAGATATTCCAAAAAATCTCTATTGGCTCCCCCTGATCCCGACACTACTCTGGTATAATGAGCCAGGGATTTCAGACACAACCCCTCTTCTGGCTCTGCTCTGGGGAAGGAAATCCAGAGCAATTTCAGCAGAAAGGAGTCAGAGCACTCCACAAGCCACATCCCTCCCTGCCTCCGCTAGAATATAAATCTTCAGATATATGTTGTAATGAAAGAAGCCATCCCATATGCACTGGAACTAATTAAATCCCAATCAGACATTCCCAACAGAGAGGATGTGCCCTGGGAGCAGCACAGCTCCTCCACGCACACAAGCAGAGACTTGCACCTTCCTCCACTGGCTGGTAGCTGAAATTACAGGCCCTTGAAAGCTGCTGAGCAAATATTTTGGTCCCTGATGTGCGTTAAGACTCCATTATTTTTGGTTTTGTTCCTATTGTTACGTGCACTAAGGCTGGGGTGGGTAGAGGGGTACGTCTGCTGCTGCTGCACTCACATTCCCATCCATTACGGGGGTGCCCTGATCCCGCAGCAGGTTGCCCCCGCTGCTTGTGCCGGATCGAAGTGGTTACGGTTATGATAGGGCTGCATCGAAACTGAACAAAGTGATGGTCATTTGCAGGGTGGAGGAGGACTGACCCTCAGCAGCTCAGCCTTGGCAGACCAGCGGTGTAAGAAGGGGCTCTCTGAACTCAACCCAAAGGGACTGAAATGCCCCCGATATACCATTTCTTTCAGGAAAGCAGGAAAAATGGAAGCCGAGGCTTGTTGTGCCACTAGCTCTTGAAATGAAGCTATCAGAGGACGAGTATTATCTACACCAGCTGAAAAGCAATATGAAGGAAACCGATGCAATTTTCACATGCAGATAAACCCTTTAATCTCATTTTGCATAATTGTATTGTTGCAAAGGGATTATGCACTATTGAAAGTACCGATACCCTCTAGCCTAGATCATTTCTCAGAGCCTTTAGTCGACAGTATTGCTGTATATAATAATTATAGCTCATGATCATCTTACTTTGCCCAGCTGTTATTGATATAACTCATCAGCCAGACGTTGTTCTAAAAACATACTACTAATAAATGCCACTGAAACCTGCGTGCATACAAAATATGATGGAGTGAAAAAATAATAAACCTGCTACAGCGAATGATCAGAACAAAGCAATAGTCACATATAGTGGGACCTGAAAGCCTTCAAGGCAGAGATATTTACTGGAATTGCTTCCAAAATACACAATTCAAAGTGGGCAGAACAAAGGAGGTTTGGTTTATCTCAGCATGAGCCGATTTATAGCAGAGAAATCAAGGAGATGGTATTTGCTGTCTGTACGCAAGGGCATATTTGAGCTGTATTAGCTGTTTGCACCTCCCCGGCTCCTGAGCGCAGGCAGGGCCGGAGGAGGGTGAGAATGTCTCTGCTTTCTAAGAGATGAAGCTGCCAACCCGTTCTCCTGAGGACCTTCACCACAGAAACCCCCTTTTCCCTAGCTTTCCTCTAACTCCTCTTTGCCGCCTCCCATTTCACAGTTAAAATGACAAAATGGCATCAGCTTCCTTCTTCTGCCCATTTGACTTTTCTTTTTTTCAAGTGGGAAGTGCTGGAAATGGAGCAGCGTCCTGCCTCCCCCCCCGGGCTGCGCATCTGGGAAGCGGCACAGGAACAAGTGCAGATACTGTAAAATGTTTCTTCCTGGCCAAATGGAGTGAGGACAACTGAACCTGTACTTGCCCTTAGCTGAAGGGCAGTGTCAAAACTTCATTTTCTTTTTGATTAACCCTCAGCTTAAGTAATTTAAAGGGAAGGAAAGTGATTCTGCTGAGTGACACTAATTTCAGTCTGATTCATTTTACAGTGTTGTAAAAACAATTATGTGCCTGGCACCCTCCAGAACATTGAACACTGTTCAATAACCATCAGATCTACTGAGATGAAACTGATACAGCTTGTTAGAGCATAAACTTATTGAAAATGTGCTTTGCAGCCAGACCAAGCGGACAGTGGCTTTTTTTTTTCTTTTCCTTTTTTTTTTTTTTTTTTAAAGTAATATGAGCTTGGCTGATTTTCCTCAACTTAAATAAAAAGGTGTGGTTGCTATCGTCTCTTTTAGTCAGATTTTTAAAGGAGTCTAACTCTCACTTGGGCACTTAATTGGATTAATCTAACTTTTCAGAAGTATTAACAATTTGTGGGATTATGTGTTAGGGGCTTTCAAAGGACTGAACTTTTGTAAGAGTTTGGGACAGTTTTTACATATTTAGCAATTATGTAGAAGCCAGAAATGGCCATCTTCCATTTAAGCTTTTAAATAAAACGTGCATTCCCAGTGCAATGCTCTCAAGGACATCCCATCCTGTCCTAACCCACTGTTTAGGGCGCACACAGCATGCTTAACAACCTTCAATAATCCAGTTATTCTGAAATTAGCTGCTTGGAGTTGCTGTTTTCTGACTACATCTGTCTGTTTTAATACATAAACCTATATCACTGTGAAACCAAAAAAGGAAATAATTAGTTCTAGATCATTTTTGGTTTTCCACAGTAACACAAGACAATAAAGAAACTTCCTTTTACAGACACGGAACCTCTTTTATTGAGATTCTGCTGTTGAAATAGATGACTTTGAAAAAGGATATCCCAATGAAATTCACTTTTTCAGAATTAAAAGGTAAGAGGTGTCTGATGGCCTGGCTATATCCAACCACGAAGGTTCCCTGTCAGCTCTGGGATGGTCGGAACAAGGCTGCAAACACGAATGTTACAGCATCTCACACTTCATCCAAGTCAGTAGGAGCTAAAGGCCCTAAGGGGTGTCTTTGCTGTCGGACCCAAGCCTGTGCCATTGGCAGCTGGAGCGGGAACCAAAACCAGGCTGAAGCTGTCAGAATGATCGACTCCACTTTGGAAAGAATGGGATTTGGTTCTGTTCTTCATTCTGTGGGTCACAGAGAAAGTTCCAGAGAGGTCCAGTGACAGAAGATCACCTCAGTCAACTAGCCACAAGCTTGGTGCCTCAGTTTCCCCCAATCCACTCATGATGCTTTGTACAGCTTTTCTAATACACCGTGCTTCTTTTCTTCATGTACGCTTGGTTCCAGAGCTGAAGGATGGACAAAAGAAAGAGGTCCTAATTGCCTTGATTGTATTTTTACACAGGAACAGTCTTGGAGTAGGTAGCTTAATTTCTACCAAAACTTCTATTAAAATATATGAAAAGATTAATGTCTTATTGATGCCCTGCATTGGAATTATCTTCCTTAACACAGACACATCTGTCTCACAAGGCTAAATAGCTTGTATCAGGAGCTGATTCAAAATCAGATTGATGAGATGGACTAAATTCACTCTTGGTGCAACATTGCTGAGGTCAGTGAAACGGAGAGCTTCAGCTCAGTCTATGTTACAAAATTGGCTACTGTTAAAAATGAGTTTAAAAAAGTGAGGATGAGGCACTGGCTACCTTTTATTTTGTTTCATGTTGCCGTTCTGCTGCAGCAGAGGTTTTCACCCCTTCCCTCAGTGACTGCCCACTTTGAAATTAAACAGTTGAACAGAAAAAAATTGAACAGCGCCTGTAGCTACCTCTGCAGCAGATCTGGAAAGTGCTTTTGTTAAAAATCACAAAAAAAACCCGCTTTCCCCTCCCCGGCAATTTCTAACATAGTTCCACAGGTGAAGTTCAAAGAACAAGTGCTGAACACCGAACTGGCACCATTAACAGCAGTTTTCTCTGGACACAAGGATGAAGGAAGATGAGGCAGAATGAGGCACCATGTTATATTTGTTCTGTTGCTGATAGAGGAAACGAGAAGCTATAGCCTCAAATCTTTCTTTTATCAAGGCAGATGCTGTGAGTGCTTTGGGTCGGGACAGTGCCTCCTTATCTACAGTTTTGTTAATATGCAGTAAATACATGTACACTTTCTGAAGTTGGGCTTGGAAAAGAGATGGCCTTATCCAATGAAGCAATTTGTCAGAGGCATGAGGTCTTTTTGCCTTTAATCAGATGAAAACTAGACCAAGGAAGGGCATATCTGTGAGTAGTTGAGTGCTCTCTTAACAGGGTTAAGTGCAAAATGAATGACTCTCAATGGAGCAATATAAACAACCAGCCCTGCCAAACCCCCCAACTCAGAAGATCACAGTTGGTGTCCCTCATTTTGGCCTCTTCCACCCTTTACTCTTCATGCGCCTGAGAAGTGAGACTCTGCTATACCACGTTAATCTATTTTTTAAATACTCTTTACAGTCTTATGAAGAGTCATAAATGCATAGGATTTGTTTAAAAATATCTTGCCTTGTGAATGGAAAATTTTCGAGACGTGGTGCAAGCACTCAGTAGTTCAGATGAAGTTCAGTACAGAGAACTTTTGTTCCTCACTAACTGTATTCCATTAAGGAGATCAGACACCACACCGGCATTCCTAGCAAAGGATTTCTCATTGAGCAAAACAAGAGGTGTCAGCAACCAGATACCATCATAGGAAGCATATATACATCAAGTTCCAGTACAACGGTTTCACGACAGGACACCCACAAACTCCTGACATTTCTTTTTTAAAGGCAAATTTCACTGGTCATCTATTGATGGATATTACTTGCTAGCAAAGCTGTAAAAGCGGAAGCAATTGCCAGAGAGTACATTTTAAAATAAAGAAACAACAAAATGGTTCTGTCAGTTCCCAGTGAACAACATTGTCTAGAGAAGAGAGGATGTTTCTGATTTGGGGAGACAAAAATTTGGGGAGTAGTTTGCTCAAGCCCTGTAAGGAAGAAACTACGATATTTAATATATTAATGATATGTCCACGCTACAGGCTGAAACTTTAAACAACCTAGCTCAGATTCTGGAAGTGGTAGAGCTAAAGCAGAGCTGCACGTGCATTGTCAGTTCTCAGCTCAGACATTGCTTCACAAGGAGGTTCCCAAATTAGCTTGCTCCTCCATGCTACAAACCTGCATGCGGGACAGTGTTTCATCACTTGGTGGTACTTGCCTATCACCAGCTATGTGCCACTGCTCATAAAGGCAAAAGTTTTACACCAGCTACTCCACACTACCACTGTAAGACTGCAGAACAGACACACGCCTTGGAAGCAGCTTGAAATCATATTGTGAAAGAAAGCACACCCTTCCCCGCCAGCTCGTGACACTCCCACAGATTCTGTTAAACCTGCACTGGGGACTAGTGAACAACTTGCAAAACAGATCCTGAAACCCCTCTGCCCGGCAGTGTGTTTGTCCTCTGTTGTCTCCAGGAACAACATGACGGTGAAAGTGAAGGCAGCAGAAGCTAGCACCTTCCTTGTCAAGGTTTTGCTTTCTAAATATAACTTCTATCAGGTCAATACATCATTTTTGAGACAGTTGTCATACGCTGAATATTGCTGATTAATCACCTAGCACAAAAAGCAAATTGGTTCCCCTCTTAGCAGTGTTCAGTCCTTCATTCCTAAATCACTTTAAAATTAAAAGTAGGAAACTTTTGCTCTTTTAATGCTTTGCCTTAACATATATAAATAGAATTCTGAGGATACAATGCTGAGTCAGAGGAAGAAAAATCCCCTGCTGAGTAACTCCCATCTCTCCTTACTACAATGTGAAGTCAAACCTAGCAAGGGATAGGGCCTGCTGAAATGCACCATTTTTCACTGTACGCAGTTCACTCACTATTTGCAGAATACTTCTGGAAGGTGGGGGTTCTTGGACAGACAAATATTACCACCCAGTTTCTCCTCTTCCTCTTCCTTTGTCCTCAAATTTATTTGTAGATTCCACTGTTTGCAATTTAGGACACACTATGCTGCGCTCTGCATCAAATAACTAGCATGCTGCTGCCACAAACCATTTAATATTTTCACAAGGGGATCAAGGTTTTAGAGGACTGGAATTAGAAAACAGAAAAAAAATACCGTGAATATAGTCCTCGAAGTGTTTTTTACTTGCTGATCTGACTCTGTTGTAGGGTCATGACCACCTACTGCAGGATCTCTTGGATTGGAGTTGTTGTCATGCAGGGGCTCCAAATCTTACTTGACTTTTGCTAAAAATCATACCCAGTCTGGAGCAAGAGAGACAATATCCTTCAGCATACCTGAGCTCACAGATGGACTAAAGGAATGGGTTTATACCACATCCCAGGTGTAATCCCAAGCACCTGCACTTGCCTAGAGTTGAACTGTGTTTGCATTCTTTGGCTCTGCGAAATGCGAAAGGAGAAATGGTGAGCCCAGCCTACCCCTTTGCAATGAAATTTTTGCAGAAAGCAGAGCCCAAAAACTGTGCTCCATGTCTGGCCCCATTGCCTTTATTACTAGAACTGATAAAATAACTGATGAGAAAGCCCTTTGTAAAAGAACCCTCACCTACCTGCCTCAAACTGCATAGAAACTGAATTCCTATGTAATTTGATGGCTACCTATAGCACAGTATGTAGTGTGTTAGGAAGTTAAATATATATTACAGGTGACAGATGTGTGTGGAGCCAGGTCAGGGGATGCACTATACTTGATCCCAGCATCTAAGGTCAGAGGCAACATAGGAAATCTGGCATTTTGCTGCTGGTTTCAACAAGGATTTGTGAACAAGTCACTTAAGCTGGCAAAAATGCCTTCATATGCAGCCTGTTCTCCTCGGTGGGGTGATGCCAGCTGTTTTTTACTTATACTGCAAAGAGGAAAACAAATCAGTAACACAGTTTGAAATTATAGCCTCAGGTTGAACGCAGAGTTGATATCAATATAGTGTATGCTGTGAGTAGAAGAGGAGGAGGAATTGGCATTAACCTGCTGGGCTCCAAGAACCACAGTCTGCCCCTTCCATTACCAAGTAACTTCCACCGAGGGTGATGGATAACTGAAATACTCCTGTAGGTAAAGAACTGGTGTGAAGCTGGGCACCAAGATGAGGACTCTTGCAGGCTGGCAAGGCTGCCCGCATGTCTCCAGGAGCACAGCCACTAGTTTTCCACGGATTCAGTGTAGTCTATCTCCCTCTGCTGGCCACCCATCCGATTCCACGAACTCTCCAGGAGACCTGGAAAGAGCAAAAAACAACCCTAAAGCGGTGGTAAGAAAGAGGGGGATGGTAGTAACCAACTGATTGGGTCGGGGGGGGCATGGGGGCGAAGGAAGAACGCCCAGAATACATGCTCATGTTGCAGGGTCAAAGAGAGACTCTTACCCTCAAGCAACTGTGGCTTGGATTTGTGATTCAAGATAATATCAAACCCACGTATTTCAAAGTGCGCACTACCCCGGTGTACCCGAGTGAGCAGATGTGATAGTTACGTTTCATAATAGCATGTGCTGTTATCCATATTTCATTAATAACATCTCCATATGTGGCCACAGCTGGCTGGTCTCACAGCCAGCTTTCTGCATGCAGTTATTAAAAGTGGACAGTTTCCTAGAAAGGGCACAATATTGGAAACTTTGATAACAAACACAAATGCAACTGAACTGGTGTACTTCCACCCTAATATTGCAATAGCTCAATCACTGTACTACTTCTTTTGTCACTATAACTGTATTCATGCCTAGAAACTTCTATTGCTCAAACTATTACTGAGTTAGAGCATTCCCATGTCCTAGTATAGGAAAGGATTTAGGAAGCAAGATGTAAAGAAGAAATGTATACTCCTGGATCACCTCACAGAAGTTATGCCTTGCACAGCCACAGCACTGCTGCTCATTTATTTACAAAGAAAGAACGTGGAACATTGCAAGAGAAATGCTTGCAAAAGGACAACTATTATGTCTAGGTAAACGAATATAAACCTGCCTATCATAGCTGACAAAGATAAATGCAGTAAAGATAGAGAATCGTTATGGTCTGTTGATCTAAGATTCCAAGAAAAGTTTGGAAGGAGTGGTAAGATCTTTTTAGACAAATCCGTGTACCTCGGAAAAGCAGGCAAGTATTTAACCTCAAGGAAAAAATTTGAAACGAATCCAATGTACGCTGTCAAGCTGGCATACAAACCCCCCTCTGTGGAGTTTTCTTCCCAATTTTGGAGTCCAATTCTGTTACTCCTCTGAGTTTCTTCACTTGATTTATTCAACAGCAAAAAATACAGTGCATTGGGGAAACACAAAGAGATGCTTTGAAGAATTATGTCAAGCATATGAAGGTGTATGAGAAAAGGTAAACACTACCCCCTCTGGGAGTAGCTTAGAAATGTTCTCTCCTTTTTACCTCTTACTACCAGTGTCTTTTTCTCTGGCAGAATTAACTCTGTTCTTGTTAATGGAATAATTTGTCAGATGCATGCATACATTATCCTGTAAATGAATGAACAAGATGCAGGGTTAGAAAGGTATTAGCTTCCTCCCTTCTTCTCTACATGATCCTGGTCACACTGCATAATGTACAAAGCATCTTAATTAAGCACAGAAGATTTAATGGCACTAAATATGATCAGCCTTATACTGATCCCATTACTCTAAAGAACCCAATAAATGAGGCTCAACAGTTTCAATTTCACTTCACTGCAATCTCATCAGCATTCCAATTCCATCACTTCTGAGAAATCAGCAGTTTCAATGGAAGATAACCCTCTTTCTCAGTCAGGGCCCATTCTACAACCACTTATTAGTAGAGCTAATTCTGTGTTGGAATGATCCAGAACTGCATACCAGAACCTTTTCTGGCCATCAGCTAAGCCACGACTTCTTTTCATAAAGAAGTAAAACAAAATATCAGCATTTAGGACCTTTTTCCTTCCAAGATTTCTGTTTCTTATAACTACCTTTTTTTCCCCAAAAAATAATGCTTCATGAAAACTAGTACCAGAATAATACAGAAAGTTAATTAGGTATGTATTTATAGGAGTACTAACTGTGCCAAAACTTGTATGCAGCAGTGATCTGGATAATATAACACATGCTGTGTTCTACTACAGAATCTGCTCAAATATTTCATGCATAATTTTATTTATGGTGCTCAGATAGTACAAAGATGAATTGCTAGTATTTATGAAGTGCTTAGAGATTCTCAAGAGAAAGATGCTTCGGACAGTTGAACTATTATGATTTCTCTGTATCTCTGTCTGCTATGTATTGAACTGTCATTAACTTCTGCTAATAGGCTTGTTTCCCTACCAAGTCATTATGCAAAAGGTCAGAGGATTCTGAAGTAGCAAAATGTGTAAGGCCTTCTTTATAGACAAATATCCTCAGAGGGTCACAGTATGTCACCAGCACATAAATCCTCAGATCAAACTTAAAGCTACCAATAATAAAAGTCTTGGAAGGAGAACACAAAGCCAGTTTGCTTCTAAACTTGCTTGAAACACACGAACAACACTGGTAACTCATTAATCGCTATAGCAAAGGTGACAAACCTCGCTGATGTCCCTGCTGAACTCCCTTCTATGCCAGATATGCTTCTACCATAGTCTAGCGTGGTGCTGAGCTGGGAAAGATACCGTAAACACCTCTTACTGGGGTGTACGTCCCTAACACTGACCAAACTGGAGCTTGGGTCTGCATGACAGCAACTGTTCGCAGGTTCTCCACTTCATTTAAAGCCATAGCTGGTCTTTGTACAGCTCAGCAAGTGTTTGAAGTTCACTTCAAGCAGGAATGATACATTAACAACAGAAAAGGAGCCTGTGGGTCAGTCTACTCTTTCTCCTGCTCAAGAGGATCTGATTTCCTACTTTCTTTTTCTCCAAGCCAGACGGTCCATGTGTCCTCCCTTCCATCTCTTATTTTTTTCAGACATTCATAGACTTTGATTCTTTCCTTGGGACATTCCATGAAAAATAACAATGAGGACAGTGCAAAGTCAAACATATTTAGTCCATAAAATAAAGTGTGTCCAAAAGCCAACAATAAACCAAAATAAATTAAGGTTTTGCTCTTCAAATTATTGGAAATCCAAACAAATAGAAGCTTACAGAAATTTTTATATTAGATGACTTAATTTATATTACATGACTTAAAAGTGTCAATCAAAACCACCTTGGTGAGACACTTATTTGGAACAGGCGATAGGGCTTATGATAGGGACTCATGAAAAATGAGTATCTTAAATGCTCATTCACTAATAAGGGATCAAGTCTTCCTTGTTCAATGCATCTATCCCGAATGCCCTGAACTATTGTCAAAGTGATTCTGTCTTAAAATATTAGAAGTAATTTCTGAAGAAGAGTTTACAGAATAACTTATAAAGTAGACATTTGTCTTTTGACAGCGACGAATTCTTTTGACAATGATGAATCTGAAGAAAATGACCAGTGAATGCTATTTATGTCTGAGTGACCACATCAAGGCAAGGCTAAACTGGATATTTAAACACCAGCTCAGTGACAAAGCAGCAATCTTGAAGCATGGAATGGAGGGATTACCCTTGAGCTGTAGAGCTGGCAGAACATATCCTGTCCGGGTTTTGTGTCCTTCTCAGATTTGGCGATGAAGATGCCTCTGACCCAACAGCCAGAGTCCAGTTTACAGACACAGGTCTCGTGTTTCCTTGATCAGCAATTGGGCTACAAACTGTCATATCTATGAGGAGGGAAACAGAACACAGGGACACTACAAAAGTAATGAAAAAATTGCATTAAAGCTGCTTTCTAATGTATATTTTCTAGGTCTAGGTTTTCAAACTATTGCAAGAATTTTGCTAAAGTGTAACTTTAACTATAACAGCAAATAGGATTGTAAGAATATTGTAAGATTAAAGAATCAGGACTACTTTCCTTCAGTCCTCTGCACTTAAAAAAGTTTTAAGTGACAATTGCTTATTTTTTCTGATTTCTTTTCCAGCACTAATTTCAATCAGAAAAAACTATTTGCTTTCCTCTAGCCCAGTATATCCATCTTTGCCTAATATGCAGGAGAGGCGTCTAATATGCTGGAAGTTAGACAATTCTGACATGCAAATAATAGAATTTAAATCTGATAGCTAAAAAATAATTGTGCCAAGATAAAAGGCTTTAAGAAGGGCTTACTCTGCAGGAAGACACTGAGAAAGAAGTTGAATTATTTTGGGAAGAGCTTTACCACCTTGCTCATGTTCCCAGCTGGCAAATATTTCCTACAGATCTCACTCCTTTCAGGGAAGTAGATAACTTTCTGAGGAAAGAAGTCCAGGGAGAAAAAGAGACATAACAAATATTTTGAACTCCACCTTTTTGACCGCAAAAAAAAGTAAATGGATCACCATATGCATATAGCCTAACCAACTCACACTCATAAACACTTAGTTATTTTTCATTTCCATTAACCCATCTGTTGCGATGGTATAATCTCTCCAGCATGCTGCTCACTCCTCGTTATCTCTTGCTCCCCAAAAGCCATGCCCGCCAGCAGCTCCATGAACTGCAGAGCAGAAGCAGTTTCAAGAGGAGGAAGATTTGTAATTTCAAACTCTCTGTTTGGACTCAGAGGGAGATGTAGAATCACCGTTCAATTAGACCTTGGCAATCAATCAAGGTGGATTGCTTTTGCTCACTGTGGATATATTATTTACAAACCGCCTGCTTTAGATGATAATCTAGGCAATTAGGCATAAATGACTACAAAACAAACAGACAATTTCTTACTATTTCATAAGCTTTATACCAGCTAGCAATAACAAACAGTACCATTGATATTTCTGAAAAGTGGTGAAAAACAAAGATTCGTGGAATACAACTCTGAATAATGCTTTATTTGGACTGGGAACGGAGCCATTTACAGTACTTCATGTTCTTCTCTCAAGGCATGAATCCAGAAAATATTGGCAAGAGCTCACAGACATATTAAGTTTTGACTTCTTGCCTAACTTCAGTCATTATGAGAGAAATATGTATAATGATCACAAGCTAGTACTTCAGGAAGATTAAACATTAGGGATGGCACATACTCGCAAAGAGCAAGTGTTAGAACAACAGGGGACACCCTGGGGCCAATAAAGAAATGCTCTGACTAATGACTGGTAGCACATGTCGGAAGGCAACTGCATCAGTGGGGGAATTCTGAGACAGCCTGCCAAACTTTGTGCAAAACAAGGCGCATGGACACTAAAGCTTTTGATTTCCAACAATTCAAGTAATGTGTTCAAATAACATTGTGACCCCTGGTGAGCCCCTGGGCAATCCCAAGAACAAATCTAGGATGGGCAGAGAATGAATTAAGAACAGCCCTGAGGGGAAGGACTTTGGGGTGTTGGTGGATGAGAAGCTCAACATGACTTGACAATGTGTACTCGCAGCCCAGAGGGCCAACCATATCCTGGGCTGCATCAAAAGAAATGTGGGGATTCTGCTGAGTAGTCCTGGAGTACTGCATCCAGCTCTAGAGTCTTCAGCACAAAAAGGACATGGACCTGTTGGAGCAAAGCCAGAGGAAGCCATGAAGATGCCAGGAGGGCTGGAGCCCCTCTGCTGTGAGGACAGGCTGAGAGAGTTGGCATTGTTCAGTCTGGAGAAGAGAAGGCTTTGGGGACACCTTCGAGCCCCTTCCAGTATCTGAAGAGGGCCTACAGGAAAGCTGGGGAGGGACTTTTTACAAGGGCATGTAGCGATAGGATGAGGGGTAATGGCTTCATACTGGAAGAGGGAAGATTGACATTAGATCTCAAAAAGAAATTTTTCACTGTGAGGGTGGTGAGCCCCTGGCCCAGGTTGCCCAGAGAAGCTGTGGCTGCCCCATCCCTGGAGGGGTTCAAGGCCAGGTTGGACGGGGCTTGGAGCACCCTGGGCTGGTGGGAGGTGTCCCTGTCCAGGGCAGGGGGTGGCACTGGGTGGTCTTCAAGGTCCCTTCCCACCCAAACCACTCTATGAAATGTAAACTTACTGGTCCTTTAGGAATCGACTACACCTCAATTATTTTGGCTTCCCTGTTGGAGAGACGGTAGAAATGATGTCCCAAAGCTCCATCCTAGAGCCAAGAGCAGACTCTTCAACCCAACAGACCCACCTACGCCTACAGCACAACTTCTGAGGGTTTTTTTCCCAAGGTTCTCCCCCCTGCACTTGTCACACAGGACTCAGCATTACCTCAGGGCCGGCGGGAGACTCGCCAGGCAAGCGTCGACC
>VXBO01002206.1:0-17747 GCA_013400135.1 Rhinoptilus africanus | reverse complement strand
CCCCGGCCTACACAGAGGCCCCGGCAGGGCCGATCCGGGAGGGCGGGGGCCTCCGCGGGACCGGGCGGGACCGGGCGGGACCGGCCGACCCCGCCGCCCCCAAGGCGGCCGCTGAGGTAAAAGGCCGGGGCCGGGGCCTCAGCGGACTGACGGCTGAGGGGGAGCAGACCCCCACGCCTTCCCGCCCCCTGATTGGGCAAAACGACATCCTTGCGCCCCGCCCCCTTATTAACATATTACATCTCCATTGGGCCAAGTAGGTAGAAAGGCTTCTGATTGGATAAAAACAGCAAAGGGGAGGGAGCGGTGTTGTTACGGCAACAAGAGGACGCGGGGGAAGGGGGGGGCGTGGGCCGCAGTTGCGCACGCGCATTCCGACGCTGCCGGCCTCCTTTCCCGCCCCCAAACCAACGGCCTACTAACGGCCGCGCTTCGCTGAGGGGGGCGTGGCCTCATTTGAACGGCCACAGCCAATCAGAGATGGGAGGACCGGAGTGATTTGAATATTGAGGAGGAGTGCCGGCGCTGCGCAGGGGCTTCTGGGAGGCGTTGCCTGAGGCGGGGTGTCCTGAGCGAAGGAAGGCGGGAGGTTTCCTGAGGGGGTCTGTCCCATCGCCTAATGGCCGGGCGGGATCCAGTGGTACCAAACAGCTCCTCACCACCTCCGAGCACTGCTCCCCTTCTGCGGGATTCGTGTGGAGAGCTGGCAGTAGAGGGCTCTGCCTTTGCACCACTGTGGCGCGACGTTTTAGGAGGCCAGAAGAAGGGCTTGAGGCCCACAGGAGCTTCAGGTGACACCAGGTAGTGGAAGTCCTTGATTTTGATCTCCAAGCAGCAGTGGGCATACGGGATCTTCCCTTCAAGAGTTTGTTTGCCAGGCAACGTGCCTTGTCATGAGGCCCTATGCTGCTGGTTGGGTGGGATTTCAGGACTTGGGTTTTTAAAGTCAAAAGTTTGCAGATTGGCCTGCAGCAGCTCAGTACGTGCTACCCCAGCTCTGGGCTAACAGTCATGCACAGAGCCTTGTCTTAAATCTTTAAAAAGGCACAAAAATTATCCTACGTAAATAATAATGTAAGAAAACTGCCAGCTTTGGGAAACTGAAATTAGACTACAAAGTCTGTTGGTGCTGTGCACACAATGGTTTGCAACAGTTGTATGAATTCAATTCTGGCTGCCATGGAAACAGACTGAGATGGCTAAAAATGGAGCAGGTTGTTCTAAGTTAATTGTTTGACATGCAAAAAAAAAAAAAAAGCCTGGATTCCCTTTTTTTTTTTGTGATACTGATTCCTTTAAACTAACCTGCTCCATTTCCATGGCAGCCAGCAGCAGATTTACTAGAATTCATTTTAAATTTTACAATCCTGATATGTGTCATAAGGTTAAGAGTTTTCCAACGTTTTCAATAGAATTAAGGATCCAGTGAGCTCCTTAGATTTATTTGAGCAATCTGTAGCATACTCAATACGATGCATTCAAGTGATATATCGGTATATATAACTTCTACATTAAGGCAGTCTATTTTTCTCTTCTGCCACTTGTAAATGCAAGGATTAGAACCTTTACTGGAACCAAAGAAATTTTTGTTCAGGGTTGTGCAGTGATGCATTTAGTCTATATTCTGTCTCTCACTGGGCCACATGTTTTAGGATAAAGCGTGAGAATCTCATATTTAAGGGTTGTCTTAGAAAAGTTCACTGAGAAATATGATTTAATATCTCTCTCAAAGCTAATGTCTCCTCCAGAATATGTGTTAGGATTGTAACTGAGTATTATAAGATTTCTTCCTTTAAGCACAGAGGGGTGTTCTAGTAGCTTGCAAGAAAGTTTGAGGGTCCCCGTTTTGCCTGATTTGTTAAAAAACCCACTGTTGTAAAGCAACAATAACACCTCAAGGCACACTTTCTAGGTATAGTTCTAAAAGCACAGAATACAGGTCATTAGAATTATACTAACAGAGAAGGAACTTCCTGAAGGTGTAAAAAACCACTGAGCTGCCTAAAAAAAATAGTGATGTTCTCTGTTTCATATAATGAAGAGCCCTTCTTCCAAATGTTTCCTGTGTTTTGGATCAGATCTATCCTAACAATAGCCCTCTTTAAGGAAGGATTATCAAGTCTAATGACTCCATTAAGGCACGCGTGGGTTCATATATACTGCTACAACCAAGTAATAACTCTTAGGAATTAAAAATCCATATGGCACTCTCAGCTGTACTACATAACATGCAGCAGCTGCTCTCAAAAATACTATAACTGTTATTAGAAAAAGGAATTAACTACACTGAATGGCTTATGAAACTGCAAGATATTAAATAGAAATTTAGTGTAAAAAATGTTCGGAATCTTCAGGCTGACCATCTTTTTTGTCTTTTTCATTGTCACTGTTTGTTTCTGGTTGCATTTAGATGCCGTAATCATGACCAAGGCCCCACAGGAATACACATTATAAAAGCACATGCAATATTCTAGTCTCATCCTGTTACTGGGGAAGGGAAGCAGGCAGGGGACGAGTACAGATGTAAGTGCCTCAGGGCTTGAGTTATCAACTCGGTCTCAAAGCAGCTGCTCCCACTGGCGAATCTCTTATGGATCAGTAGAGGAGAAGTACAGCCTGATGAACCCCACCAGGTTTTTCAGGCTGGGGAAAACCATTGGGAAGGGTTAAAAACTCCCTGGAGTCTGAAAGGCATCAATCCCTTTTGGCAGCCATCCATTTTTTCTCCATCCTGGCTCACTTCTTGTGCCGTTCACCCTTTCTCAAAATGAATGGTAAATCTGGCGAGGGAAAGGGGGATTATGCCACAAATTTTCTGAGAGGCTTTGGCCAAATTCCTTCATGTTTGTGTAACCGTTTCCCTGTCTGTAACATAGGGGTAATATTTAATTATGTTATGTAGAGCATAAGTCTCATAAGGCCTGCTTCTTCAGTGCTTGTCATGTGAGGTTGTAATGTGAAAGGAGCTATATTTAAAGTAATTAATTTAGGATCTGTGTTGCTGATGGCTTTGCTGTATTTTAGACTCTCAGTGCCAGACTAGTAATTATATAAGACTGTAAGCCCTGGGCACTCTAAAGCTTTGTCACCAATGTCATTTTTTATTTATATTACGTGGTAAGCCAGCATGCAAGCCTACCTTTAAGCCTAAACTGACCTTGCATACAGATTTTAATGAGCTCTGGCGCCTCAGAAGGCAGAAGGTCCACACAATCTCTTAAATAGGGCCCCCTGTGGTCTTTTCTGCTTTTTGAGTGGGATGGGCACAAGCATGACTATGCCAACTGTAATATCTTCCATAATATCATATAGCTGTCAGAGAACGGACGAGTGAGCTCAGGTTCCTTCCTAGAAGGCTTTAGTGTTGTATCCAGAAAGGTGCAATGACCTGAACAGGCAGATGAGCTACAGATATTTGGGGGATGACTAAGTCAAGGGCCATACTTTGTAGTAACCCAGTTTCTAGCCAGATCCAATGAACTACAGAAACATTGCTATTTGGATCAAGATATGGTGTCAAATTTTCCCTGAACGTAGTTTGGCCTGGCTAGGAAGGTTAAAAAAATAAATCTTGAAAAGGGAAGTCTTTGCCTAACAGCAAGAGCCAGTCTATGCAGTGCCACTGCCCTAGCTCTGCCACTTAAAATGTGATCAAAACCTAACAAAACCCTCTACTTGCTAAGATTTACTGCTTCACAGACCAACGGAGCGAAATGTAAACTGCAATACATCCGTCTTTATTCCACAAGCATCCCTGCTTCTGTTATTCCCCTCTCCAGTCCCCCTGGATGAATAGCCTGTTCCCCTTGCCACGCTGAATAGCCCAGGTGACTCCGAAACTGGCCACCCAGCAGATGCTTCTGCAGTACCAACTGTTCTGAATCCCTCACCCCATCTCCAGATCTCTTTTTCCCCCCTTCTTCCCCCATGTCCTACCAATCTAGGCTGCCTGGCACATGCTGCAAGCTGAGGTCCCACTGGAGTGATATTGTGATGGAAATGAGGGAGGGGATGCAGGCAGAACTGCACAGATTTACAGCACTCTAAGGGTTTCCATTAAAATCCTTGACAACTTGTTATTTATGAGGAGACCAACAGCTCTTCTAATATCCAGGGCCTAGACCCCATTCACTTCAATAATGCTGGTTTGGAATAAATGAGGCAGAGGATGGAAACCAGTTCTGTTAGTATAATGGAGGAGGCTAATAGCTGTTTAGAGAAAACAACTGATGTAATTCTGGGACCCAATCCTTCCACCAACAGAACAATAAAGGTTCGATTCTTCAGTGCGTTTCACATAGTGATTTAATTCAGTACAAAGAGGGTGATAAATGGCAGCGTTTGGGTTTTGTGCCCTTATATACCCACTAAACACTCTATTTGTGCTAATGCACTAGAGATAAAGGGACTCGTTGACTCCTGTGCAGGCAGGAATAGGTCAGTCTGGATCTCCACAGCACAACAAAGATAAACAACATGTCCTTACAAAATAATATAAGAAATTAAAAAAAACTCTACATAAGTGTAATATCTTAATTTTTCACTCTCACGAGGGCTTGTGAGCATTACCTTCCACAGATTTTGCTGAGCTGCTCCACCTGAACCAGTGTGGCAGTCTGTCTGAATGTCATTTTAGAACATTTTTTCCACCGTTTCCTTCTCTGCTTCCTTCCCATCCTTGACACGCCAAACACAGAAGCACCTCTGTGTACTAAGTAAGTACAGGACTGATCCCTGAAATAAGGACTTCGACGATCAAAACACTTTAAACCCTGCATGTGCATTATGCTGCTCTAAAGAATTATCGATCTCTTCTGCTGTGTCTTAAAATCAAACTGACAAGTTGATTACCGAGTATAACCACTCAATAGCTGTCTTGTACATGGCTTTCCTTTTCCTCCTTTGTTCACCTGCATCTTGTCTGTTTACATTCCTTTTGTTAGGGATCTTTTTATTTCCTTTTTCTGTCCTCTGCTCTCCACGGGAGCCTCATTAAGGTGAAGCAATGAGAAACAGCATAAGTGCTCCCAGACTGCTTTCTGTGGAATGAAAGGCGGTGCTGCCATATGGATGATGCCCCATGCCTCCACCTCCCCCTCATCTGCACCCCGAACCTCAGCACTGTGATTTTGGAGGAGACTGACAATGCTGAAGGTCCAAATTGTTCTGGAGGAAGAGGAGAGAATACGTGGATAGATGGAGGTGAACCACGGTGGAGGAAAGAGGCTGTTAAAGTGAGGAAGGGGACTGTGGCTGCACAATTGGGAATCACTTTCTGAAAGAAGCTGAGCCACCAGTCAGTTATTTCAGCATTCTTCCAGATACTCCGGCTTTCAGGGCTGAAATAGTTTGGGAATCTGGAATTGTTTCCCTTGTGGCCAGTCTCTTTGTTCTCTGCACCAAAAAAACACTTTTCCCAGGCAAAACAATGGTCTTTCCTCTGAAATGAACTGACATCAGTCGGTATGTGATGCCCTCTGTGACTGTAGTTTGCAGTGTGTCTTTGCAGCTAAGAGAAGTTATCTTCTGTTTGCATTTTACACATACAGAAACATACCTGTTAATTGGGAAATGATGTGCCATGGACAGGAACAGATACATTCAAACTATACTCTGTGAATGGGAGAGAAAGCCCAAGGGAAGAACACACTTCTTGGAAAAGGCAGGCAAAAATGAGGGAGAAGCAAAAGGACCAAGGAAAGGGAGAAGAGCTCTTTGGGGCTGAGCAGGTTTGCCTGGATGAGGGAATAGACAATGGTGCGCTGAATCAGAGTAGTGATCGCTCATGGAAAGCAAACTGGGCCAGTTCCTAAGCTGGACCAAACTGATAAGCTCTGTAAAGATTTAAAAACTTATATATTCATGGAGATTGTCCCACAAAGTATGACTTCTTCCTTTTATATATATATTTCTAATGAATGTCTATCCAGATGCTACATGAGTTCAGGTATAAATTGTGCCAAACCCCTACTGTCCCTCTTGAAAATTTATTTCAAGGTCCTTATCCAGTACATATCAATGTAATACTGGATCTCATCCAAAGTATAACTATATCTAATTATCAGCCATTTGAGCTACTTCTGTATTAAACCATAAAATTGAGATAGGATTGAAACCTCTTATGATTCCAAAGGCTAAATGCAGCAGTAACATAAATAATACTGTAAATTACAAGCAAAATGAAAACTTGGTCAGAAAATATATGATGTAATTTGTGCTTTGGGGTAAATTGGTCCCTGGCTGCCCAGGGTAGGGAAGGTATGACCTGCATCAGGCCAAAGTATATGGCTGTGAGTCTTGAGTCTGTGTGATTATTACAGAAAACAAATGACATACCTTAAAATACTTCAAAAAGCGAGCATCCTCATGAGATTTATTGCAGTCTGACCCCCTCTGCCGGTCACCCGCTTGCTGCCTGTATCCCAGGGCCAGCAGCTCAACATAGGCAGCAAGATTTGTAGAAATTAAGTGGAAAATGATAGGTACCAGCATAAAAGGGACAGAGAGGCGATTTGGGGGCACCAACACTTGGCACCGGTAGCTCAAGGATATCTCTGGCATCGTGACATAACCCTAACCCCACATGACCAGGTTTGGGTTTAAGATATGAGCCACTAAAGACAGTACTAGCTACAGTGTAGAAAGGAAAGAGGTCTGATAACTGGCATTTGGGTGAACTACGAGGGGGTTTCGTAAAAATTGCTTTTGTATCTCTCCATATTTGATCTGCTTCTGTCAAGATGTAAAGCAGTAAAAGAAGAAAAACGTAATTTAGAACGAGGACATACGGGAAAAGGTTGGGGGGAAAAGCATTTTTGTGAAAAACAATGGGGCTTTTCCTGAGGAAACAAGTGTTCAGTTAAAAATAAGCCTCATTTTGATGGAATGTTTGATTGTTGAAATTGGGATAAAGCTATGCCAGGAATGTTGAGATATAGTAATCAATAACGTCAAAACATGCACAATACCACGTATTTTTTAATTAATATTTTATCATCCCAAGCGAGGAGGTTTTCAGCTTTTTCTCCTTGCCTTGGGAAAAAAAGTATTGACATGTGGACATTCCTATGACACTGCAGGAATTCAGGCAGCTCTAGGTTTTTAGATGCGCACTGCTGGTAAAGATGTAAACAAATAGATCCCATACAGCTCATTTTACTTTCCAGATTTGTTCACCTTATCCCATACTATGCTTTGGCCTTCATGATATATTCCCATGCTGTGAGGAGCCACTGAAGATCAACCAGTTAAATGTATGTGCTTTGTGTTAAACAGAAACAGTCCGGCTACCCGTAGGGATACGGTGTTGTGTGCTAGAAGTTATTCAGAGAGGTGCTTAAGTACTTTGTTAGACAGAAGCTTCAGCAAGTAATTGAAAGCCTGCAAATAGCTCCCTTAAGACCCCATCAGTTCCTCCAGCTTATTCCTTTAAGAATGAACAGACATAGACACCTTTTATCAAAGATTTTCTCCATATAGCTTTTATTTTGGTTTGCTGTTATATTCTTTTACAGGTTTTTTAAATAATGCTTACCAGTATAGTACATCTCAAGACAGAAATACTCTATTTAAACCTCGATTGACAAAAAGCTTGTGTAGAATCAAAACAGTAAAACATTTTTAAGTATTTGTTACTGTAAATACTCTTAAAACTCTGTGTAAACTTCTTAGTATTTTCTGTCGCTTCAGATATTCAGCAGGAAACAGTCTAATACAGCTGTCTAATAAACCTTTCCCCATTTGTGTTTGCATGAAAAAAAAAAAGAGCTGTTAATGATAAATTGAAAATCCTGAAGCAGAAATAAAAAGAATAATTGGATAATCTGTGCACAAAGCATTGTAATATCCCAAGGCACTTAGTTTTGGATCACAATGTTTTGGTTTGAGAAAAAAAATTGTTAAATCAAGAAGGTTTAGAAACATAAAAAAGAAATCATCCAAGTTCATGATTTCCTTTAAATAAGGATGCCCAGTTTCTGCCTGAGAGACCATTTATCCTCTGCGCTGCTTTTCTTTTTCACTGCTTTTCTATGGGCTCCACACCATACTGACCTTCCCTGTTACATAAATTCCAGATTTTCTTCATCTGGAGATGGATGGAGAAAACAGTACAAGTGCCTCACCCTAGAATAAGCCTACTTTGCTGTAAGGAGAGACCCAGACCTTCAGACAGATCTTCGGTCTCTTTATTAATATGTCTCTTGCCCTTGCTTTACAGCTCATGGTGAAAGAAGAGATGTATTTTTATTTAGACTTTTTACTTATCAATAATTAATTCTTCATTCCAGGACTGAGCAGGACTGAAGGTGTGATCCTAAAAGATTATACAATGTTTCTGGTCTTTGGTTAGTAAACACAGTGCTATATTAAAGAATAGAACCTTTATAATAGAGATGTATCAGCCAAGTACAGAAAACTGCTGTACTACATCCCATCACTTGGATCCCTACCTGGGTGAATGGTTACATGGCCAATCCTATTCTAAAGAACAGGTACCACATTCGACTAAATAATAGGATTTGTAACTCGTTTAACAAGTATATATACTTGATCCAAGACAGAGGACTTAAGTTTCGTGATGGTGATTCAGTTTCAGGATGTGGATGTCTGACCCACTTTATGCATTGTTCATGTACTGCATGGAACAGAAGGCTCAAAATTACAGTACTAGTGGCACAGTCAGTCTTGTCTGTGTGATCTTATTAGCATGAACCAAGCCTATATGGTGATTTTGGTCTATTCTACACTGCGGCCTCTGCCAGCTATTCTACAGAGCAGATACAAACTCAGAATTATTCCAGGCTGTGACAAAAAATATGGTCATCAAACACCTGCCTATTGGAATTTTCAAAGGTCTCTCTGCAGATTGGGCACTCCAGGCGATGGCTCTGCACGTGGGCCTCGTACTGACTCGTTTCACTGCCTTCAGGAAATACTTCATCACACATGGGGCATTTCCTTATAGAAACCTGAAGTACAAAGCAAATGCAAATAAAGTCAGTTTAAAAATTACATCCAAATAGAAGAAACAGAGGAGTTTAGTATCCAGATATTATCACTTTTGGACAACTCTTTCTGACTTCTAATGGTCAAGTTTTCAGATGTCTCCAGCACTTAAAAGTCAAGAGCTTCTGAGAAGCACTCTAACTTTCCATCTTACATAGCAAATCTTCAAGCCTCTAATACGATATAAAGTATTTAGCAGCTGCATGCTGCTCATTCTGACCTTAGGTGCTGCCAAGATCTGGCCCTTAAAGATTAAGGTCAGCAGAGTTTCCTTTCTCTTCCTTAACACATATAAGTCTTACTAATTATACATGTTAAGCCTGCGTGGCTCCATTTTGTTGTCCACTATCTTACCAGGACTAAACCAGTATGTAGACAATGAGTTAATAGAGCTGAACTACTAATTCATGTCCATAAACCACAAAGTCATGTCCAGTCGTGTCCACTTTACTTACTAAGTCTGCAGTTCCTGCCCCCAGCGTTGCTCCCGCAGCTGCAAAAAGAAGTAGTCAATTTAGCCACAACAAAATGATTAACAATGTAATGTGCTGATAACTAGTAATTCTTGAAACATGAGGATGTGGCTCTGGATCTAACCTTCTATATTTAGGACTATGGAAACTGGACATAAGCCACAGAACTAGCTGAATAAACTAGCTAATAGTTGTCTCTCTTGGCAGAAAATGAACAGACAGCTGATCACTTAAGCCAGTTCTTAACACCTGGCAGCATTTTGCAGCTGCCAGGTCATCAGCACACATGCAAAGCTGCACAGAGATGCTGCTAATAATGTCTTTTCTACAGCACTTCAGTTTGAGAGGGAGGATAATTTGCTAAGACTCTGACTGCCGTGTATTTGCAGTTTCAGACAGAATGCCGAGTAATCTCACCACAATACGGATTTCCAAACAGAAGGCCTCCTACTTCTGGACTCGGAACTGGAGCTTGAGCTTGTGAAGCACCAGAGAAGGCAGAAACCTCTTCAGCCTGCGAGAGATGCCTCAGGAGTTCATCTTCCCTCCGTTTCTGCAAAGGTACAGAATGGCAGAATGTATTTCCAGATGCTCAGGAGACCATTTCAGAGAAAAGTCATGCTTTGCACTAACATAGATCCTCTCATAACAGAATCAAAATTGCTCTGAACTTCTTTTAGGTAGCTCAGTGTTAGTCCTGCTTGACAGAATGGGAAAGTGAGGTAAGGAAGGGCAAAGATCTATTCTGTAGCCTGCTTGGAAAGGCAGACAATATGATCACAATAGAGTAATAAATTTTAAAAGACAGAAGACTATCCTGAAGTCATGCAGACTAAGGATCAAAACTGAGCAGTCATTGTTTAGACTGGACAAAAAGGCTATGTCCATTTAAACGAGTAAGTCCATTCATTTCAGTGCTGTCAGAATGAAGCTAACATTACGAGTTTTTGAAAATCCCCACGGTATTATGGGTAAAGCAGTCTATTATGTGGTGGGGGAAAAAAGTGCAAGTTTTTAGATCCTCCCTCTTAGGCTTTACAGTCGTGGCAGCAACACCACACTGCGAGTGTACGCACACAGTCATTTGTACATGCCTGCAGGCAGCCTGGCTTAGGCGATGGTGCACCTGTGGGCACAATTAACGATCTGTTTGGTATAAGGGTTAATGGAATGGAACGCTAGACTGAGAGATCAGTGTCGTATTCAATAGAGGAGAAAGGCAAGGGAATTGTGTCAAGTTCTCACCTGATTTTCCTCATTGGCTTCATTCTTTTTTGCCTGCAGAATCTCAAACAAACGCTTCTGCTTCTCAAGTTCATTCATTAAGTCATGGTTTTGTTGCTATGAAGGAAGAGCGTTATTTGGTAAATCATGGGAAACTGACAATTAAATGATGTCAGTTTCAAGCACTGGAGCTGTCATATCCTAGCTGACTCATGCTGCATTGATTACCAACAAATAACCTTCACTTTCAATGCAAGTCTTACCATTTCAGAGATTAACACCTAGTATACTTCCATGTCACCACTCACGGTCTGTATTTTCATTATGACATGTGAGATGACCTCCGAAGGGGACGTATGACAGGTCAAACAAAGAGGAGGGTTAAAGAAAAGGAATTCATACAGCTGAAAAATCTACCCTGGTAGGAGAGTGCTATCCAAGTCTGCCAGGTTTCCTGGTGCTGTGCAACTTGCGTTGACGGGGGATAGCCAGGACATCATTAGGAATTAATCTTGTAGCTGACTCTTGAATTAAATCAGTAAATTAGATAAGCTAGAGGACTTAGGGATTCTGCAGTCATTCTCAAAGTACCACCTAGAATCCTGAACATTTGGCATCCCAGCAGAGGTAATCACATCATCTATTTTAGGCATCTAATTTTCAATGCCAAAGTCAGAGTAGAGCATCCAAAAGCTGCCCCAGTAGCACATACAGAGAGAGAAGCACCTTTAGAAGGTCACTGAGGGCAACAGGCTAAAGATGATGTGACAGCCTCAGTCATTGCCAATGATGGTTTCTTCAGGAGAAAGAAAGGCCACAGCATGCTGCCCTTTTATATACTTCACATTCCTTCAAGGAGTAATTTGTGGATTACTTCTAAAAGGTGTGCAGTGGTTACCAAAGAAAAGCAATCCTTTTGTCCATAAACTTAATTTATTTACACATACAGTCATTGGCAGCATCACAGAGAAATTGTGATGGTTCTGCAAATTGAAAGAAGGTATGAAACAGCACTGTCGGTGAATCTCAGCTCCCCTGCACAGGTACCGGCAGGTTCCAAAGAGCTCTGCGCACAGCACTTTTGGGACCATCTCCCCACCTGGACCCCCACAAATGCTGGGCTCATTCTGCAGACAGGGGGACAGACAAAGTGAGAGTTCTGCCTTCGACCCCTTCAAGTATTCCACGCAACGTTCAAGCTCCTAATTTTCCTCCTTCTGCACAGAAATCACAGATTTTCATGAGTGGAATTGCAAAGAGGTGGTGTAGAAGGATGTGGGGAGAGCACTAAACTACAGAACAGAAACTCTGTATTGTTTACAGCTTGTTTTGGTGCATTCTGACCATGCTGCATCTATTTCATTGATTATTAAATGCTAAATTTAAGATATTAAGGATGAGAAAGGGAGAGGAGAAGACGAGCAAGGTTGCTGCCTTACACCAGTTACTAGTCAGCTTCCTGTTGGAGGTAAAATTAACAGCATGTAGCCTGGGCATATTTAGGTCAACCTGTTTTATTTACTCCTAAGGCCCAGTCCTGAAACAATTTTGCTTAGATGTAACGATTTGCAATCAGCCAAACATCAGTCCTCAATTCCCACTGATTTCCTTTAACCCTTGAGATGACTCAAAAGAGATCAAGACAGAGACTGAATTTTCCTGCTACAGAGAATGAATATTACAATTTCTAGTTATACAGATGTTTCTTCCAAAACTAAAACATATGTGTATACTATAATAATTTGCCAGATGGTGTGTTCACTGAACTACCTATATGGACACCCATATCACCATGGTCATTTTCTGTCATGGAACCCCATAGATTCTCCTAAGACTGAGCAACATTTGTGCCTGCACACTGGCAAGGATGCCTCGGCCTCTCTGCCCTGGCTCCCCGAAGCACCGTGATACTCAGGGAAGGCTTTACCTGTTGAGTTGCAATCGTGCGTAATTGGCGATTCTCTTCCTTCAGACTTTCAAGCTGCTCTGTCTTGTCACGGTCCATGAAAGACAGGTTTTCCACTTTTTCCTCATAATTCAACACTTGAGACTAAGGAGAAAGAAGGGTGGGCAGAAAGTGAGAATCGAACAGCTCTGAGTGAGGACCACAGGCACTTTTTGCTGCAGAAAGCAAAGCTCCAGAAGCCTGCTTAAATCTTTTTTCTGCAAACATTTTTTCATTAAAACCTTTGTAGAAACTGAGAAACTTTTCTACAAAGTTACATGGGGATATACTGTAGCTGATGTATTCATCAGAATACAGTATTCATTTGTACCTTCTCTGGGGAGCTTTCTAAGTTTCAACGTAACACTTCTAGTCTGAGAAGTGAGAGAGCAAAGAGAAAACCCAAAACTCTATAGCCAGATGGCTGTCCCATCGTTATGCGTCTCCCATGTCCCAGACCTAACAACCAAGCTATTTCCAGTCTGCCTTCTCCCTTCACATACCTCCCAGCCACAAGTCTTGTTTTAACCCAAGTACTGAACATAATTTTAGAATGTTATTCAAAACTGAAGTGTTTTCTGCCTGGATCCTTAGCTAGCAGGAAGTAAACAACAGTCTCATCTTGGTCAACTTAACGAGCGTGCAAAGGGGATGGTTTTTAGGGAATAAAATCCTTAAGTTTCTCTTAGCACATCCCCCTCTACCCTCTCTTCCAGAACACAGATTTCTTGAGGTTTCCTGGAGGCCAGATCATATCAAAGGTTGACACTTTCCTAAAGAACCCAAGTAATCAAAAAAGAAACTCATACACCACATATTTGCTCACGATTGCTCAGTTCTCTGTCAGAGGCAAAGTAAAGCGAAGGAGGGCAGCTCTGTGTTTGCTACCTGCAGCTGGTCCATGTGATCCAGTGCTGTTTTCAGTCTGGTTTCCAGACGTTCCTTGTCAGAGGTCACATTCTGAACTTGTTCTTTGAGTCTATTCAGAACAAATCAAAACACATCATACTTTCACGGATGGAAATTTAATCCGTAAAGCCGAGGTGCTTACATTAAATCCTGTTTGGAGATATGCTGTAAATACACTTACTGGTGCAGTTCTGCTTCTCTGCAGTCATCCAGCTCCTTTAGTTGTTTATTTTCCTTTTTCAGGGAATTCAGCTCCAGTTCCAGTTTCTCTGTGTTGCTCCTTAGAGACTCTAAACTATTCTGCAGCTCCTGAAAATCACAGTGAGGTTGACAGGAGGTAAATGGGACCCAAGCAATAGTCCTGCTCTGCACTGGAGCTGTAAAATCCCTCAAACACAGCATTTCCAGGCAGGCAGCTGAAGGAGGGAAATCTCTCCTTTGCATCCCAACTACTCTTTTAGACACCATTTAGTTTATATTAAGCCCTGAGCAAAACTGAAGGAGGAAAAAATAACGATAATGCAATTTTGGGACAGCCTACAAAACATTTTTGAACACTCCACTTTCTGTACGTTCCTGACTCCTGTGCTGTTGATGCCTCTTGTTCACCATTATTGTTTTTATCACAGTAGAGGTCTCGTACGATTTGATAAAGGATTAAACAGATAATATGAGGAGAAACCTCTTTAGTTTTCTCCTGGTAGCACACAGTGGAACATGTATGCTTCAGGACCTGACTCAGTCCCACTTCGTCTTTCAGACAAAGCTTCTGACGTATTTTATTTACTTTTTTGTTTACCTGCATCTTGTTGAGCTCTTCCTGCAGATTGATGTTTTGTTTCTCGAGACTCGCACAGCTTACTTTCAGCTCCTCATTTTCTTTACGCAGATTTTTGTTTTGTAGTTCAATCTCTTCCACTTCTCCCTGGCAAGCAACGAAGTTGTTCAGTAGTAGCAGAAGCACTGAAAAGCTACATTCCAAATAGCACAGGGTGAAGAGCAAAGAAAGATGAGCTCTTCAAAAGGGAACACTCTGTACCTTCCCGTGCTTTCACTGCTAGCGCAGACCAGATGGCTACTTCACTCTGCCCAGTCTGTCCGAAACTGACCATCAACCCAACTCAAACTCTAAGCACATACTGCCCCTCATCTTTTAAGATGCTCAATGCCTTTTGTGTCCGCAGAAGTCAGCAGAGGCAGAGGTTTGAGGCTTTTTGCAGTTTGTTAGATTAGAATCACCTGCGCGGTATAGTCATTAATGAAAGGGCTGCACATAAGATATTGCAAAATAAGCTTGCTTGGCTTCACAGCATCTCAGTTGTTGTATACGTGCATTCTTTTACTCCCATCTAAGGGGAGACTGTTTACAAGAAAATGACATTTTCATTTAAAAATATTCAAAGGATCCTGAAACGCTATGTATTAACTCACTCCTTGTTGCAAGGAGCTCACAATCTAAGTGATAAATGGCATGTAGAGAAGAAAAGGCTGCCCAAATTTGTGTGACTGAGCAAAGCCAAGAAAAGGATCCAAGTCTGCTGAGTTCTAGCTTGGCATCTGATTCACCAGATCACTCCATGTTAGCAGTGAGCATATGGCAATAAAAGCAGAGGCAGGAAAAAGCAGGGAAAGAGAGAACACCTACCTGTGTGGTAACCACCAGGATATCATCCTCAGTCTCTGCTCTGAACTGGAAAGGCACGCTGGCCCCCCGGACCACGCCATCCTGGTCAACGTAGCAGAACTGGTAGTATTCATCATCTTTCGGCAGGTAGTAAGCTTCAGACAAACATAACAACCCCGTCACATGCAGCTTCTAATTATTCAAGTCTTTTAACTATAGCACAGAAAGCAAGAACCTCCGAAAACTGAGACATCCTAGTTCAGTATTGTTCCTGCACTGTTAGACATTCCCTGTGCCAGTGATAAGAAAATAAACAATATCGCTCACTCAGGATGGCAGAATTTAGCAGACTCAAAATCCTGTGATTTACTATGGGATTTGAAATAAGTCTCCCAAAGCAGGGTCCTGCAGACACCCTGTAATTCCAAATGCAGTGCTTATTGGTGGCAGGAAAGCGGCAGTCTGTGTGTGCGCGTTGCCATACATCCCCCAGGCTCCCCACTCACCTTTGAACTGGATGTGTTGCTGCACAGCGGTATCACTGCGGGTGTCACTGGGCAGAGGAGCCCACATGAACGTGTAATATTCCCGGGTTGTTTTCCATCCCACCTGCAACAGCAAAATTGTTATAAGGCATCACACAGTGCACGTTTATCCTGTGGTAATGGGACTATATTTCCACATAGATCAGTTAATGTGAGGGATTTTTGCATTGATATTCTGACTTCTAAGAGTTGTGGCCTATACGCGAAAGGGTAATCAGAGTGTTTGATTAGCCTTGAAGCTCTTCTGGTCACAACAGGTCTCGCACTTTGTCCCTAGGCACAATAAAGATGTTTCATTACACAAGGTCATTACTGAAAAAAATTCGCCTACACCGTTCTGTCAAAGCCCACGCTGTTTGTTTCTTCTGCTGCTGCCTTCTCATACTTCTGGTTTTGCAGTACTCACTTACCCGGAAGATGCCCACCCAGTCCTTCCCGCGAGGAACGATGTTCTGTGTGAGGGTATAATAGCAGGTTATGTCTCCTCCGGGAACATAAAACTTTTCCACATTGTTAAAGACGACCTGGGAGAAGTGGCAGTTGTCTAAGAGGACGGCAGAAGTGGGGGGCTCGTCTGAGGTCTCATCCATCGTGGAAGTCTGTAAGAGGAAAGAATAAGGGGATTATCTCATCTCAGACGCTGCCAACACAGTTGTGTCTGTGAAGGGTATGAAGAGGTACGGCTTGGGAATGAGACAGTGCGAGGTCCAAAACCCCCTATGCACACACCCAGGTTTCTCAGCAAGGCACATGAGCTCACTGGTGTCCCTGCCGCTGTGGCCAGGCTGCTGCTCACACCCACGACAACTTGCAGACCCTCTGTAGCAGACACCTGTAAGGCTTTTTCATCTGACCGCTGCTTCCCAGCCACACTGCCTGGTGCTGTGAGGCTGCCAGCGCGGCACAGCAGCCTCTCTCCTCCGTGGGACCCGTGAACCAGACCCGCTGACTGTCCTACAGATCTCCTACACGGGAGAGGAGCGATGCCTGGCAGCAGGAGGTGCATGCACACCTGCTGTGGGATCCCCTGCTTGAAGACCCTGCTGGAACGCCGGCTGTCCTCACATGCAGCCTCTCATCACTTTTTTCATGTGATTTGGCACGCCAGGCGCATCCCCACCGTGCGTAGTTAATGTGGGGGTGCATCAGCTCTGCTGAAATCTGGAGACTTGCGCATTGCTTGAGAATAAAAGTGGTTTTTCTGCATCAGTGAGATGCCCCGACAGTACTACAAGACAAAAATAGCAGCTTACAATCATCGTGCTAGGAGCTTCCAGACTCATGCAGTCCCAGCCCTACCACACTCCTCTTCACTGCCTGGCTGCGGTGAGACACAAGACACACTCGTGCTGCTGATAAACAAACTCCGCAGCCTCCTTGCTTTCTGCATTCCCATCCAACGCAATGACCTCCAAATACAGTGTCTTTCATCTTCAGCTTCCTGGGTGCTAGGGAAGAGCGGTACCTTGCTAAGCTCAGCTCCCATGGAAGAGCACAACCGGAGGAGATCCTGGTTAGGCAGGTCATCTTAGTTGTGTCTCGCGAGCCTGTATCATGAGGCTATTATAGCCTTGCTACTCGTGACTGCCTTGCTGAACCTGCAAGATGATTCTCAGTAGCGAAATGAATATGTTGCATGACAGCCAGGTCAACAAGTAGCATTAAAGCTTTTGCATGAGTTATCTCTACAGAAAACTGCGCGGTGTGTTGTGACACTACAAATCACACAACATAAATCTGCAGTGGGTGCATCAATCAAAACAGTACCCACGCTGCCAGGAGCCGAGGCAGGACTGGAAACAGAACACTAAATCACCCTCTTTGCCACCACGTCTTGCAGGCAGCCAGGCTTCAGCCCTGGCAATCTGTCAAGGGGCTGAGAAAAACCCTGCCGCCAATCCTGGACAATTCAATTCCAGGAATCCAAAGCAGAACCTTCTCAGCTGCACTTGGTGACAGCAGCAGCAAGCAAGGATTGACCTCAGAACGGAGGGAAAGTTCATTATAGAATCGCTGAGGTT
>VXBO01002205.1:1989094-2004046 GCA_013400135.1 Rhinoptilus africanus | reverse complement strand
GCTGAGTACAGGGGGACTATCACAACATTAATGAGCTTCTTCAATGTTAATTCTTTTGTTATCTGCTAGGGACAGGGTTGTGTTTATACACAGACAGAGCAGGCAAATACTTGAGGTTCCTCATTATATAAAGCTCCATCATGGATAGCTGCTCTGTGTTGCCACTGGTCCTTTTGTTTTTGCCTTTCCTCTCCATCATCTTTGAGCCAACTGGAACTACATATTTCAGGGATCCAGTTGTCTCCCCTTTGTCACGCAGCTGATGGAGCGGATGAAATAGGCTTGAGGCGAGTGGGCTCTGGTAAACTTTGCCATGTGCTTCAGTCTCCCCAGGAATGATGAGAACGATGAAGTAGTTTTCTAACAGCCTCCTTGTGTTTCTTATTCTTCCCCTCTGGAGTTCAGGGAAGGAAGTTAATGACTTCAACTTCTTCTCTAGCCATATACATAGAGAACATAACATAAGGACATATGCTTGTCCACATTGGGTTAGACCAAAGGCCCTTCTAGTGTGGGATCCTTCTGCAGCAGTCAACAAATTATCGGGAGCATACAGGGGGAAAAATTCTTCCCTTCCTTTGCCCATGTGGAGGTGCAGAGATGCTGAGTGTGTGTTCTGAACAGAGCCCCAGGGCCTGTTCAAGGAAAAGCCACAATCACAAATTGGAAAATCACCTTTTCTTTTCAGAAGTTTAGCAGACAGACATCATCCATCACTGTCAGAAATTATATATTCAAAATGTTTACTGGACCAAAAATGAGGCTAAATATTTGATACATATATCCATATTATACACATGTATTTGTAATTGATATTAGTTTTCCACCTCTATTTAAGTTTTTTTGCCAAGAACACTCTTTAAATGAGTGCTGCCTTCCTCCTTGGCTAGTAAAAGCAGCTGCAAATTAGTTTCCCCTTAATTTTCAAATCAGCAAGTACCAGTTTGCAATAGATGCTTCCAGTTCTTCTGCTTTCTCTTTGGGAACAAGCACAGCACAAAGCCTCCCTGAGACTTTCTGTGTTCTGCACATCTCCAGCTAAGGAGCATGGGTTATTCACAACCACCTCTTCCATCTGCATTTCATTGCACAGCTCTCAAAAGCAGGTTCTGGAAAGCTTGGAAAATTCACATGCCATGCTTGATGAGAGTGGGGAAAATAATCCCTTCTTTTGCATCAGAGCGCATATCTCTGTGCTCCCCATTTCCAATCCTGTCCCTGATACCGCTGTGCTGGCTTTGTCTGCAGCACTGCTCTCATTCAGACGATCGCAGCTCCCGCTTACCATGCACAGCATATAAATCCTTAGGAGGCTGCAGCTCTGGTTTCTCAGTCAGGAGCACCAGTTTGCCAGGAACTCAGCCAGGTTGCAGAAGGCAGGTATCTCTTTTCCCCTCCACTCTTGCTCCCCTTCTCTCTCACTCACTGAGTCCTGGCCAAGGAAGGACTAAGCAGAACATTGTTTTAGACAAGGGGGTTTTCTTTCCTGTCTGCCAAGAGAGGCAAAGGCAAACTTTCTGCCTTGTGCCAGTTCCAAAGAAAAAACATGCTATGTGCTCCTCTGTCTTGAGAAAGACACAATAGCCTCAGAGCCCTTCTTCTTTTAAAATACCTTTGAACTACACTGGGATTCCTGTTAGCCTCCTTTAGCACAGCAAGTGCTTTCTCTCAGCAAAGTGAGACCTCCTGCGCCAGCCTCCTCCATGAGTCCCACTGCTACAGGAGGAGCTCTTGTCTCTGGGTACCAGCCTGGGGCAGATGAAGGAGGGGGCACAAAAACCTCATGGCTACTCTTAAGGGAACTACCTACATATGTTATAGCAATTGCTTAGAAAATGGGAAATGTGTATTGGATGCTCAGATCACCCAGGAGTCACTTACAGACTAGTTCTGGGTACAAAGAGATAAGTGGTTTCAAAATACGAGATTTCCATCTGGAGAGGGCGTTCCGTGGGGCTTTCAGAGTACTCCACACAAAAATATGGGCAAGGAACACCAGCCCATGCACTAGCCAGATTCAGCTAGCAATAATACTATTTAGCTTTGATGTTACCTATCAGAAATCTTCACTACAAGCAAGATAAACCATGTTCCCATTTTTCAGAATGAAATGCAGAGACATCTCTTCAGAGAGTTGTCCTGAGACTCATCTCAAAATTACTAACTTCGAATACATACAGGATGACACCCAAAGATCAGCTCAGGTATCAGAAGCTCTGGAGCTGTGGAGATCATTACCAGGATTTATCCATCGCCTTGCCTACCCAGAGACAGCACCACGTTAACATGATTATGCCTTTTCTCTTGCAGGGAGGACTTTGCTGTGCCTCTTTACAGCCTACCACTTGCATTCCACCTTGGGTACAAATGCCATGTGCCCAGGGCTACCTGCAGCAGCACTGCACCAAAAGAAAAGAAGACACAGCTTGGTTTCAAAAGGTCACGCGAACTGCCTTGGCTCTGCAGCAAAACAGTGCTGCAAGGGTTGTGTGGGAAAACAGACTCTCTGTTTTAAGGCCTCCTGCAATTAAATCATTTTGTAACATATACTGTTTCCTCTAGTAAGTGGAGACTCAAGGGGGTCCTGAATTTAAATTAGCTTCATTAGCAATAATAAATTAAATCTATCTATCTCAATTTTTTTCTTCATGCCACCATAGCAATTACAAGGAGCTTTATCACAACCACCAAGTACAGAGTATGGGGTCCTTAGAAGAGCTCACAAAAAACATTACAGTACTTTTAATTTCAAATAAGAGTGATTTTGACTTTATACTTCAGCAAATAAGAATACATTCATAAATTTAGCCCAAATACAAGACTTCTGTATTTTCATATTCAAAATAGCACTTTTTTCTCTGTGGATTTTCCACCTAATTAAAGACAAGGTATTTATTAATGCATCAAATCAGTAACAAAGCACACCAAATATTATAATGCATCTTGTCTTTTTATTGTATTGTGTTATAGACAAAGAAGAGTACATACAGAATAATCACTGCTATCAAAACTGTAAAGTTGCAGTGTCACTCTGATCCCTTTGGGAGCCAGAGAACATCCACTTGTCATTCATTCCACCTTTTTATTGTAACAAGCTGCGTTCATCAAAACTCAACTGTGAGCAACCATTTTTTCTAGATAAAAACGGCCAAAAAATCAGGGCTTGCTAACAGGACCTCGCAAGATCCTTTAAGGTATAAGCAGAATAAGCATGCACAACTGCAATACAAAACCATAGACGTGCTGCCCCCTGAAAAGGTGAGCTGTGCTGGAAAATTCACAGGTTCAGTGCTGGAACCTCACCTCCTGCAAAAAGCCACCTCAAAATCTGTGTATTACTTTGTTTCAAGTCCAAGTGGGAGTAAAGTAACCCCAGGATGGCATTTTGCAAAGGAGTTTGCTAAACCTATTTCTTTATTTGTAAAATAAAATAGAGTCTATGATAAGAACCTCTATCGCTTCCCATCAGTCAGTTACCAGTGCTAGAGTGAGTGGAATGCTACTAGAAGCAATGTGTTGCTGTGTCATGCTGCCTCTCTTTTATATCAACTAGGTCCTGATGACCTATAAGGCGTTTTTTCTAGGATACTACAAAGGACGAAGCAAATTTCCTACCTGAAATGCAGGTGCAAGGAAGCTTTTCCTTGCTGAGAACAGCATACCTTTCAAACAACTTTGGCAGGGTATATGGTAATATACTCCTTTGTGCTATTGAGAGTGACTGCACACAAAATACTAAGTTGGCAGTGGGTCACCGTTCCCTATTTCACTGTTCCTACTGTGGTAGATAACATGGGAGAGAAGCAGCTTGGAAACGCACAGGTAGCTACCATCATAACTTACTGAGCAGCCTGACAGCAAAATATCAGCCACCTATGGGAAGACAGACGTATTAATAAGCACTGGTAAAATGACTTTGAAAACCACTGCTGTTGATACTGCTCCCATACTCTTGTTCATATAAAAGTTTCTAGCCTGTACATAGACGCTCTGGCTGATGTACAAACATCTATTAATTATACTTTGAGGGTGACATTTTAAGCACGATAAAAAAATCTATTACTATCTACAAGAACTTTCCACTGGGGCCCTTTTCTGCTCTTCCCTTCTGCCCCCTCCCCCCATCCCCAAACCAAGGAAAAAAGGGGGGAAAAAAAAAAGAAAGGATTTGCTATTCTTTTTCAAAGAGTGATACGGTGTAATCTTATCTACTACTACTACTACACTGCCTAAATTGTCTCACACTGACTGCAGCAGGAATATTAATAGTATCAGCACTGTAACCCACCACTACGGAGTGTAAAGTCCATGCAAGAGCTACGGCCCATTTTAGAAGAACATAAATATTTCTCAAAATACAGTTTGCAGGAGACTTCTGGGCATGCAGGCGTTCTGTAGGCTCTCTGCCAAAACTCTCTGTAGAGGCCAGTTTGAGTGGTTCATTCCAGTGTGTGATTTGCTTAATGAAAGACACTTCTCCAGAAGATTTTGGCAGACGCAATCAGTTCAATTGCCAGGCAGTATTCATGTGATTACAAATGTTACTGATCACATTAGATACTTAATAAATCTCTCCAAAAAGACCACAGCTACTGTGTGGCTCTGAAGAAATGTAAATTGTGATACAGATTACTGTGTTTGCTGTGTACTGGACTATTGATACAATTGGGAACAAATACCTTCCTTGGACTGACAAGCTGTCCCTGACAACTATTAATTTCTATATAAAGCCATGACTGCTTGTTTGTAAATGTTTAGCTATGCACCACTGCAAAGCCGCTTCCTTTTCATGTTGAGGACACATTCTACCATAAATATATTAAACAATTTCACTTCACTGACTTTCACAGATCTGTGGCAATTCACATGTGCTGAGGGGTTGGCTTGAGAGCCCAAGGACAATTTTGGCTTGAAATACCAGAACAGTGAGATGCTATCCTTACATAAAACCCATGAATGAGACTTTGGCACTGTTTCTTCTGTTGACATTTCAGCAGTTTCAATATAGCATACAGTAATGATAGAACACATCAAATCAAAACTGATCGAACTGAGCAGTACCTGTTTGGATAAAAGTCATTTTCCTTGCGGTGTGGCACAACTTGCACTCTGAATCTTCCTGTAATTTATTGAACAGCATTTTAAAAATGCATAAATGTCCATTGGACAAATCACAGTGCTCGTTTCAGTGTATTGCATGTAAGCAATCACACAGGCCTCTCTTTTCTGCTCTCAGGAGGAGGGTTTCTGTCTGCAAAAAAACATGAAATCAAACAACTGAATATATCACTTTAAAAGAGTACATAATTGATTAGACCTGATCCCCCCGCACAGCTGTAGTCAAGGTGCTTTGCTGAGTCAAAAATCATAGTTATTAGTGCTGGTTTTCATCCAGAAAAAGTGATGAAATAAGTACATTCAGAACCGAGATGCGTGGAGAGTATTTTTATAGTTTAAATGTTTTCATTTTCGCAGTTAACTTCTAGGGAGCAGGCTGTCAAAATTATTAAAGTGTCCTTTATAAATGCTGAGCAAAATTCCACTTTCAACTGCACTGCTCTTAATTCCTTTGCAGTGATTGATGGCTTCCTGTTGACAATGTCTTCAGTACTGTATCATTTAATTACGCCAGATAGCATGTGCTGAGGAGCCAGTTGTGCTCCCAGTTACACTGCTGTTTCTCTAGAATAACTGTGAGTTCAATCCAGCTGTCAGTTTAACCTTGTTGTCTGAAACTCATAATCTTTCAGGGCAGATGTAGACTTGAGTTTGTGGCTCCTATTTTAACCTGAGTTAATTTACTGACAGTTGCCCTATTACCAACTCCATTGGAGACATGCCTCCAGAACTCCATCAAAAGCTTAAAAAACGTTTTCTATATACATCATTCTAAATTACTTGCTCTTGGTTTTGGGCCCGTCTTAGTGAAAAAACATTTCCAAGCTTTTTTTTTCTCTGTGTCCAGGAAAAAAAAATAACTTCAGATCCTCAAAGATATTTAAGTATCATTTATTTAATTACAATCAAATAAATTAAATCTTTTGTGGGCCCTAGTCTCACTCTTTGAGAAAAAAAGTCTGAATTTCTCAAATGGCAACATAATTTCTGAAGCTGAGTCTCTTGCAAGACTTGAAATAAAATTACTGATGCAAGCAACTCACATTAGCAAGTGCAATTGTTACTGAAGAGAAACTTCTTCTTGAGCATATCTGGTGGTTTTCACCTTGTGGTCACTTAACTAGCTTGTAGACTGACTTTGAAGAGTTTCTTGAGGGTAAAAAAGAGTCACCAGGCTTAAATTCATCATGAATGGGTTTCCCTTCTGCACTGGAAAAAAACATTAAAGGTTGAAACCCACTTGTTAACAAATTATCTAAAAGCTCTGTGAAACAACATCTTCAGCTTGCTGGTGTTCCTCTGACATGACGCCTCCTGACAAATTAGAAACAGCAAAGGGCTAATTAACAAAGAGACGCAGTTTCCAAAGGAGTAGCTGGGCCCTTCTACCTGGGAACCTGCTCCACCAAGGTCTGCCTTCCTTGGCCTCTGTCCCCCTGCAGTTCCCACTCTCTACTACTCATATCTTGCTCTCAGACTGAAAGCTTTTTGCAGCGAGATGCTGTTTCAGAACTGTTTTTCCCTCCCCTCCACAGCCCTCTATCCTTTTCAACTCAAACTTTTGACATCCACCTTTGCATTAAAGAGGACTCGTTCACTTTCCTTGTCTGCTTTCACTTATCGCCTTAGTGCAATGGCAGGCATTATTAAGCACTGCTCCTCGCTTGTACAATGCAATCCTGGATGAGTGAATGCTCTCATTGTTGGGAGCCCAGTAGAAATCATAGAATCATCTTAACATCAAACAGGCTTATTGGATTTCACTGTAATGCCAACAAGCTGTCACTGTTACCACAAAGGCTGCCTAGGCATCACTCATGACTATTTACAGGCAGGAAGAGCAGCTCTGGGAGCACTCAGTTGTAAACTGAAAGACTACGAAAGAGAAGCGTCAATTACAAAAATCAAATGCGGCCCTGTTGGCATTGCCTTAGGAAGTCCCTGATAGGAACAGTCCTGCATGGGGCTTGGCCTTGTAACAACAACTTTCAAGACTCAGGATTTGTTGAATGAAGTTGTTTATGTGTAAAATTTGAGAAATCATAGTTGGTCAGCATGAGCCAAGCACCAGCAGCTGAGTAAGGATATGGAGGTTGTATCTTTCAGAGAACAGAAGGCCTTATGCCAGTTGTAGGGCTCTGGCCACTGCATTTCACTTTAGTATCTCTGCATCGTTCATAAATTTGCATTTAACTACAGCATCTCTTCCAAACAGGCCTTTGGAGTCTCAATTCAAACACTGGAAAAGATGGGCAGCAATAAATGCTTTCTCTGCTCGTGGTATTAAACTCTGACAGTTGTCAAAGGGTAGGTGATGTTCCAAATAACCGTCTATGTTCCTTTTCGTGACACTTGCTGCGCCCCTGGTTCTGTAATACTGAGAGCTGTCTGAATCAGTGCCTCGGCATCTCAGGCCTGTCCAGGTCCTAACAGAAACAGAAGCTTATCTTGTGGCACGCTGGGACCAACTTCTTCCTTTGTACTCTGCCTCATCTCTTATAAGACAGCATTGCTCTCTGATGGGTTGTATTCTCACTCCACCCTCCAAATACAATAGCCAACACAGCTATGCCCGACTATGTCTGTAAATGGCATTAAGGAATTGTGCTGCCTCTATTGCATTCAAAAAAAATCTTCCCAGTGCAACTTAGAAATTTAGTACTTCCTTTAATTTCCCATGTAAAGCCTGGTGACAGTGTAAGAGCCAACACAGCTGTGATTGCACACAGTCTTGCCATTGAATGCGTAGGTACAAAACATTTCAGCCGAACCTAATCCAAACAGGTGAAACCCCACTGTGCGCCAGAACAGCCCAGCACAGCTACTGGAGGTAAAGCCCCCCTATCCACAGTCTGCCACTTAGCAGTTAGTTAGTATTACACTGGTGCACGGGAAACTCTTGCAATGTAACCTGTACTGCACTCAGAGTTCTGCCCTAATCAGTTTGCTATTGATAGCTCAAGAAAGCTAAAGTCGCTCCAGTGTTATTGTGCGGGGCCCTCCGTGATTGCCCAAGGTCACAAGGAAACAAAGGCAAAGCAATGTAATTGCCCTTCTGTGTTATAGTTTGAGACATAAAATTGATTTACATCTCTTTGGTTGCCTCTGCTGTGAACAAGGAGCCCTTCTCACCTACCAACAGAGACGGCACTGGCCAGAGGCACTGAGCCGGCACCTAAAAGAACTGGGAGATGCGGCTGTGATCTGGCTTCACTCCCCACAAGCTGCTTTACTGTCCTGTTGCCAGTGTTAATGGAGTTGTTAGGGAAGGAGCGGTAGCACAAGATATATATGAGGGGGGCTTTATTAGAGGTGAGAGACCTCCTGCCCCTTGCAAACTTCAGACAGCATGGGAACCCCTGTGCTAAGCCCTACCCCAGTCAGTGTTTGTGCATACTTACGAACATACGTGTATGCATTGCTAAAATCCGGGTGTTTAACACACCCTCATTTTTTGTTCATGGGGACCTCTGCAGCACAAGATCAGCATGTGAAGTTGCTAAATGCCCTGTGTGCCATGATAACTACTCAAACAAATGTGCTTCCCCCTTTTTCACAGAATATCGATCCAGGAGCAAGGAGTATACGTGCTTCCCTTTCCTCTCTGCCAGTCCTGCCTGCCACCCTCTTGCTCTCCTGTTCAGGTTCTGCTCCTGCCCAGCGAGCAGTCAGTCCACAGCTCAGAAGCAATGCTGTGAGATAAAGGGTAAATCATCTTTCTTGTTCTTCTCTCCTTCAAACATCTTCTTTACATCGCTATTTGATGCAGGGACTACCTGGGGTAGATCTTCAGCCTGTTGTGCGAGAAGTGTGACTAGCTGATCTTTAATGAACCTCTCCAGCCTGTGAAAAATAATCTGTACTTGGTACAATCCTATTTGCTGAAATGGAAGTGAGTCAGCAGAGATGTCATGTCTGCTGTACACAGGCAGGCAGACCTGGCCACTTGTAGATAAAGGCTAAGTAAAAGCATTTCTATAGAAACACATACCCGTGTGTCTAGATTATACGCCGTCTTCTTTAAATCCTGCAACGCCCTCTGCATGAACTCAAACGCATGGCAGTCAACACAGGGACGACCTGGAAAAATGTACAGAAGAAAGCATCACCGTCACAGCATGAAATTTGGAGTGCAGCAGTACAGAGGGGGAATACTAAGAGACCTTGCAAAGCCGGGAGAGACCCCATCTTACCAGGCACCCACCCCTGCACGTGTACAAAATTAGGGCTGCCTGTGGACAGGGCTGTATCTTTCCTTGTGCAAATGTATAAGGACCACAGAAACTCAAGCGCATTTTGCTGCATGTGCTTTTCTGAACATAGCCCAGGCTTGATTCTGTCCGGTGCTGTGTGCCTTCAGCCCCCAGCCTCTCCCCTTGAGATGGAAATCCTCAACACTCCTCAGACATGGGTTAATTCTCAAGTGATACACTGAAAGTAGCAGTTTGCAGTGGTTAAGAAATCAGACAGGCAGGTCTGTTTTTACAGGAGCTCTTACAGAGCAGCTTGGCAAGGGGCAGTGCCAGATCTGTATTTGCTTCCTTTCACCTGCTGCTGTATTTTCTCTCTGCCAGGAATGCAAAGCATCCCACTGGCTCTGCAGCTGGTGCCAGTGTGTGCGCACAGAGGGGCCGGGCAGGGAAAAGGCAGAGAGGAGGAGGAGGAGGAGCAGGGGACTTCACAACAACTCAAATGGTTCCACTTCTGGACCTGGGCATTTCTGCTTTGCCAGGATTCGCCCTGCACTGATCCCAGTCCCTTTCGTTCAGTCACAGAGTTAACGAAGTATGGGTTTTCAGAAGAAATTGCAGATACTGGAGGGGATGCAGGGGGTAGTGGGGAGAGAGGACATTTTACACTGATCACGGAGCTCCCATGTTGGGGGTACTGCTGAAATCCTTGACTACAGGCAGCCACTTGTGCTGCTCTGACAAAGCAAAGAGGGTGCAAAGCTGCTGCTGAGGTAGCTGGGGAGGTGCCTGGAGCCAGGGACCTGCTGTGCCGCACCGCACCGCACCGCACCGCGCCTGCCACCCTGCTGCCAGCACACACTTCCCAGTTGGGTCTGATGGAAGGAAGCAGACAGAGCGCTTCTTGGTCCCCAGCAAGTCTCTTAGGGGCTTTGATCTGTTCAGTAGGTGTTTCACTCCCACCTATCCTCTTCTATCTCCCCTCCACGCAGCTGACACCCCAAGGAGACCCAGGGATCAAGCCAGGGATTTAACTCCAGGGATATGGGGAGATGCAAAGTTCCCACCTCTATAAGAACATCATCACTCACACAGACTCTCTCTCCAGGCCTGAGAGGACTAGCAACAGGATGGTTTTGAGCACGTTTTAAAGACACTCAACCCCCTCCTGTTTTCAGTATTTCAGTAATTTGTTTTCACTTCAGATCATGGAGCAGAGCCCTTAGAAAGAATCTGCATCCTCAGCCTGCTGTCAGCAAATCCATCACTCACTTGGTGCCATGGTCTGCTCCCTCCCCTTGCTGTGGTCTTCTCAGAAAGCACCTCGGTGAAATGCTGCATATCATGAAGTGCCTGTCACTAAATTGTTCTCAAAATCAGAACTTGTTGGAGGAAAAACAAACTACGGGTCATAAATTAATGTCTCCTTCTATGGCAGTGTGAAGCAGGCATCTTTGAGGAGAGACATGAATTCTATAGTCAATCACTTCCAGCCACCTAGGAAGTCTTCCCAGGCCCTCATGAAGGCCATGGCTGTGTGGGATCATTCACTGGTATTTACGGCAGTCAAGTGGTTCTATGTGGACAGGGAGGTACTAGTGGAATGGCATAACCATGCCAAGTGGTTATTTCTGCCACTCCTGTAAAAGCAGCTGCCCTTACATTAAAGAAGCTTCTGCAGGAAAATGGTGATGGCACTGAGGACACCTGCCTGTGCAGCTATGTGTGTCCTGGATCAATGCATATGAAGCCCCTAACACAGCACTGCTCTTCAAAGCCAGTTTCACCACATAATGGGATATTCACTCCCTCATACAGTTTCCTGGGCTGTCCTCCTTGGTGGAGGGTCCTTCTCCAGGCACAGCTGTCTCTGGGTGAGGGTAGCACCCCTGCCTGCTGGGAGCTAGCAACCCTGCAGCGCTGGCAGCGGGAGAACTCACGTGATTCCTCCAACCAGCTATATGCCAGGATGGGTTGCATCATTTTGACTTCCAGGGGCGCAGAGAGGACTCACCGAAGCAGCATCACTGGCAGATGAGAGGACAGCTGTACCTGGGAGGAGGTGATGAGCAGCTGGGGAGGTAGCTGGCTATAAGCTCTTCCACCCACGCAGCCCTGCGGAGCACACAGCTGTTCCGCGCTTTGGGAACTTGAGCTAAGGCAGCGCTGATCTCTCCATCAAGCATCTTGCACGAGCACGGAGGAACCTGAGGGCAGTTCCCCAAATAAAATAGGGGCAATACACCACTACCTGGAAAACCTGTAGATACAGTCAGATTTTTACCAGCAGAGTAAAATCTGCCCAAGTCCTGACTCTAGCCAGGCTTTTAATCTATTATACTAGCCAGACTCTCACAGTAGCCAATAGCAGATACTTTAGGAAGATATAAGAATCAGCCTCTAGCAATGTTCTTCTATCTTACCCAAGAGGCTGGAGGATATCCTGAGTCTGGCTGACGTTTCTACATCTGATAAGGCCTCCAGGAATTTTTCTCACATTAATTTGCCCCCTTGCTTCCTGAATCCATGTAAACTTTTGGCATCTACAGCATCCTGTGGCAATGAGTTCCACAGCTCAGCTATTCACTGTGTGAACAAAATACCATTCCTGTCTGTTCTGAAGTTTACATCTGATGCTTTCGTTTCCTGCCTCTAATTTTTGCACCGGAAGGGACAGTTATTAAGTATTCACCATCTTTGTCCCATTTATGACTTTGCTGCTCTGCATCACTCCCTGCCTCAGTGTCTCCTTTCCAGACTGAAGAGATGAGCTGGGAAGCTGGCCTGTCTAGCTGGACTTATCCTCTCTTCATGCTCACAACATTTTCAGTAGGATGCCCGTGGACATTTCTCCAAAGTAATGATGTCTAAAGGTCTGCTTTCCCAAAGGTTTTAAACAAATCTAAATATGTGCTGTTGCCAATAGGAGCAATCCCACTCTCCTTTCTGTCCTTGGCTACGTGTTCCCACACCTTCCCTTGCTCACAGCAGGAATGACTGTGCAGTTGCCTGTTTTGCTGGGTCGCTGATTTATTTTCCCCAGATCAGATCCTGAATGCCCAAGTTCTGCAGCCAGAACAAGAAACAGGGCAAGGACAGGAGGCCAGACTACGGGGAGGAGGAAGACAGAGGCAGCATAGGCTTACATCAGTTTAAAGCAATCGTGAAACCAAAGCTTCAGTCACATCATAGCAAAGTACAGCAGAGTGCTATTAATTCCTTGCTGACAGCTGGGAACAGACCATCATTCATAGGGAGACTTAACAGGTTTGTGGATTAACATAATAAGAATTATCAAGAGTCAGCTATAATTCTTTAAATGGGTCCTGTCAGCACGAAGACTGTATGCGTCTTTGTGTGTTTGGGGAGAAGTGGGGGAGGAGAGCTTAAATTATGCTTCTTGGCTTCTTCTTGGTGAAAAACTGGAACTGAAAGCATTGTGGAAGTATAATTTGCTTTTCCTTACACGCACATGGCATTTACTCTTTGTATTTCATGCACCTTGGCTAATGAAAACTGACCAGCTTCTGTTCTTCAAATTCCACATTCCAGCTTTCACAGTGGGTGATCTGGGCTACAAATGCAATGGGAGGTTGGGGAAATTACTTAATATTTTCAGTGGATTGCACTGAACTTTAAAGAAAATAATCTGCAAACATTAGTAACACCACTTCATACTTGAACAGTCTTTTGCATATGAGAAGTGCTGCATGAGGACATGATTAATCACTTCTAATTAGCATTATTCATAAAAAGCTGGGCCTGGCTCTCTGGCTGGCAGGAAGTATGCCAAGTGGAAAGCAGGTGATGGTACTCCAAGCCAGATATTGGTGCCACACACAGGCAGGATCTCTCTGCAACACTGAGAAGAACTCTGACTCACACTCACGCTTCTCTCTTGTGACTCCTACACCTCCCACACTTGCACGAGAGCGTCGCTGCCCCTCTCCTGCTCGTGCTGCTGCAGGAGGGACACATTTCTCCCACCAAGTGGGAGAGAGAGGTTGTAGTGCTGTGTGGTCCGTGAGGGATTGTTCCTGCTAAAAGCATGTTCCCAGTCCCGTGTCACACACCTGGGAACAAAGGAAAGCGTTGAGCCCCACACTGGTCTGCCCTGCAGAAGGACACTTAGTATGGTCTATGTACATCATAGATCCCTGTCCCCTTTTTCTCCTTGGGTCATCCAGGATCACACAGCCACCGTTTTACCTGGGCTGACAGTATGGACTTAAATGCCAGCAATAGGGAAGGTGTGTGCAAGTCCTGCAGTAGCGTTGGCCCCCAAAATGGGTGAGTACCCAGGAGGATCAAGTCCTTGATGAGAAATAGCCAGTGGAGCTGACACCAAGCAGGAAAAGATCCAGAAATGTCTGTACTAGATCACATCAAAGGTCTGCCTGGCCCAGTGTTCTGTCTCCCATGAGATACATGTCTTGCAGTACATTAAATGTGTCTAGGAGCACCCAAGATTTGAGAGCAGCTGGCATGGGGACAGCTCATTTCTGGAACAGTAAACTCTGTCTTCGAGATAGGCAAGCAGCCTCCTGTCATGGACAAAAGCGTGCCAGAGACCATGCTAGCAGGTTACTAATACAGTCATGTCCTCATGCCAAGAAACATCCGTGGATACTGGTTATAAATGTGACCTTCATGGCCTACAATGGATACCCACGAAAGAGCACAAGAACGGGGCAAATATGGAGGGATGTGTCCCCAAAGACCCTGCCAGGCCTCAGGAATATGCTGAGGCAGCTCCTGAGCCAAAAGAACTGCTGCTGTATCCAACAGCCCTTTCAAAGAGTTTTTCCTTGAGTTTACCCAATCAGTTCTGCAATCTCATGCAAACTTTTAGCATCCACAGTGTCCTAAGGGAGGAGTTCCACAGGTTAACTATGAGAAAGAGCCCCCATGGGCAAAGGAAAGTACCTGGACTACTTAGCAGCTATGCAGCACCCTCAACAAGTGGCTGATTAGGAACATCCCGAGTTCCTTGTTGCTTTAAAACTCTGCAGTAGCACAAAAAAAATTACAATTCATGATGAGCTGTGAGTCTTCCTCCTGGCCTGGCCTCAGACATAAATGCTGTTATGCATTCATAGCAACGCTACCGGCCTCCATTACTCAGGACAGAGCAGCATGTCTCTGCAGAAACACTGGCCGCAGAAACACTCTGAACCGCCCTTCATTCCTCACAAAGACAAGACAAGGAATCTTTCTCAAGGGCTCTTCAGGGGAGTCCGTAGCCTATCCACAGGATACCAGAACCATGAGATAACTCCTCGAGATTGCAGCCAGAGACCCCGGCCAAGAGTTTTGTTCTACAGATAAAATGGGAGTTTTCACTACACAAGCAAAACAAGAAATCACCATATAGTTTTTCCCAAAAATGTGTTGACTTGCCTCTGCTAACATAGATACACAAAGGGCACATACAATTTATTTTTCCAGCATGATTTTCTCCCTGAGGACACAAAATGGACTACTTGCCACTAAACTTAGTAAAGTTAATTAATGCATGCCCAGAAAACAGAGACACAAAATATAGGTGAGGTCTGTTTTAGAACAGACCAAAGCCTAGCACTGATTGAAAAAAAAAAAAAAAAAAAAAAAAAAAAAATAGAAAAAAAAGGGAATTTTTATTTAA
>VXBO01002205.1:1972020-1989073 GCA_013400135.1 Rhinoptilus africanus | reverse complement strand
AAAAAAAAATATACATAGGTGTATGTGAAAACTAGTAATAGAATTATAGGAGAATGAAATGCAGTGGCTAAATAAGGTCTTGTGTTAAATATTTTGGTAGTCATGCAAGAAGATAGCTGTGATACAAAGTAAGCATGACTAAGAATAGAGATTGGTTTGTATGCAATTACCTTCCTTTTTTTTTTTTCCCTCCCAAAGGATATTTTAAGTTTTTAATGAGTGGCTACTTCCCATTTGCCATCACCAAAACACCCTGAGAACATTGACTCTGTCCCCTAATATCTTTGAACTATTGACAAATTTTGGAGCAGAGAAAGTTTAACTAGAGACTTGCCCAAAATGACAGAGGAAGCTAATACAGAGCTGTGATCCAAATTCAAGAGCTTCCAGCTCCACAGTGTGCTCAAGGCAGTCTGTCGTATTTATTTATTTTTTAAGTTTGCAGGATTTCAGAAATCTATATATACTTTACAAATACACTGTTTGGGTCAGCTTCCCCTGTGTCAATCTATAGTAGTTACAAGAAAGTTGAACTTGAGCTATTGTTACAACCAAATACTAAAATAAGCAAAATGTAATGCCCTAGCAGAAAGAAACACAAATTTCCTTCTAATAATATCCATACTAGCAAGCATTTAATATGTATTGTGGCAAATCTGGAAACGAAACTCTTGAGAAACAGATATAAAAGACCTACAACCAAAGAGCTTTAAAACAAGCTTCAATTAAAATTATAGGATTCAGTTAGTATTTTTTCCTAAATAACTACTAATCCTTTGCTTGCTTGCTGTTTTTATAAGCGCCGTTTTCATGTGCTTTGCTGACACATTACAAATTCGCTGTTACTCCCTCGCTAATCAGGCAATGCAGCATTCCCCCTGGAGCTGAAGGTCTGTGTGGCTGCTGTGGGTCAAGTGGGGGAAACAAAGCAGGACGTGGTGCAGCGGGAGGGCGTGAGAGCAGCATGGCAGGTACCTACTTTCTGCAGGAATGACACTCCCAGAGTCCTGGCTGGCCCCCGCGAGCCTCACACTCAGCAGGCCAACCACCGAGACGAACGAGATCGCCACGCGCATCACGCTCCAGGCAGACGGCAACGCCATTACTCTCATCAATAATTCAAGCTTTCTTCCCTGCCTGAAATTAGGAGAAATGGTGAAAATCAGCAGTTTTCTCCCAGCACGCTCCCCACAAAGGAGTGGACAAGACGTGATAAGCACAGACCCGCATGTACACGCAAACCCCCACGCACACATCACTGCAGTGACACGCCACGGGCTTGCGATGCACCCCGAGGACCAGTTTGCCAAGTACCTGATCTTCCTCTTCGCCTGTGTGCCAGACCCTTGGAGCAGCTGTAGCGAGCAGGCCAGGCTCCAGCAGCCACTCTGAGCATGCGTCCCCCCTTCATCCCCCCTTCCCTGATTAGGGTCATTGCCATGGAGATTTGCTATAGCAACACTGAAAAATCGGAGCTGCCAAGTGGAGAAGAAGATTTAAAGGGACCACAATGTGGTGGATGGTGGCTGCTGTACTGTACTCCTCCTCTGCCTCCGCTCCCCAAAGGCCACGTCCTCTCCTTGGTGAACACTGGCTGCTGCCACCCACATGAGAGGGTCTTGGGCAATTTTTGTGTTTGTTGCTTTTATTCTCAAAGGGACTGTGCTGAAGTATGCAGCTGCCGTCCCTTGCTTTAACTGTAACTCGCTTAAAGTGAAATTTTGTTCTGGGAGGTTTCAAATGAGATGAGAATTTGGAAGTCTGCTTGGAAAAATAAAGATCCAGTGCCTGCTGATGGCACTCTGGGCTCTGGGGAAGACTCTGTTATGGGCTTTGTTCTGCTACACTGAAAACGAAGCCTTGTGGACAACAGCAACATTGGCACATGAACCAGCCAGGAATATGCATCCTGCACAGCATGGCACTAGGTAAGCTTGATAACAGCCCAGCCAAAACCTAAGCTCTGGGAAATTTTAAGAATGCTCACTTTAGGCTCAACTCTTGATCTGGGATTTTGCTAATAGGTTGTGTCCTGACAAAGCTCAAGCATGAGCTCTCCTGGATAGTGCCTCTCCGTAAGTACCTGGCTGAAATCAAGCACTCAGAAAGTGGAGGTGATACCTTTTGGAAAAGAGAGAGAGAAGCTCTCAAATACCTCTTTGCCCCAGAATGTGGTTAAAGACTCTCTTTGCAATGTACCTGTTCAATGCATGGCTTTGTCCTCCTCTCAGGGGAAGATGCTCTACGTCCTCTCACCGGGGAGCAGGCTCTAGCCTTCCTGGTCCGCATGGAACAGCTAACCTGACAGGCTGCGGAGGCACCAGCCTTCCTGGGCTGAGACACAATTTATCCCTGGATTTCTTCAGCCCTTTGGTCTGTCACCAGCAATATACTCTGCTTCTATTTCACTTGTTCCTGTGGCTTCCTCAGAATTGCCTCTTATATCCCTCATTTCAATGCTTATGCTTTTGGACCAGGTTAGTGTAAAAGACATCTTAGGCTCTTGACCACTTTCTGGCAAAGTGGAATTGCCTTGTGCATGCAAGAGAGGACTTTGCAGGGCAGCAGCTCAGAGCAGCGGAAGCTGTTCCTACAGGAATGACACAATGAGCAAACTTTTAGCCCAAAGTGCAATTGAAACTCAGCTTCTTGCGTGGAAGGTCCGAATGAAGGTCTCAGTCAATGAGGTCTTCATAAAGTGAGTCAGGGCACACCCGTGCATCAAAATGGCTCTACTGGCTTTATGAGACGCCCAGACTCCTAATCCGAGCTCTGAAGTCAGATGTCTGAAGTGAGGTTGTGTGAGATATCCCAATATAACATTGTTTGTCTCTTCCCAGGCCTCAGACGCCTGTTAAAGGAGCAGCTCCGTAAGAGCCAGGATATAATGAAACAACATTGTACAGTTTGACTGTACACTCATCTAGGGCTGGTCACATAGTCTAGCCCTGATCTGCAGTTTTAAATAACACCAAATGGAAATTCTGGCACAAAACCCAAACCTTACACTTCCATTCACCCTGGCATATGTGTTTCTTGTGCATACCCTCATTATGGTCCCACGGCCACATCATACTTTTCATATATGAGCTTCAACAAAAGGACGGAAAGGAATTGCCTACACATGCAGTAACCTTTGATAAGGTGGAAAGCATTTTTGTTCTAATATTTTTTCAAGGTATCAATATAGTTGCTTCTTAAATTGTACCTATTTTGTAAAGTCTTTTTCATAATTGCTTGGTCTTTTCAGTAGGTAGGTAGAACAAGCAGGACAACCCATAATGAGGTAAGGAAAGGAATCTGACATCCCAGGGAGCAAGGAATACCACAGAATTAAGCTGAGGTGTCTTAAACAACTGCAGAAAGTATAAAAGGGGCTCAGAGCAGAGAACTTGGGAAAATTTGTTATAAAGAGAAGCTGAACGTCCTGAAATATGTCATTCCCAGGATGCCAGGACTCCAAGGATGCCTACACATGGTTTGGTCATATCTTCTTGTTAGGGTCACAGCAAAGTTTTCACAGTTCTATATGCAGCAAATAAATCTTCTCTGTGAGAGGATGGACTGTCTTTGTCCTGCTCAGCCACCCCCTGTCCAGACGTAACACAGTGATAGCATCACGGAAGGAGTCCTTGCTGAACCGGACCACTGCCATCCGGAGAGTACAATGCCATTGAACCTGCTCCCACTTGTGACACTGGGGGGGAGGAGTCTGCAGTAGAGCACTCTCTATCCACCATCTAATGGGGTGGAAGATGTTATTTCTGTATTACGGCATAATACTAAATTTAAAATAATGTATTTTTTTTAATTGCTTGGTGCAAATGTAAAACAATAAAACATTGCAGAGTAAGGCCAGTTTTCCCATCAAATGCCATGGTCTTTAAGAAGCACAAAAAAAGTTTCCAGCTCCTCTTGCTAACAGAACCCTGTGGTCCAAGATGCAGTTCTCAGTTCACAGGGAACAGGAGCCAGTCTGCATGGAAAAGTTCCAGAAATCTGTGTTGTTTTATCACCTCTGGCAAAGCTGAAGAAGAGAGAAGCATGAAAGTACTCACATGACTTGCTTTGCTATTACATTCGGTATTGCCTACCACTATGACAATGGGAATACCAGTACTAAATTTACTTTGAAGGATGATAAAATTCCAAGAGATTCATAGGAGCCATTTGCTGTCTGAAGAATGTCATAATGATTCCCAGAGGGCTGTTGGAAATGTTTATATTTTGTTTCCTTTTTCTACAGAGAATCCATACCTAATTATCATTTGCTAACAAAAAGAGTTTCCTCCAAAATAATCAGAAACATCCAGACATTTATTGGGAAGATGATTAGTGAGGATGGAACTCTGGTAGTCCCCTCAGAAAATCTCTTACTGATGGCTAAGTGTTACAGGTATTGAAAGTTACATCTTTGCAGTGAAGGAAGAAAATGTATATACCTAGTTAAAACCACTAACGTTAAAGGCCTGAGTTAAATACGTGTGCATAAAATGGAGATGCAGGCAAAGGTTCTAATTTTAGAAACCCCGTTATTATAGTCATGGGTACATATGGCAAATAGGGGTGGTTAATCCCAGTCTAAAGTGAAGTGCTGAATCATTGTCTGCTAATACAGCTGTAAGCCCTTTCTTGAACTCAAACAGAAGAAGAAAGCACAAAGACAGAAGAATCTGTGTCTGGTCACTATTACTTGAATAATAGAGTGGCAAGAGAATATAGGCACAACCCCAGAAAGGCCGAGAAGGAAAACCAGATGTAAATGGTGAGAAACATGAAGAATAGCAAGAAAGCATTCTTTAAACACACGGACAGTAAGGAAGACAAAAAGCAAGTGAAGGGTTTGTTCTCTGTTCATCAGAAGGGGAAAGTTAATGCTATGGTTTAATCCCAGCTGGCAGCTAGGACCACACAGCCGCAAGCGCAGTACTCCCTCTTCCCCCAGAAGGGTAGAGAGAAGAGGCAGAAAAGGAGGGAAAAGGGAAAATAACTCATGGGTTGAGATAAAGACAGTTTAATGGAACAATAACAGAAAAGGAAAAATAACAATAACAATAATAATAATGGTAGAAGAGTGTACAAGACACAAGTCACTCTCACCATCTGGTAAATTGGGGAACTGGCACTGTTCTGAGCAGTGATCACAAGTACCCCACACCCCTCGGTTAACCCCATTTATATACTGAGCGTGATGCCTATGGTACAGCATATTCCATCAGCCATTCCATCATTCTGTCTATGCTCCTTATCAGCTTCTGTGGGACGCTGAAAAAAGTCTGTGACTAATGTTAACATCACCTGGCAACAACTAAAACAATATGCATTATTGGCATTCCTTTCATACCAAATCCAAAAAACAGCAACCACTAGAAAAAACATAAAATTAACTCTATCCCAGCTGAAACCAGGACAGTGAATCGAGTTGATACCTAGAAAGTGATACAGGGCTTAGCATCTATTTTATCAACCGGGTAAAATAAAGTGAACTAGTAACCAGGAGCCTAACACAGCTAATAGCAGTGAACAGGCTGCGCAGGGAAGTGGTGGAATCGCCATCCCTGGAGGTATTTAAAAGACAGGTAGCTGTGGTTCTTAGGGGCATCCTTTAGTAGTGGCTTTGGCAGTGTTACGTTGATGGTTGGACTCGATCTTAAAGGTCCCTTCCAATCTAGATGATTCTATGATTCTAGGATTTAGCAGAAATTTGCTTTGGTTACATATGCTTGTAGGTTTGTGCCAGGTCACTTTTCTCGGTTTCAATCTGCTCTTTTTACTCAGGGCTATCACTAGACCTACCTCAGGATATTTAAAGAAGAAACTAAAGCAATCACCATCAGCAGTTATTGCTGAGAACTCAGGGAAGATGTGAGTTATACCAGCCATGGAAAAGGGTAAATGCAGTGACTATCTTTAAAAAGGGGGAAGAGAAACTGGGAAATGACACACAAACCAGTTTCCCATCAGTCCCTGGGAATGTTTTAGAAGTAATAATCCCACTGACAGTTTGTAAGCATTCGTAAAACAAGAAGTGGAGTTGCAAATAAGAAGTATTTGTCAAGAATCAAGTCAAACCAGTTTAGTTTCTTTCTGTGGCATGGTAACAGGTGTTGCAGGTAGGGAAAAGCCAAATTTAATCAACTTCAGGAAGATTTCTGATGCTGTGTCACACAGCATTGTCAGAAGTAAACTAAGGTAACTGCTCTGAGGCCAGCAAAACTGGCTGGGTCTCTGCTGAGAGTTAGAAACGGATCACTGTCACCATGGAAAAATATATCACATCAGGTCTGCAGACGCTCACTTAGGTCAAGGGTTATTCAGCATTTCATTAGTCAGGTGGATAATGAATAAGCAAAGTGGTTATTTAAGATGAAACACCAGCCTGGGAGGTTATAAGCTGTGCTGGAGGAGAGGACTAGAATTCTAAATCACACAGACAAGTTGGAAAAAAGGGTCTAAAAACAGAATAAAATTTTAGAAGGATGGGAACAAGGTGCTACACTTCATCAGGAATAATCAACGGATCATATTTAGAATGGGGAACAGCAAGTTAAGTGGCACTTCTACAGTGGAGCCAGGAAGTCACGAGCTGAAATCAGACTACAATATTCTGTCATTGCCAAAAAAATACAATTATACTGGAATATATATAAAAAAAAAAAGTGCAAGAGTTTAGACTACCTTCAGCAGGTCTGAGCTGTAGTACTGCATTTGGTTTGGTCACTGCACTACTAGGAACTAACAGAGACACTGACGGCAGCAGGAATAACCAGAGATTTAAATTTCATCAAGGAGGCAACACCAAAGCCCCTGGAAAACTTCTCAATAATAGGGATGGCACCAGGATGGATTGCTTGTGAAAGACAGGGCAATATTTAAGCATGTAGGTATAAATTAGACATCATATGGGAATGGCATTGGGATAGTTGGCCCTGCGTAAAGACAAGGGATAGACTGGATGAATTTCTTATAGATATCCCCTTTCTCTTCCTGTTTTTCGTAATTCTATGATTACGAGAATCATTTTGCTTCCCAGGCAGTCATTTCCCAGCTCTCTGTGTTGTAATTCCAGCATAAACACAGACACCCCTGGGAGAAATGCATTGCCCTTGTGCAGCATCTGAACTTCACACTAATTATTTCTCCTTCCTCAGTTATCAGGGCAAAGGCAATATTTTTCTGGTCTAAGCAAGTATGATGGCTAGAGAACATTCCCATTTTGGGATGGGTCACTGGTAAAGGAATTCAGAGCCATTTGGCTGCTGGGCAGCTGCCTGGGCCCACAGCTTCTTAATCCTCCTTTAAATAATTATTTCTCAGTCTTGCAGATTAATTGAGAGGTGAGTGGCTGCTGCACTGTAGATGTTTAAGCCCATAAACAGAATAAATTTTATTGCCTTTTTTTCTGACAGCCATCTCAGGCCCTGAGAAGGACTGAATATTAAAGCGCCCTATACTTATCTTGTCCCTTATGCCATGAGATAATGATTCACCTTTGCTTGGTGGTTCGGTGGTTCCGTATATTCTTTAAACACTATGTTGGAAGTTTGCTGGGGAAAAAAAAGTTTCCCTCACAAAATGACAAATGTGTTCTTGGCATCATTGCTTGACAAGTTCCTCATCTTAGAGCTTCCTGGAAAACCCTTTAAGAATCCAACCACAAGCTGAACCCTGGTCAGTTTATGAAGATTCAAGACACTGCAGCTCTCCCAACAATGTCCATGCAACACTGCGAAACAGAGATGTGGCTGCAAATAGGGAGCGTGATACAAACTTCGCACCAAGATCCTTTAATGCAGAAACTAGTCAAGGCCAAGGGGCCTCTTTCACCACAGTGTAAGATGTGGGAAGCATCCAGGCTTGAACAGTTTTCCAAAAATCAGCTGAAGCCAAGTGTGACAAGGATCTTTAAACACCTTCGAAAGCCTAGAATGCTTTCTGCTACACGGGAGGGGCTGCTGTGAAGCTATGGTGAAATGAAGGTCAGTTCAGGCTTTTGGTTCCAAGAAAAAGTAAGAACCACTGGCAAAATACCAGTTTTCTTAGTTTACATCAAGGTTTGCATTTGAGTGCTGGAAATCCAGCAACTGATCATTGCTAGACAGGGGGTAAACTTACAGCATAGGCAAAGGCTGTGTGCTGTTTGTGCACCCTCAGTCTGAATGCCACGGACAGTGAAGCTGAATCCTGCTACTGCCAGTCTTATCTGTGTCTAGGAAGATATAAGCACGTCATTTTCTACTTGCCAGAGTTGTGTGTAAAAATCCCTTCTGAATTCATGTGTTCTGAGAGCGGCTGATGTTCAGGAAAAAAACGTGGGTTTTTTTAAGTGCTGGGGTTTGAGCACATTATTCTGTGGCTACCAAACCCAGAGTAACAAAAGGCACAGACAGTTCTTCTCACTACAGTCTGTATGTGCATAGAGAAAGGGGAGGTGAGGAGAACTCATTTTATTTTAGAAATGTTATTGACTTCTAGGACATGGTTCAACCTTCCATGGGTAAAATACAATTTGATTTTACATTGTATATAAAACAAACCATACTTTAAATGTGCAATATACCAGCTGTCAAAAGGCATTTGAACGTTGTTCAGTTCAATGCAAGATTAAATGGTGCATTAGCTATATTCACCGCTGTTGGCTGAAACCAGAGACTTGTCACAAGCTGGACACTTTATTACAGTGTAGATAGAGTCCAGGACGAATGCAAGAGCTGCTCAGGCAACAAACCATGTGTATCAAATTTACTGCATGGATGAAGTTCTCCCTTTAAGTGGGGAAGATAAATAACCCACGATGTCCAGAGCTTTGAAAGTCAACTTAGAGCACTAAAGATGGCCTCCAATGAAAGCCTTGACTATAAGCATTCACAAATGCTGGTAACTTTGATTCTAGTCCCAGGTTTGTGTCTCTCCCCAGCCCCTGTATTAAACTGAAAAACTTCAGACTGAAACCATAGTAATCTTTCTAGGTTGTGGTCGAGAGATGAATACGTCTAACCTCATTAAACCTGGTATCACTGGGAACTTTAAAGTCTGTTGGGATTTATGCAAAGGGAAATGCACAGTTTCACCAAGCTCAGCGCAGAAACCACACAAAATGACAGATTTTGTCAATATTGTTTGCCTAAATGAGCATCAATTTGATCAAAAATTAGTCCAGATTGGACATTAAAATGTATTTTATGTTAGAAGATCTTTCCATTAATTTGGACTAGGCACAATTCTTTTATATAGAAAAGCCCCTACAGTTTCTATTTTGTAGAAAAGCCCCTTAGGTAAATATCCTTACACATATCAAAATGTCATGCTATAAACGTTCTTTGCACTTAAAGCTAAATAGAAACTGTTTTGTCTCTACTTTCTCTAACAAGTAACACAAGACCCTAAATGAAAAAAACTGACACTTCACAGAGCAAAAAAATCCCAGTGATGTTTCCCAGTGATCATTTCTCTGTCAGTGGTACCTACTGGCTTTTGAATAGCCAAATAATTTATGGAGTTTAGGAATAAAATAAAGGAATAGAGCAAAAATAAAATTATAATCTGAAAAAAAACCCCAACCCAATCCAAACCAAACCAAACAGAAAAAACCAAACCATCAATCCTTAGAAAACACCTAACAATTATAAGTAGCTCAGGGTTGAGGCTGCCATTCTGTTTGCCTGAGCATGAACATTAAGTGTTAAGGGCAGCTATAAATGCACACACAGAGAATATTCAGATCCCCCACGCCAAAACAAGAACTTGAACACTGGCCTCCCTTGAAACCTGCATCCTGCTTACCCTGTGGAACAGTCTAATTCGCACCACCAGTCAGCAGTCTTTCCAGTTGATATGGACTCTCAAAGAAGAGTGAAGCTATATAAAGAATAATGAGAGAGTTCCCAGTCCTGTTCCATTTTCAGACTCTATAGACAAAGAGAACAAGCTATAGTTTTGACACATAAATGACCAGAAAAGTGCAGAATCACTTACTTTGATTTAAACAGCAAAAGGCGCTCAAGGCTAATGAAGACAAGCTGATACGTTAGTAGGTTTTCAACAAGTGCATGGTTCAGAGCAGAAATCAAATAATGACAGCCTTGACTATCAGGAAATAAAAGTGTAGGCAGACTAATGTAAGAAATATAACATAAGCAGATATTTGCATTTCCTTTCTCCTGGCATCCACGCCTCAAACTCTTTTTCTTATGTTTTAACATACTTTTTAAAATTCAGGATCTTAAAGGCCTTGAAAATACCATCTCTGCCACTCCTTATCTCTACAAAGTTACAGTCAGAACAGCAAGATGGAGTGAGAAAGCTAAGGAATATCTACATGGAGATCAAACTGCAAACTTACGCATAAAAACAAATACTATGCTTGAAACTAGAGCGACAGGCCAGCATATTTTACATTGTGATTTTTATTTAGTAAATTCATAACACCTGAAGGTGTGATGGCCACCTTCCAGTGCTATTGACTTGACAACGTCTTTGCCCCAGAAAACTTTCAGTGCTAAGCCTCTGAACAAAGCCAAGCTAGAACAAGATTGGGAAGACTCAACTGCAGCAAAAGCCAAGAAGCTTTGAGATGCCATTCTGCTGCAGCCAGGATCAGCTGAAGCTCTCCAAAGGAGGCCTTGCTCCAAGAAACAAATGTTCTGCCATGCATGAGTGAGACTGCTCTCCCTCCCCACTCTCTGGGAAGTTCACTTGGAGCTTCTGTGCTGGCCTATGTCCTGGTCCCATGCAGAAAGGCATGCTGCAGTACTCAGTGTGCAGGAATTGCTTTTCCAAGCCCTGGACAGGTCTGGCGAGCCACTGAGGCTGTCTGTAATGTACCTCTACTCCCCCAGCTGTTTGTTACCACACCTACAGCTGCACTGGCAGAGCAGCAATGATATTTCATCTCTCATCTCCTTCCAGCAAAGTCACACCAGTTTAGTTAGAGAAGTAAGGCTAAAAGCAGGCACCTCTTCCAAATTTAGCTGAAGACCTTTTGGCCTTCAGATGTTCACCTCCCATCCACTTCCCAAGACAGCTTAGCACCTCACAGCCCAACTGCTGGAGTGGTTTGATACAGCTCTAAATCACGTCAAACAAACTCAGAGCATCTACTCAAACTGCTCAGCCTAATTCAGACTTGTGGGTGGACACGTATCTCAGAATAAAGTGGTAGAGTTGAGGATAAAAATAATCTCAGCTTTCAGGTGCACAATTCTGTCTTCGTGCCTGAAACAAAAAGAGCAGCCTTCAAAGGCAACTACAAGGAAAGACCAAAACATTCAGAGTTCAGTCCACCACAGAATGGACTAAATATGCATGACCTAACCACTGTGTTCCATCTTAAGTAAAATAAATACCCTCTCATGAAGAAACTTCTTGGGGCTGCATGGAGCTGGTAACTTTCCTTCAGTGTGATGCTGAGCAGTTGCTGGTGGTAGCATGTGGTACAACTGGAACTGGCAAGGCTGCCTAGTCATGCCCTTGTTCTCCTTCTTTTCCTATACCCATTTGACCTGCTAAGATAAAGCTATTTGGGATAGAGTGTGTTAAGAGTAGAGTGTCCAGGGAAGGAGGGGAAGAAACTAAAGGTTCTAATTAAAGAAGACAATACTCTTACGCAGAAAAGTCAGCAGTAAGATATAAACTGTTTTTGTCCAAGTACAGCACACATATACCTCCTCTTGACACGTGCCTCGTTACAGCTGACAGAACTACAACATGCCTGAATGTGGTCACAGCGCAGACAACAAACAGAAAAGACTTTCATCATCTTTAATATACAGATAAAGCCTACAGAGACCACAACTCCTTGTCTCAATATAACTGTGTATGATGGCACAGAGATATGTTCATCTTAGAGACAAAAAACAGCTGCAAGTGTCTCTAGACCACTGCTGGCCATATTTATCTTGTGGGTTACACTTGGCCAACTCTGATTTAAAAATCAAAGCGGGTAAATTTACCCCCGACTCTAATATCAAGTAACAGATTTACTGAACTAAGCCCTTACTGGCAACCTAGTGGATATTAAAAGAGGGTACTATTTAAAAAAAAAACAGAATAGACAAATACATAAGACACAACCCCCCCAGTTTCCTCAGTTCATTGAGGCATACATGCTTGCAACATGAACTCCATTAAGCTGTATTTTATACAGCTGCCTTTTAAAAACCGCTGAACAGGTGATACTCCTTAGCTGGCCTCCAGGATTCAGTTCAGCAGATTTGCAGATACACAGTCGCACAGATTTCTCTTTTCCACCTGAAGAAGCAGAGTTTCTGTCTATAAGAGGGGGGAACAAAAGCAACATCAAAAAACAAGCATCAGTGCTGTAAAACTAATTAGATCCCAAAGAAAAGTCAGCTTCACTTTTGTTCTAAGAGGCTTGAGGTAACATGCAGAGGTATTGGTTACTGCTCTGCAAAATAATTTAGCTCTTGCATTATTAATTGACACACCAACATAGCAATACTTTCTCTGACTTGGAGAAATTCAGTCTAGTACACATTCTTGTTTTTCACATTAGTACATTCAATATGTGTCTAGGTGCTGTTATTTTTGTTTATTTGTCGTTCTTACAATCTTACTTCAGCTGCGCAAACTGGAGCATAAGCTCTCAAGTTCAGGAGAGGCTTAAAAATCCCAGCCAAAACCTATCAGAAATTCTCTTTTACTTAAAAAACAGACTCAAATGATTACATTTAGAGTATTACAGCCTAGACTCACTGTTGAAAGTTATACAGAGAAAGTAAGGCATAATTTACCTCTGTTTTAACTTCTGCTTCCCTGTTGTTATTGTTAATATGCTGTTGGGGCCTAAAACATGATAGGTGCTGAGGTGGCATACAACCATCACAGTTCAAACGTGTGATGGGATTGCTGGCTTCTTTAAGGAAAGGGGTCACAAACCAGTGAGAACAGAGGTCCCTCAGTTTAACTGGGATTCATCAGTGTCAGGAGATCATTACTGCCCACAGGGATTTTCTGGAGCAATGAGAGTGGAATAGGAACTTCCCAGAACTGGAGCTGGGTATGACCAGGCTGGATGGGGCCTTGAGCAACCTTGTCTAGTGGAAGGTGTCACTGCCCATAACAGGGCAGTTGGAATTAGATGAACTTTAAGGTCCCTTCCAACCCAAACCATTCTGTGATTCTATGATTCTATGACCAGAAAGGCATACACCCTCTCAGCTTACTGTGCAAGAAGGGGCTGAGAACAGGGAAGGGACAGCAGGGCTGTATAAGGGAAATATGGAAATCCTTCCTCTCTAGCACACACACACTTTGGCTTTTCCGGCTGTTTGGAGCATGTGGATTCAGCAGACGCATGATGGAGCACAGAGCTGCTTGACATCAACATCATATAATCATCTCAGTTTGTCTATCAAGAGCTGAATCTGTGTCTAAGAATCATTCTGACCCAAGAGAGGAGTACTACCTTATTGTCACGAGACACACTAGCTGTGGGAAGTCCGCTCACCAAATTAATCTCTGCTGGTGTAACCAGCTACACGAAAAAAGGGCACTATGAAGACAACCAGCTCTAAATGCCCATGAAATCCATCCTTAATCTGCCTGTTCTGTGATTTTTATATGAGATGGAATTGCCACGTGATTAAAGGCTGTGTTTTAAAAGCTGTGTTATCCACTGACCTACATCTAAAGGCACTTAGAGCAGATATGGGCTGATATTACCTGCTGCCTTAATACACAAAAAGCTATCTATTGGTCAGGTTTTTTTCCTCAGCTGATAAATCACTAGACACAGCCCTGTGGTACTATATCAAATCAGATATCACTTTTGATCATTTCAGATACCCTGCAAGACTGAAAAGATATGATCAGACTTTGCTAATCACCCAAAAGACACTTACCACCTTCTAACCATCTCCTTGACACCATTTGCAATCATTTGGATAAGGGAGGTTGACAGCCTACCAACAGCTTTGGATTTAAGCCCTAAGGCTGCTTACCATCTTACGTATCTTTAATAACATTTTCAAGCCTTTGTTTTTACTTTCACGGGCACATCTAACTTAATGTGCTTTGAACATTCCAAATAACCATTGACAGTTTAGAAAGGAATAAAGTACAAAATGAATGGCACTATATACAGCTTTGCTGACTGTTTTGTGAGCATGATCACAAAGCCGTTTGCACAGAAATTTGTTATTATCCCCTGGTGAGTTAAAGCACATTTGAAAAAAAAAAAAAAAAAAACAAACCCAAAACCCAAACAGGGCAGGGTACAAATTCTGAACCTACAAAAAAAGCTGGTAAGTTCCAGATAAAAATGCGGTTCCTGAGCTCTTTGAAGTTGTAATGCCACGTTCACTGGTTAACTCTGAAAAATGCATTGGAATTTTGAAAGTAAGTATCTACAGCACACACTTACAGTGAACTGTGTAGCCTATGGATGGGATTTGTTTTACAGGATTTGGTTTATGGCCTGCTCCCTGCTGGTCTCTGTCTTGAGCAGCTTTTAGATGCAGTCGGGAGCTGGCTGTGAACTGGCTGAACGGTTTTGATGGTAGCAGCTCCCTCCCAGCAGTACAAGAACCCTCTCCATAGTTCATGATCAGAGCTGCACCTGCCATATACTGTACTTTGGCTGAGTGGCGAATCACAGATAGCCCCAGAAAACATTGCTCAGACTTGATTACTGCTGTTAAAACAACTAATCCAGCTAATGCAGCCTGCTCCAAGGAGCCAACAGCAATGAAAGGGTGGAAAACAGTATATGGGGGGGCAAACAAATCTGGTATGTGCATGGGTAGTAGCCAGCATCTCAGAGGTGGTCTGTAACCCTTCCCTTACCGCATGAGTGAAATGAAGCCAGCCTGTCAATTAGTAAGTGAGCATCACATTAGTATAGATTACAAGCATGTCTAGTCTTGTAAAAGGAAGGAGATACAGCCTATGGCCCTCTTAAAAGGTTATGTGACCTATGCTAGAGCTGGGTTGCTGTGTGAGACACCATGCAGATCAACAGAGGGCCTAATTAAATGAGAGAACTCTTGAGTTGTGGAATAAAACTCTATGGTTTTCCTGTACAGAACTGCAGGGTGAGATTTGCAGGAGGAATTAAATGGGAATTTCCTCTCTAATCTTTTGGGAATCCCTCCTCCTCCAACACAGTTAGGAGCTGCTTAGTCATCATCCATAAATCTTGCCTGCAAATAAAAGAGAGATTTTCAAGGAAATTAGCGTCTCCCGGGGGAATATTAACAAAGGGAATTGTATTTTCGGGGACAGAAACATTTGCCCCACTAAGCAGCAAAACACGCTAAAATAGTCAAATGTAAAATATGTGGCTGAAAGCAATTGTCTTAAAACTCCCAGTTTGCATCAAATTGAGCCACAGCAGAATAATAAAACTAAGAATTGAAACACTGTAGAAGGCAGTTCCAAGAAGTTCTGAACTATTAAATATCTCCATGTCTTTTGAAGATGTAGCAGAACTCCTAGCTTAATGAATGGAATAGGCCTGTCCTAGTCCAGTAGCACTCAAGGATCTCAATATGGATTAAATTGTTTAGATTTTAAAGTAATAAGGAAGAGATAGGTTTGTTTTGGTGAGAATATATCATGGAGCCACATTTGTAGACTTGCTGTCAAATTTACAGCTGTGAAAGTCAATAATAAGACATTCCTCTCAACTGAACCTTTTTTATATCCTCATTTCCTCTCCTTGTCGGTCTCTTATTTTTATTTTTTATAAGTATTAAAATACAGTTATCATCTTTGGAGCTCTTATTGCTGCTCCTGCTTTGGACATCTGTAGTTCATAAAGCTTCTCTCTTGGTCTGCAAGCTGTAGGTGTCATAAAGGTCACTGCCATAGCCAGACAACCAGAGAAGATGTTAGTAGTTGAGATATTTTTGAGTCAAGATTTAGAAATTCTGTCAAAAAGTTCAAAGGTTTGTAAAAGAAGGAAAAGGTGTGCTAGAACCACTTTACAGCACAATCTGAACATCTTGTTTGGGCTGTATACAGTGCTTAGCAGATGTATTCATTAACAAGATTTCTCCATGAAGGAGCCCAAAATACGTTAGACCTGTAATTATTGAACAGATTTTGTTTAACTGTAAATGTGCTACATACCAATCTGGTTCTGCCGGAATATTCGTTTGGTTTTTGTACTATGTCACAATTCAAGGCATCTTCATTCCTGCACCTGCATTTTCATCTAAGCATCATGGACCCTGCTTGCAGTTACCTCAAACTGTTCTTCAAAGATGCAAGTTCACAGGCTCTGAACTGTGAATAACCTTGACCACAGAATACAATAGCAAAAAAAGTCTGAATGCCTTCTGTTGAAAAATCTGTGCAAGACTGTAGATACAGCACTTCAGCCAAAGGGTACACAGGAGGTGGGGAAAAAGCTACCCTCCCGAGACACCGCTATCTGCCAGCAGCTGGGATGCAGCTAGGCACAGATTGCAGGTTGCAGTAGCAAGAGACAGATTCAATTTCCCTCACAGAAGGAGAATACCAACCTTGGCAAATTCTCCACACTGACTGCAAGCCAAACAAGTTTCGTTCCCTATGCTGTTCTACTTTGTGGCATTTTTCATCATTATGGAATCAGAGCAATGTAAAAAATATCTACATGATAATGTTTCCTCCTTTAGACTCTCCCAAGGGGCAAAAGAAGGCATCGCCTTCTATGATAGTGTGACTGGATGGATGGATGAGGGGAGAGCGGTAGATGTGGTCTACCTTGACTTCAGCAAGGCGTTTGACACGGTCTCCCACAGCATCCTCCTAGGGAAGCTTAGGAAGACTGGGTTAGATGAATGGACAGTGAGGTGGATAGAAAACTGGTTGAAAGACAGAGCTCAGAGGGTTGTGATTAGGGGCGCGGAGTCTAGCTGGAGGTCAGTGATGAGTGGTGTTCCCCAGGGGTCAGTACTGGGCCCAGTGCTCTTCAATATATTCATCAACGACCTGGATGAGGGGATAGAGTGCACCCTCAGCAAGTTTGCTGACGACACAAAGCTGGGAGGGGTGGCTGACACCCCAGAAGGCTGTGCCGCCATCCAGAGAGACCTGGGCAGGCTGG
>VXBO01002205.1:1837045-1971981 GCA_013400135.1 Rhinoptilus africanus | reverse complement strand
TTGAGGAGGAACTTCTTTACCTTAAGGGTGGCAGAGCACTGGAACAGGCTGCCCAGGGAGGTGGTGGAGTCTCCGTCTCTGGAGACATTCAAAACCCGCGTGGATGGGTTCCTGTGCAACCTGCTCTAAGGTGGCCCTGCTCTGGCAGGGGGGTTGGACTAGATGATCTCCAGAGGTCCCTTCCAACCCTATGATTCTGTGATTCTGTGTAAAAGCGTGTGCAGGGAAGTATTTTATTTTAGTAGGCTTTTTGTTTGAACTGTCTCTCTCCTTTTTGGGTAATAAATATAAATAATGCTCTCACCTTACTCCCCGTAACATAAAAACAAAGGTGTGCGCTCAGCATTTGTAATGAAAATAGCAGCACTAATGGCTGTAACTTTTATCCACTAAATTTTTTCCATATTAATTAAAAAAACAGATACTGAATCTTCCCTTACCCGTGTGTCTAGATTATATGCGGTCTTCTTTAAATCCTGCAGAGCTCTCTGCATGAACTCAAATGCATGGCAATCAACACAGGGACGACCTAGGAGAGCATTTAGGAAAGCATTTAGTAGAAAATCATGACTATGTGACATGAAGTATTAAGTAGAAAGAATAAGCAGTGATTTTGAGTGTGAGGAAGAGTTACAGAAAAGAGTCCACAGAGTGAGTATTGATATATATACTCTTGAACAATGTAGGTTATTGTAAACGGTCCACCTAGTCTCTCAATGGCAAAGGAATTATTTCAAAAAATTTGCATTAAAATGTTTCTTCCTCCTTTATTGCTGTTCCCCTCATTCTTCTCTCTTCACAGTTCATAATATGGAAACACTAAACCCTTAACCTAAGTCTTTCATTATGGCCCACCAACCCTGAGCACGTTTTCAACCTCATCTTCAGATTTTTCAGATACTTCAGAAACTACCTCTGAAACCATCAACCTGTTCCCTTGAAAATCTTGTTTCTTAATCTCACAAATTTGAGCTCTAAATAGAAAGCTCCTGTAATAAAATTGACTACAAAGAAAGATCACTTAGCCTCTGACTTTGAATGTGATACAGCTTTGTCCAAAGCTAGTGAAGCAAACAGCAGATAAACACAATGCCCTGTCATTAGTGGGCATTGCTGATAAGCAGAACTGCTGCATTCTGGACCAATTGCAGTGTTTAAGATAGTATTCCCATATCTAGATATCCAGACAAGGTCACAAGGCTTGCTTTGCCTTGATCATCAAGTAACACAAAGCCGTTACCTAACAGACAGCAGTACGGAGACAGAACAAATATAGGCGTGATGAAATGTCTTCAAATCATCAGGCTCTACATATGCTCGTATTTGCTTCTGAGTGCCTGTGCCTCTCTGACAACTTCATAGGAAATATTGCGCAAGTGAGAAATTCTGAGTGCAGGTTGAGTTTGCTCTTTGAGGTCTGGTAAGGAAGAAAGGATGAAACTTAGAGTGATGTTGGAACATCCTGCAGTGTCTGTCAGCCTATTTTGCAAACACTCGATATTTGACTGATTACTACATGCCTCTGACAAGCTTCAGTATGAGCCTCCAGATGATGATGTGTGTGCTAACCAGCCTGAAAAAAAAAAGGAGTCTGCCAAATTCTTTAACTGGCTACAAAATAAAAAAAAAAAAAAGAGATAAAAAATAAACATTATAAACATTGAACAGAATTACAGACCTCCTCTGTCATTATTGTACTAACACTCAACCTTAGTGTTATTATATATGTACCAGACATAAGAAGAGGACAGTATTTTCCACATTAACAACTAGATGCAAGGACCTGCCACTATTTTTATGATGTAAATTAAACCCAACACAGATAAGCAAAGGAGAATTAGGTGGTTCAAGGCTGCAGGACTAAGTTTGACAAAGTGTGTGCTTTCTTGGCATTTTCATTTTGTTTATTTTTAAGAAAACTCTACTGACTTTAATATAGTAAACATTAATAAGAATGAAAGATACAATGAGCAGTCAATGTCAGCTGAAAAAATCAAGTCTCAAGAATGTCTTGGAAAAGCAAACAGGGCGATTCCTGGAATAGAAAAGGGTAACACAATGAAAGGGCTGTACAAAAGAAAAGGCACAGAACAGTGGCAGACTATAGGTAAAAGCAAGACAGCAACAGGCAGGAGATAAGGGTAAGACAGTGGAGTGGATGCAGAAAAAAAACAGCACTGGTACGCTATCAAGTTGTGAGTTTAAGAAATCATAAGCAAGACATGTCCAAAATAGTTTGAATTATTTAGACAAGCTCCAGTGATATGAAGTCCTGCAACATTAAAACTACAGTACAAGTTGTATGAGAGGACTGTAGGGTGGTACGTACTTTCAGCTGGTATGGCTGTTCCCACTTCTTGATCACATGTAACAGGCTCCGCGAGAAGCAATGCAACCACAAAAACTAAAGGAGCTGTAAGGACCACTCTTCTCAGAAGGCAGGGTGCCAGCATCTTGGGAATGGGTCCTTCTCTGTTTATTAAGAGATACAAACAAGTCAGTGGGGAACATTACAGGTACAAGGGGTTTGTTACAAAGAACCTAATGTTCCTGATGGCCAAAGCACTGGCATTCTTCCTTTGAAGGCAAAAAAAATTTACCAGATCTAGAGCATGGACAGAAGTTCTCTGTACTTTTCCAGCAACGCAGATAAAACCCAACAGGGAGAGAATGTCCCTAGACATGAAGAAGAAGATCAGAAGTCCCTAGGCAGTTTGTGGTTTCATTCGCAAGCCAGGATGCCAGCAACTTTGCCTGCTTTTTGCCTCCAATCTTTCTTCTAACTACACAGTCCCAGATCAGCACATGAATCTGGACAGCTGTTTCACTGTTAGATTTCAAGATCAAAACTGCAGGGATTATAGAGCTGTCTGAAACAAACCTGAATCTGGAAATTAAGTTTTTACCCACTCGCTTGCTTTACTGATGCACCATCTTTTCCCAATATAGTAACTAAAGCTAACCGTTATCACTAATGACACACTACACTGTATAAAAACTTACTCCTTTATGAAAGCAGCTGACTTTTGTTAAACCTCCACAAATTCATAAGTAGAATTTCTAACAGTAAATGCATCAAAATCCCTTGACTTTCTGTTTCCCCTCCTAATCTGGGCTTCAGACCTTTATTTGCAGAACCTCCATTTGTTCCTGAACCTCACAGCCAGGCCACACGATGTCCTCAAGATAGGTACAGTCTGGTCCAGCAACACCTCCCCTTCACACAAAGGTAACATTTTGACAAGTAAATAGGTTTCAAATGAAGTATTTTCTTGATCCAACAGGTAAACTGTTCAGATGAAGAGGGAACATGGGAAACTTGTGCTGGCTCAAGGTGCAACTGTCTATTACATATTTCAGTCCAAGCCTCAAGGGTCCTGGCAAACTGCTAGAGTGGTCCTTAGTTCAGCCAAGTTTACCTTTCATTGCTGTATGTTCAAATGGAAGAAAGAAAGAATCAAATAAGGTTACGTTGTAGTAACACAATAAAATCCATGTGAAAATTCTCTTTAGCTGAGCCCAGGAAAGCAGGACAACACTTGTCTCTTCTTGTTTTTTAAGGCATTGTATACTAAGCAAAAGATGTTGCATAAGAACATCAAATCTGCATGTGCTGAATGCAAGAGTACAGCACTCCTCAAACCAGCTTGTATTTCATATTTTGGAGGGCAACAGAGGGAGGCAGGAAAGAAAAGGTTTGTCCCCATCTTGTCACAAACACAGCCTGGAACAAGCTTGCTCTTCAATATATGCAATCCACCATTTCAGACACAGCTAATCTGAAGCTGCAAATTCTGCACAAACACTTGCAGCACGTGCAAACCAGCAATTCACTCAGGAAAGGTGCAGCATTATACACATCCCCTTCCTGTGCACCTGAACCTAAACATAAGAGTAGGGCATGGATCAGAAGCAACAGGCACACATGTACATGTAGAGTCACAGATATATTTGGGCCCACAGTAAAAAATAAATCTGGTAATGTAATTCCTATAGCCTCAGAACTGGGCTTCCTATCCCTCCCACTATTTAGAAGTGATCTGATGTGATTCTTTTTCTTATTTCTACAATCCTTAAAATAAAGGGATTAAAATCACAACAAGTGGCTTAGGTTTTCTGTCTTAATTAATGGTGATCTGCAATCAAAGCAAGTACAATCAAAGACACCAGGCTTTGCAACAGGATGCAGCAGAGTGTCTCCAAGTAATAGTAAATTAGGGTAATACCAGCCTCCTTTGAAAGTACTTAATGCAGAAGCCTCCTGGTCAGTAAGAACAGAGGCAATTCTCATAGTTGACTGTGAGTGCTAGAAAGGTTCAACAAAACAAAGCAAATACGCTGTTAAAACTTTTTCAGGATACATTATATATCACCCACCCCAGCATCAGTTCAGCTTTGTATCTGAGTCCTGCTGCAAAATAATTGCTCCCGGAGTGCAGCAGTCACCTTAGGCCACATCTAACTACTGCCTCTTAGTTATTCTGTGGGACTTTGCTACCTGCGAGGAATAATCATGACAGGCTTTAAGGGTGGTCTCTCTGCACTGCCATTGGGACCAGAGACAGATCTGTGCATGGGCTTCTGTGAAAGAGAAAAGTCCCCCCCCTCCCCCAACAAAGGAAAAAAATATCAGTACCTGATCTCTCTCTCGTCTTTGTGATGGTCTCTTTGAAATGGCCGCTGCAAACTGCTAACAGAACAAGTGCAGCATTTCTGAGCATGTGCACTGTCTCTTTTTAACCTTCTCTGAAAGAGGTTATTACTATGGGGAGATTTCTGCCATGGCAACAATGCAGAGCACTGCAGCACACAGCAGAGATTTAAAGAGGAATGGGCTGTGTCTCCCAGGTCTGGAGAAGGATGTTTCTGCTTTGACATGCAAGTTCCAGCAGTGACTTACCTGCTTTGGCTACAGTTTTTAAAGTCAGGCCATTTGATTAATTTCTCTTGAAATCCGCTGAATTGTTTTCCCAAAGCCTGCTCAGCTGGACGTGGTGCCTGATTCAAGCAACTTGCTTCCTAGTGCCTGAAAATAAACATGACTAATTACATCTGCTTTATGGGAAACCAGGAAAAGCCATGGGATTGCATTTAGGAACTGCAGAGCACATCACAGCTGAGACTTTGCTGAAGGCCAGGAATTGTTCAGTCCACAGGCTGGCATTTGAACAGTTATGGGGTCGTAACCACCCGTGCCTGCTTTCCTGGGCATTTCTGTGATCCCAGTCTCAGGGCTGCCAGGTACAGCTGCAGGAGTGCAGGCATTTAAACTCTGAGGGGAAACGTGAGTCCAAACTTCACCACCACCCCGCCTCTTTCAGCCTGCTCCTATGTTCCCCTTTCAATGCCCCACGAGCTGTATTCCAGAACAACACTGACAGTACCTGTGCTGAATGCTACACAGTGATGGAGCGCAGGTGATAAAAGTGCTTTTCTCAAAGCAAAGATAAGTCCAGGGGTCACATCTCCCCCTCACAACACATTTCCCATCACCAATTAGACACTACCAGTTCTTGTTCCAGAGAGAATGAGCACAGCTGAGGGCAGGCGCAGCACTGAGAAGCCTGAACAGAACTTCAAAAGTGCCCGTGCTCCGTGTTTGCTTTTAGCCGGTTCAAGAGGGACTCAATCTTCAGTGCTTTCATGGCGAAAGTTGGGGGCACTCAGTGACCAGGAAGGTTAGGCACACAACCTTTTTCTTTTACTTCCCAGATTTATGACTAAATTGCTGGCTAACATTTTTCTTCTCAATATGCTCTAAAACCTCTCTCTCCTGTACAGCCCTAGGGGAATGGTTTGCTCCTATTAATTCAACTTTTTAAGTAAGATGCTAAAATTTCAGGTTGTTCCGTGTGTAACTACATGAAGTTACAGCATCCATGAGCCGTTAAGAGGATATTAATTATAGTACTGCCATCTTTATATATCACAAAAACAGAAAGAAGGGGAAAGTAATTTTTAGAAACTCTTCTTTTGGGCAAACAAGATTTAGCATTGCTCTTCAGAGATAACCACACAGGATTTGGTCTGATTAAAGTGTCTGCCTATACACAAATTACAAATGCAGAACTTTATTCATGATCATTCTTAGCCATCTAATCTCACACCTTGGCCACTCTTTCTGATAAATAACATAGATGTTCACATATATATACACACAAACGTATATATATATGTTTATGTGCCTTTTTTAATCTGTGCTCTTGATCATTCCCAGTAAATCTTACCCTGTTCTCCTGAGTCCTGTCCTTTATCACATCAGTAACACCAAGCAGCCAGCCCTGGTAGCTTGGGTGTTATCACTGACTCATACTTCTACACCCATGCAATGGGCTTCTGACTCCGCTAAACCCAATTTAAAAAATTGGTTTCTGCCATTCTCAGCTGCCAGTTTTCTTGCTGTAAGCACCTCATACCAGCTACTGTGACCTCCCTTCTTTAGCCTTGTCCTAAATCTAGTTGTCTTGCACGGAACAACTTTCTTTTTAGTGTTTTAACCACATTTCCTCTTTATGCACTTGTCCCCACTCTGTACTATGTTAAGCACCAGCTTTTCTCTTCACTAAAGCTAGTATTTTCTCAACCAGAAAATATCAGTTCACCAAGGAGACTTTCCAGAGAGGAGGTATTTTGTGATGTTTTCATTTGGAAAACATTTTGAAAAAAATTATTTGGAAAATTTCCAAATTGATAATTTCTGGCTCTTTGCTTGAAATTTATTTCCTTTTTAAACCTAAGCTAAACAGAGTGAAAATACACTTCATGCTCAGTTCATGGAATTGTGGAGCGGGAGCAGCTTTTATCTTAAGGGTACTGGGGCACATCCCCACTAGAATGTTACAACTCCAATCAAATCTTTCACAGAATCACAGAATCACAGAATCGTAGGGTTGGAAGGGACCTCTGGAGATCATCTAGTCCAACCCCCCTGCCAGAGCAGGGCCACCTTAGAGCAGGTTGCACAGGAACGCGTCCAGGCGGGTTTTGAATGTCTCCAGAGACGGAGACTCCACCATCTCTCCTTTTCCAGTGCTCTGCCACCATCCAGGTAAAGAAGTTCCTCCTCATGTTTAGGTGGAACTTCCTGTGCTCAGGTTTGTGCCCATTCCCTCTTGTCCTGTTACTTCCTAGTCTTATTTCTCTCTCATGTATGAAGTGTAGGTGGTACAGATGCTAGCCCTAGGGCACTCCAAAACTGGAAGTACAGACCAGAACTGGGACTGTACAGCACCTGCACAACAGCTCTCAGTGACGATTTCACTGGTGTGCCCAAAGTTGCACTCGTGGTCATCCAGCACCTTGGGCTGACCATGAAAAATGACATTTAAGTGAAAGCTGGAATGTCCTGACTTCCCAGCTGCCCGGTGGGATCATTCACAAGGTAAGCAGAGAGAATTTATAGTTTCTTTGTATAACGGAGTCAAACACAATGGATATTTTTTCAGATCCCCATCAGCTAAAAAGCATCAAAGCACTGTTTCTGAGTTTTCAATTTTTCATCTTGATAGTGCATGTTTTGATACTATAAATATTTCTTGGGATTGGGAGAAAAGCTCAAGCCTTTACCTCTAAGCCTCTTCACTGCTTGGTCTCTCCTTGGCTTTTAAATCTAATACTCTCTCATAGCTGAAAACTCTCTTCCCTCACTAAAGATAACAGATTCTGTCACTTCTCCTGCAGCCACTTTTATGCTTTCTCACAGCCTGCCCTCTAAATCATGGTAAAAATCTCCCCACAAGGTACCATCTTGTCTTCCATCAAATCCTCTTTCAAGCTTTACCTCTGCCACGAATCCTACAAAGCGCTGCTGCCTGGCAGAGCCTGGGGAGGAAGCTGGCTGTGACTGCTGATGGTATGCAAATATGCTTGTTATACCAATATCTGGCCGCCTTACACCTCTCACTGAGCCCCCACCTTGTCATCTCATTGTAATCCCAGGCTGCGAATGCTGGAGGGCAGGGGCTGTGTTTGCACTTGTTGGCGCAGCACCAACTCCAGGCTGGAGTGTGGATTGAGGCCTTCAGGCAGATGTGATGAATAATAATGTCAATCTACCTAAAGCTGACGGCATTGTCCCACACTCTGATATATGAGCTATTCATAGAGCAAGCCTCTTATTCTTTTCCTTCCAATTTAAAGCTCTTGGGACATGTCAGAGTGACCAGATTAAGAAATGAAGCATTTCTTTGTTCCCTAAACAGGTCTCATAACTTGGTAGCAGCAAATAATTGAAACTGTTCCTCCTTCCATTTTCCTCACCAGTAATTTTAGGAATAATTTCCTTGTCAGTAACTCTGATTCCTGCAGTCCCTATCTGTCAGAGCATGGCTCATCTGAAACCATTCTAGGCCCCAAAAGTACAGTACTAAGGCTGGGCTCATGTCCAAGTCTGAATTTTCTACACAGCACTCAGGGAGACCTGCACTGTCAGAACTGCTTACTACTTTTTAGATGAGATGCTAAACTGAGGTCAAATCTTCCAGCATCTCTCTAGGAGCTGAGAAGCATTTAAAAATCCCATGGCAATATTCAGGAAGGGTTAGCATTAGCTGAGCTATCCTTGGCTTGCATTGTCCCTATCCACCCTCCTGCACACTCATCTTTGGGGAAATAAAGTGTGTTCCAAGCTGTGCTTGAGCTATTTCTGGGTACACAATAGTTGTAACTTTAACAAGTTTGCTAAGTCCACAGGGATGTCTTGAGCTTTGCATCAACTGTACAAATATGCACACACAGGAATGGGCTTTGAACCGGACGGGAACAAACTGCTCTCTTTACAGGCTTCCCATTCTAGAACCAGACTCCAGAGTCCAGGGGCCTCTTCTAACATGGGTAGCCTAGAAAAGAGAAGGTCTCTTAGCTGGGCAGCAGGGCATCATTAGCCAGTTTCCTTGCAAAGGTTGCCTTGAAAAAGAGCAACTGAGGAAACCAAAGGAAATGAGACTGCTAAAATTGGAAGCTTATCAATGACCTCTTTTTCCCCAAAAGATGTTTATTATCCAAAGTCTGCATAAGGACTCTCAAACCTCAGAAGCCAGAAGACCCCCAGTCAGGGGGCTCCAGATCCATTCCCTGCTCTAGGAATGAGCTGCTTTGCAGTCAGTTACCTGAGACTGATCCAGGATGACTTTTATGTCAGCAATACTCGGATCTCATTGATAGCCAATAATTCTGACATTGATATTGGTATAATTTAATGGCTTAAAGATGAATGTACCTTCATACATCTATGTTTGAAAACAGCATCTTTCATCTGAGTTCATGTTTACGAGATTTTTGCAAGTTGACAGATGTGGCTTCTCCTTTTTACAATTTTTTTCTCCTTTCTACAATGACAGTGCTACAAATGGCAAGCTGGTTAGTGCAGTACTACCCTGATGTTTCACTAACGATGACTGCACAGCTTCCAGCTAAGAGCTTTCTCATGTCTGCCTTCAAAATGCCCTATGAATGAATTCCTCGTTTGTGATCCAGGAATGTTTTTAGACACTAGCCAATGGCAAATGACCAATTAATGTTCCTTAGAGTATCATTATAGTGGTGACAATCTTGGCTGAGATGCTAGAAAACAGACCAGAACCACTCCTGCTAAAAGCAAGGCTAGTTACAGCATAAATGACTGAGTCAAGAAGCAGTGATCAGAGCCGGGATGGACTCCCATCCTCAGGAGGTATAGAACTCAGTCTAGGCAGGGATCAAGTTTTAACACACACTCATTAACAGCTTGCACTCCCCAAGTCCTCGAGCTCACCTGGTTCTCATTCTAGAAGGGAGACACAGTGACCACCAGGGCAGAATGGGTTATTTGTTCCTTGGAGAACTTTTTCTAACTGTTGGCAAAAAAAAATAATGGGGTTCTACAACCCTCAAAACAACAGATTGGGTTCCTTGTCTGAAAGAAAAAGTGTGAAGTATCCTATGTTAGTCTTCTCATTTACTAAGCTACAGTTAGTAGTAGCACTTACTGTCAATCTGTGTTGGCACCCCCAATGCCAAACGTGCTGTCCAAATGCACTGCAGGGCACTTCCCATACTGGAGGTGATTGCCTTCCTACGCTCTGACATCCCATCTAGGTTTCTAAGAAATGTATTCTTTCATTTCTAACATCGTGGGATGTCTGCTTGCACTGTCCCTGTCCACCCTCCTGCACACACATCTTCAGGGAAATAAGCTTTGCTTTCTTCCACACTTGCCCTCCTGGTTATGTTTTTGGCGTTCCCTGCCCAGGGTTGTAAATCACATGAATGTATGGAGAAAGACAACATCTAGGCTCTGGCTAGTACAAGATCCCCATCCAGTTTTAGGCAAACAAATGCATGACATCTCTGCTTTAAAGCTGTTCATTTGCTGTATACTTCCAACACCTGTTAGAATATACAAGGCAGTTAAGTGTCTCATGCCCCAGCAATATCAAACTCGTCTTATGAAACACAATGGCAGTTCTGCAGCCCTGCGACTATGCAGAACGCACTTTAAGAGAGCTGAGAACAAATCAATCTTGTTGAGGGCATTTGTCTGCACAAGAAGCTTCAGAAGAAATATGGTGAATACAGAGTCTGGCCAGAACTAGAAAATGCTGCAAAATCTTCCTCTCAATAAAAGTCTTTCAATAAACAGCAACCTCCCAGGAGGGGGAAATGCTGAAATGTTGCACTGAAATGCTTCTTTTTCTCCTGAACTCTTTTTAATCTTCACATCTACCCACTTTAAAAGCAACAAAAATCCCTACTGTGGGCAAAACAGTGTATTCTAAGGGTATGAGGACGTAGGATGGAAACAAATATGCCATGATGATAGGTGTATTAAAAAACTCTAAAAGAGATGGATAAGTATTATTTTAAGGTCAGGCTGGACTGGGCTTGGAGCAATCTGATCCAGGGAGAGGTGTCCCTGCCCATGGCAGGGGGGATGGACTAGACGATCTTTATAGGTCCCTTCCAACCCAAACCATCCTATGATTCTATGATTAATACATCACAGAAAATCTTAGAAAACTGAAAAGCCAGGAAAACAAATATTTTCCTCTTATGGACAAACATAATAAGCTGCCCATCCATGCAAAGAAAACTCTCTTTGTACTCCCATCCCTCTCCATGGAAGGGCAAAGATTCATCTATACCTCACTTATTGATACGAGAAGGAGATGATAAATTTAATTTTGTCAAGTAGGTTGAAGGACATGTGGTGAGCAGCTCCAGTATAGGTCAGATTGAAGAGAGATTTCCTTTTGTGGAGAAAAGAGCAAGCATGGTCATGCAGGATGCAGACAAAAGTGGGGGTCTGAAGTTAACATAGACACAAAGCAATAGTGGTATGAGATAAGCAAGTAGGTTGGGTAGGGGAGAAAAAAAGAAGGGATAGTTTAGCTGAAAAAGTAGAGGAAAGATCCATCTTCTTAAAGCTTTCAAGTCCTCAGGCAAGACTGGTATAATTGTGATGGACTAGAATGCTTTATATTTGGAGGTGAACAAAAATAATTTTTTCTAGACCTTCTCAAAAATTTCAATAGTGATACACAGTACTTTGAGGAAGAAACATCCTGACTTTGAAGGTCTAGAACTGATCCATGAACTACAAAGTGTTGCTAAAGGGATGTAGACATCAGGGTAACACATTGTAAGGGTAACACATCATAAGGAATGGGATGCCATCATGCAACTTGGTTGTATGGGGTAGTTTCTAGACATGTCCCATGTATCATGGATTACTGTTTTTAGAGACTTTAACCTTGGCAAATCAAGAAAAACAGGATTTTCACTGTTATGCTGGAATCCAAAACTCACAGAAAGTCATAAGGATGTTTGTCTGATAGGTGCATCTAGCTGCCAAAACAGCTGAACACTTCCAAAACTCAGCATTGCCTGAATGGGAACTTGGACAGATGCTTATACAATTTTAATATCTTGAAACAGTGCTTATGTTTAAAAGTAGGAGCAGGTTATTTACAGTGCTGCCAAATACTGGAGGTAAAGAGGAAGAGAAATCACAGAAGATATTTTACTGGGTGCTTAGGGATGTGCATCGGACAGTATGGCGGTTGAGAGAAAAGGAAAGAGGTGTCTGTCAACTAAGCTCTTCCCTTTCTTATTTTACCTTTGCTCCTTTCATATATTCCTCTTGTCTCTTATACAACTTCTGCTGTAATTATTCTTCTCCGTGTCTCCGTTTCTTAGTTCTTTGTCCCCCATTTGTTCTCTCAGCCCCTGACATTCTCCTGCAACCCGATGCTCCGCTGCAGCGTGTGAATGTTGACCCCTGGTTTGGGCCCTCAGCTCTCTAAGTGCAGTTTAGCGACCCTCAAGAGGTTCCTTATGCCTTATCCTCCACCACCTTATCCCTCTGCCAAAATGCTCCTGGTTCTCTAGGAAGACGGGTACTGTGACTGCTGAGTCAGTGTATATCAGCTGCCTGGGGACAGTGAGACACAAACGTACACTTTTTTAAAAAGGGATGTTATAGGCAGGGGAGGGCTAGGAGAAAAATCTGCCCTATCTATCTCCCAAAAAATAACAGCTGGCTCCAAGTCGAACCCTCAGCCATTAGCAGGAGTCTGCAGGAGTGCTGAAAAGACCCTCACTAGAGGTTCTCCACTTTTTCCATGCTCAGGCCCAGCTTGCCTTTTCTAGGACTTTCTACTTATTTTAAGGATAGGGAAAAGACAAGGCAGTAACCACCTGGTTATTCCTATTCATTGCTTCTGGATGAGGAGTCTGCAACAGGGAGGACTACCCTGTCCTCAGGAATGTGAGCAGCCCACAGTACCATCTTGCATTATTTTAAGTCATATGATTGAACCTGTGATAATGCACAAAGTACTTCTCATCTCCACGTCTCAAAAAAGGAAAGGAAAGAAAAGAACATGTCAGAGCTCTCAGTTGCATAAATAGTTTTCTCTTGCCAAGGAATCTTCTCTGGGGCAAGCATCCTGCATTTTTATCCCAGACAGCAGCATCCTTGCCTCAGAAAGCAGGTATCTTTGACTTAGATTCCCACTGCATTCTGGAAATTGCATCAGGAGGAACAAAAAAGAGATTATGTGAGGGCTTAAAGATCCAATTTCTCAAAGCATAAATTCCTGCAATGTCTATGCTAATGGTGCATTTGTGATATGCTAATTTTGCTAACATGAGCAGCAACCTCTCAAGAGTTACTGTATGATCTGATATGACCCTGAATCACTATGGGGCAATGGGTTCTTATCTAGGCCGTGTGGATTGGGGAGAAGTTTTAATAAGCTATTTGAAGCAAATATTTTTCAAGATTTAAATAAAATGCATTCTAGTGGATTTATATCAACTTTACAATACAGTTGAGGCAAAGAAAGGTTTTTAAGTAACATTAGATTAAGTATCCTTTTAACAAAGAGGTACCAGGGCACTCTACAATGTTTGAAGGAGCCCACACCATGCATGGCTGATAAATGTGGCTACAGCGTACTGGGTTGTTAAAGCTCAATTACAACTTTTATCGTGATCCTCACTTAACCTCTCAAACTGCTCATGTTTTCATACACTGTCCCAACACATTAGTTAATTTAGAGACAGCACTTTAAACAGAATCGATGCACTGGTGGTAGAACAAAACAAGCCTACCATTCCTCGTTGGTTCCAGTGGGGTTTTTGAGCCTGAAACAATCCCACTTGTCTCAGCTGTTTTTATATTTAAACTTGAACGGGTTTGAGTCAAAAACAAAGAACATCTGTTGAGAAATTTTAAAGCTCGAAGTACTTAACATTTTTCCCTTGATGTGCACGATTTGATTCACTGCCCTGTTGTACTGATGTTACTGGAGGGGCTTCGCGCATGATTTAGAAGACAGATCAGCACTGCAGGACACCCAAGATGGCAAGTGGGCAGACAGCGTGCTGTTGGGCTGGTGCAGGGTCAGGAGCCACAGCTTCTTTAGAGAGGTATTTGTGAGAGGCAATAGCTGTCAGCTCCTGGTTCAAATTGAAGTTCTGAGCTCAGCAAGATCTGCTGCCTTCCAGAGAGGTAAAGTACCTCCCATTAGCCAACTAGCTGCAGGACCTTTCTTCCTTGAGAGGCAGGATCACCTGGTTCCAGCCAGTTTTCTGCAGGAATAAATACGTACTCTCTTTTTGAGGAGAGAAAAAAGAAGCACCTCCAGACCAGCAGTTTAGCCCTCTTTATCCTGTATTTCAGGAGTGTCTCTCCTCATTATTATCACTTAGACCTGCAAAGCTGCTTTTCTGCTCCAGGCTTGCTGGGGAAAAAAAAAAAAAGGTAATAAAAGCATACCCATATTCTGAAATTTTAAAACTCTTACAGAGAGGAAAATATTTGCTGGTTTACTATCAATTATTTTATTAGTTGGGCTGTTTTTACTTAGTCAACTATTTTATTAACTGGAGAAAGTGCCAGATGTATTTTTTAAAAGGTTGTAATTAAGCACAGTCAGGAGCCATTAGCTTATTCAAAAAGCCTGCCACTTCCCATTAACTAATAGCAACTGCCAAAACAAGGGGGTTTTTTATGGACTAGGCCTAGCTGTAAGTGTAAAAGTATCTTGGAGGGCAAAGGCACGCTACAGTTAGAGATCCTATCTTCATGTTATTGAATTCTACGCTTGGCTACTAGTTCCTTCCTAGCTGGAGTTGAAAATTGTTTCTTTCCAAACACCAAAATTAACAGAGGATTAAACTGTCACCTTCTGCATAAAAACAGGCTTTGAAGATTGACTATGCCATGAGTCACATTTTATCTTGATATCAGTCATTTACATCTGATGCAGCTTGCACTTTTTTGCTAGCACTTTTTATCTAGGTGGAAAAGAGACTGGATACTGTGGTGTGGGATGTTTCTGAATCAGTGAATTCTGGCTTTTCTATCTTCTAACCAGTGTTAAATTGCAAATGTCATTGGAGAAAAAGAGGAGAGTATAAAGGTGGCAGAAATAGTAACTCTCCAGAATAAAGAAAATATAGTCTTAAGGCCCCATCTTCATCTGAGACAGACAAATGTTAAAAAATACCTTTGTTGCACCAGCAAAAAAAAAAAACCATAAGAAAATATTTGGGCGCTGTTCATGTCACACCATATTATGTTGGCATTTCCATTTGACACGCAGACTTGTCAGTTTGGAGCGTAGCTGTGAACTACAGATGCTTTTAAAATAAGAGATAGAGGAAAATAGATTCCTATTCAAAATAGAACCTATGCTGAATGTCTATTCCAGGTCTAAAAAGGTCTGAGATTTACGAGTCATACAGGCAATTTTCCAGCTGCACTAACACTGAGGGAGGGAGAGAACATACTGAGGTGCTCTCTGTCCTTTGTCTTTCAAGATGGTTTTGAAATCTCCAAATAGAAATATTTCCTCTGTTTCTAGAGACCAGCTGTTCAACAAGAGGTGGGAAATGGAGGGAGCGACAGAGAAGCAGCTTTGAAATCTGCTCATATTGGCATGGCTGAATTGTATTAACTCATCCCTTGGCTGACAGCATGTAAAATATAAGACAATTCACAGAGGATTTTCCAACCTGTGCATTTGTAAGTACACAGGAGAAAATTAGTTATGGTCCCTTTTTGCTGCCTCTCCAACGCTAGACACTAAACCAGGTGTGGCTGGCGAGGAGCATCCTTCCTTCTGAGTAACAGACTTGCAGTGGCTGGGGCTCACTATGCATGCCACCTTTTGGTGGCTGGCACCTCCTTCAGGAGCCAACACTGCCATTGTGGAAAGGTGACTGAACTGAGGACAGATTAAATAGGAAGGCAAGCTGCAGGCACTGACAGGCCAGGAGCAGCCCCTCAGACGATAGAGAGCAACAGAAATACTGCACACCAAACCACCTACCCAGTACTGTGCTGGCCGAGTAGCATCTTGATACAACCATCACATCAAAATCCTCCAGCCTCCCTCAAAGGCACCTCTACTTATGACAGACCCAGACAAAAGCCCGGAAATCCTCCTCCATATATGCTTTTACATGGTCTCATTGCTATGTATATTTTAGTACTTTGCATTCATGCACTGGGCTTAACATCAAGTATAACTTTCCTATAAGCATTGTTGTTCCTCTTCTACTCTTATGAAGGAGAATGTGATGTGTGTGATTGTGTGTGAGAGACAGCAGACCGGAAACTAGCTCTTCCATTTGGAGGGATGAGTAATAATTTAAGATGGTCCTTAATACCTAGAAGACTTGTGTCTTCAGTCTGTGAGCTACTCCCCCGAAATGCATCTAGACTGGCAGTTATGACTGAGACGAAGGGTCACATGCTCTTAGCCACCTAAGCAATTGCTGTGGTTCAACCCCAGCTCCAGGAAAGCAGGCCTCCCCCACATGTAATGGTTACTTGGGAAGACAAATGCCATAACTCCGAACATCCCGCCCTTCCTTCTTCTTTCCCCAGCTTTATATACTGACCACAACGTCATATGGTATAGAATATCCCTTTGGTCAGTTGGGGTCAGCTGTCCCAGCTGTGTCCCCTCCCAGCTTTGTGCACCCCCAGCCTATTCACTGGCAGGGTGGTGGGAGAAACAGAAAAGGCCTTGACTGCTTAGCAGCAACCAACACCACCAGTGCAGTATCAACACTATTTCCCATCCCAAATACAAAACATAGCACTATACCAGCTGCTAGTAAGAAAGTTAAGTCTATCCCAACTGAAACTGTGACAGCAACCTCCCCTGCATCTGCATCTTGCTTGCCAGCACCAGCTTCCACATCTTTTTCCTTATCCTCCAGCCAGCCCTGTCTATGAATAGACTTTCTTCATTAAATCTTATGTCTTGTTATGGACAGCAAAAACAGGAGGTATAGTGCCATGTGGGATGGCTGCTCACCACTACCTATACTTGCGAGCTGCAGCAGCCACATGAACTAAGTATATCATATAACTTCAGAAAAGCTTCTGGAGTCAGACTGGATGGCTGCTGGGGCTTGTACTTAGGGCATTTATTTATAGGCATCTACCGAGTTGAGGCTTGAAAGTGACCCTAAAATTTTCTGTAATTATTAGACATACGCTCTTCTCCAGCTGGCAAATGGAGCTAACTGAAGTTCTCAGCTCTCTCAAGTTGAGAGGCTTTATTTACCCTTGTGGTAAAAAGCTTCATAGTGCCTCAGGAACAGTCCTATCAACTCCAGCCAACATCCCAGAGCAGTGTTATTTACTGCTCTGGGACAGGCCACGGAGCAGCTGGGAAATTATGACTGAGACCCTGAGTTTGAGTATGGGAAGCCAGCGTAGAGAGCAGGAATCAGTTTGATATGCATGTGGGTGTTTTGAGTTACTAAGGACACACATTGCAGTGTTCTGTAGCAGTTGTGTTTCCTGAGGACTTGTGGCATCATGCCAGGTATACAGCACCCCTGCAGATCTGAGAGCAGGTTATGTTTCAGAATGCTTTCCTCTGCCTCCAGATCTCTTTACCAGCCAAAATGGGAAATGGGTGTCTCTGGGCATCTTTCCAGAAGCCTCTGAACTGAAGCACTCATGCAGCAAAACTCAACTGGTACATGTTCACGTCCTTTTCACCTTGGTATTTGCACTGCATAAAGTATTTGCCCTACCTTTCCCACTCTTTTGGATGCCCCCTGGCCTTTTGTCTAGCTACCAAGGCAGGAAGTACCTAAGTAGGAAAAAAACTGAGTTAGTCTGGTAGAGAATTAGTTTCTGCCAGATACTATAGGCTCAGGCTTCTTAACAATTATTACTGTTAATAAAAGTGTTAAGCTATATAGGTAGGTGTCCTTTCTGAAGTTACACTACTGAGCTGAAATTTAACCCTTCTTCACAGTTCCAAAACTCAATCAGTCTGTCATTGAAACAACGGAATAAAATCAACAGTCCTTGATCTGTTCCTGTTTCTATTTAAAGGTGATAAACAGTTGATTTCATATAAGATCTCATCCACGTTCCTTAGTCAGCATGATTGTTCTGGACTTCCTGGCATTCCATCAAACTGAGCAAGTAAGGTTATTTAGGAGCTTAGAGCTAGGATGGATGGAAAGGGAAAGTAGACAATATGCTGCCACCTTTTGGTTATAGAAATGAGAACAGGTATTATCTGGAAAGATCTAGGTAGTGGAAATTAAAAGACATCTACACTTGCTTTCTGTCATAAACCAATCTGTTAGTCCATATAGCGCGAGATGCATCCGGATGCATCCGTGCATGTTCTGAACTGTTTCTATAAGCATAGTTCACATATTTCACATTTGTTCAGTCTTGTTCAGGCTAATTAATAATTATCAATCAATAACTAATCATTTCTCTCATTTAAAACGTATAGGGTTGAGTTCACTCATCTAAAATTAATGCTTTGCATCACTAAACTGATTTGAGGAACATAGCAGCAGAAATAGGAAGTACAAGATCTCAGGAATTAGTAGCCTGTAAAAGTAAGTTATTGCATGTCGTAACTCCCATTTGGCTATTTATGTGGACACACAAAGTTAAGGCAGCCTGACACCTTCATGACTAGGTTCATTACCAGTATGACCAGCACATTACAACTTTTAACCTTAACTGTTTGAGCGAGATTTTCTGTGGTGACTGACTGCTGAGGATCTGAAGGGCATTTTGTTTTCTTGTTTATTAAAATCTTCGTTCAAATGTCTATGAGAATAAAAGAGGAAAGAACGCCAATCTTAATAAAAGAAATGCAAGATTGTTCAGTTAAAAAGTTTGTGCACTTTCTAGTTTGATGCAGAGCATTGAAATTTGACAGAGGAGCTATCTGTATCTGGAACGTGCTTCTCACTGCTCCTATGAGTCACTGCACAAATTTGGGCCAAGTGATAAGCCTTTGAATATCTCAGTTCAAATATGTTCTTTAAAGACTTAAGGGAGCTTGTGAGTTCAAGTCCATGAATGTTCTGTCCCTCTCAGCTCCCATGTGCCAGAGTCTCTTTACATTTACTGTGCAGACAGATTCACTGAGTGTGCCCCATCCTGGGGCACAAAAATCCATCAAACACTTGATCTTCTGTTTCTTAGTGCCGGCAGTGAGTTCTCAATCTCTTCTGCTGACATGTGGGTAATTTAAAGGGGGACCCTGTCTGCCTGTACTGCAGAAGGGACAGGAATTTTCCAAGCACCATCGAAGCACTGTTGGTAGGTCTGTATTTCCCTATACCAGTGACACATTGGTCCTTGGGACCTGAAGCCCTTGACATTCTGCAAGATAGAGCTGTGGGAGTACTTGACAGGGTGCTGAGGGTCCCTCAGGTGGAACACCGGGACAATATAGCCTAAGGGTGTCTAGCCGTGAGATCACCTTAGAGGACACCACTAATGCAGACTGCACTTTGGTGCGCCTCCCACCTGGAGTAGCCTCAGTTACTCAGCCAGGAGCAAAGCTGTGCAGCAGACCTGAACTAGGCCCTTATGCCACATCACGCTGTTGTTACACTTCACACATGGATGCTTATGCAAAATGTCCCTGTCTCAGGAAAGACTTGCATGCCTTTAATATACTAACGCTGCCACCCTACACTGTCTACTGCACCACACTCCAAAAGCTTGGAGTTACACAACACCCTTGTACCATGAGGAGTTCTAAGCTCTCTTGCCATTTGGAATGATATCCAGAGAACCACAGACATGAGAAAAACACTAGGAATCACCTTTTCTGTGCACGGATCACGCACTGACAGTTCCAGCAGAGGCACTCAACAGCTTCACAGACAGTGTCATATAAAGATCAAGAAGCTGAAGGAGACCTACAACAAGGCTGTTGGTAGGAATTTTGAGGCAAAACAACCCCACCTATGTTTATCACTTCTTCAGGAGGTTTAGCTCCATCACCCATCAGGAAAAGGAAGAGAGAAATTAATTTTATCTTCCTCTTTTTGAGGCGGTAAGTGGTGCATTGATTTATGATGCAGTGCCCTGCTTAACCTCGGGGTTGAGGGCATCCTGTTATCTTTCAGGATGACGACATTAACAATTTGGGTCACTGGTGGGAACCAGCAAGAAGCATCCTTCCAGAAGTAAATGAGGCCGCCTGCCCCTACCAGTAAATCCCCCTAGGCCTCTTGGCAACCAGAATTCCTTCTCCCCATCTCAGCACTCATCTTCCACACACCTCATGAACCGTTTTTTACCCATCTTCCAAGGGCAGATTTTTTATCCATTCACCCTACACGCTCAGCACCAGCACAGGCCAGCAGTTGCCCAAAGCAGTCACTGAAGCCACATCAACGTTATGGAGGCAGGGAAATACATGGACCATCAGGCCTGCTAGAAATACTTGCAAGAATAGAGAGATGGGCTTTTTTTTTTTTTCTTTTCTTTCCCTCTGCAACTTTTCCATCATTTTTAGGGAAGCATATCTAGCTTGTTGATCTAGAGCTGTATATAGCTACTCAGCAGTGCACAGAATGGACTGTGGTACGGAGATGAGTCAGGGTTGTGTAATGAATCAGATCTCATACAGAGGATCCTGGGTTTTTTGTTGCAGAAAGTGAACACAATGATTGCAGGAAGAAAAAAAAAAAGTGGTTGCCAGCTAAGGCATTTGTATGCTGCTCAGAAGAACTGGATTCTGCTTTTTGTCTTTCACATAGACTACTAAATTAGACACTTAAGACTCATTTTTCATGGCTGGCCATGAACTGGGTGCAGGGTTTTGCTGAATTTTAACTAATTCTGAATTGTGCTTTTATGGCTAAAAATGTATCTCCAGTCTAAGGTAACTAGCTCTAATGCTATTTTGTCCTTACTTTATGAGAATGTTATCAAAATTCATTGAATTCTGTTTGTGAAACTCTCAGCTCCTACACAGTTGTATACCACTGAAAAGTCCGTAACAAAATTAATAACTCTGTCTTTGGAGCAGGATTTGAACAGTAAGTAGTAAGGCACAGGGTCCCCAAAGAGAGAACAAACTATTGAATAGTTGCTCATTGCTCATTAAGGGACTACCATCCTTTCTGTGCACTAGATGGGTTCATGTCATTAATGACTACCTTGCAATCAAACACAAGGGGAGGCAAATCAAAGTTCTGTAAACAACATGAATTCTGGCATTTTCTAGCTTCAGAATGCTTGACTTTGCAGTCTTAAAAGCTTCCATATGATTTTTGTATGGAATTCAAAAATGCATTATGTAAAACAAAGCATGAAGAACCATAAAAGGAATCTCTCTGTAGATTAGAAGTGCACTAAGACTGACATTTCTGAGACTTTAACCCTGATTACTGTGGATTAGTTTAAACCTATACATTTATCAGAGCAAGCTTTATCATAATATTGGAATTGTAAAAGGGTCCACAGAGTTTTGAGATAGTTGAACTAAGCTACTGTCAAACAGTAATGAGGCAGTGCAACTCTGTGTATAAACAGATTTAAGATAATAATATGAGGCATTTAAAGAGATAGCGAAGTATAAATTAATATAGCTAATTATTTATTCCCTTTGGAACACTACACTGATGAAATTATGGCTGTAGCTAACATATCTGAGCATTTGTGTCCCATGCTTCAGTGCATGAAGCTGACACATCTGGTCCTGTAGTGGATTGGTCTTTAAGCTCCTTTCATCAGGATATGGGTTGTTTGAGCTGGCAGTACCAGATCCTGCCTCTTAAATTCAAGGTGTAGGAGGTTGAACACAATCCCAATACACCAGCCAAGAGGATAAGAACACACTTGTAAATCAGCTATTAGAACACTAAGAATTTTGATGTTTATGGTTTTACACAGAAGACCTCTCTCTATCCTCACCTTCATCTGCCCTCGTACTTCGCATAGCTGCCAGAAATATGTTTTCCAAAGACCTTTTAACTGAATTTACTCAAAGATGCAACAATCCTGTAATTTCTGCACGTGTGACTGAATTGCCCTCCTCTCAGCTTCCTCCCTGGATTCCTGCAAGCTCTTCTGAAAAGCTGGTTCTGGAATCAGTTTTGTAAAGGTTTGTATGTGAATCATCAGGACCTTTAGCATTTCATCTGTGAACCTTTTAACAGTGAAAAAGCATATAGCAAATGACAGTAAACAAACAAAAAAAAACTTTATTCCACCATTGTTTTCATGTTTATCACCACCCCATGCTTGGCTGGGATCACCTTTCCCTTTGCTTGCTCATTCCCTGTTCTGCATTTTCCTGCCATGTTGTCAAATATGCAAAGAACCGATTTACTCCAGCCCCACCAGCATCAGCATTTTACTACATTATTCCCTAAATTACTGTGGAAAGGTTCTGTGTAGCCTGCAGGTTAGGCCTGTCATATTTTGATTTCAGTTTCGAGGCTTGCATTCTAAGTGCTAGGATTAAATGGAGATCTTTACAAGGTATCTGGCAGCTCCACATTTGGCAGTTTGCAAAGAAGCTGGGTACCTAGTTCATTGGTGAAGTTACTTTCCTTGTTCTGTATCACTTGATATGTAATTAGGATACAATTGCACTGACAGGCTTTCCACGTGTCAGTGTACAATCTGTTCCATCTAGTCACAGTAAATGACACACTCATCGTTACCCTATGAAACACCATAGTACCAGTGAGTCAATTACACCTGACGGTCAGATTGCTCTGTGTTCATAGTCTTCCTGTTGTGCCTGATCTTCTTGCCATTAAACTCAATGATTTGATCTCCTATTTTTTTTTTTTTTAAATGTAGGATTTGAAGAGATTTTAAGAAATAATGTGAAAATTGCTATCTTTTTGCAAAACATTTTCTTAAATAAAAAATATTTTTGGTAATTACTGTTTTTTTAAATTTCCTCCTTGTTTTTCTCTTCCCTGTTTTGCTCTTCTCAGTCCCTTCCTCCCTCGGTTTGAAAAACCTAGGTCCATAATGGTGCCTTTGAAAATGCTTTGAGAGCTGTAGATCAAAAATTCTTCTATGTGTGTCAATACAATCCATTTCAAAACATCTTCCTTCAGGCTAATTTACATCATCCCACAGTGAAAAAGGGATTAACAGATTAAGATGGATTTAAATACCCTCCTCATTAATACCACTGGAAATTGGGAAGAATACAACATTATTTTTAACAGCAGCTTTCTCCTCCTCGGTTTAGCCCAGTTAAATTTCATTAGAAGAAAAATGTGGAGTAAATCACCCATCAGATGCTGGAGAATTGAGTTAAAGACCTGCCTCATGTCGTTTTCTTACCTGGCCCTAAGCATATAATTTTATCTATCCTAGTCCTTGGCTCCCTTTTTGTCAAACAGGGTAACACATGTACAAATCTCAGAAAACTGTGAAAATCCTTTTTATCAGGGATCGAGTTAGTAAAATGTAATAGCAATTAGAACCACACCAACAGACACAAATAGTACACGTAAACCAAATGTATGCCTTCTGAAGCTCCCTGTAAACACGTCCATCAAGACATCACCTCAGTTTCTAGAATACAATGAAAGTCTTGCTTAAGTGTAATAATTTTTTTTAAAGTAAGAAAATTATCAGCACACCAGAGTGAAACAAATACCACTAATCCAAAATCCATGGAAAAGTAAAATTGTTTAAAAAGTTGATTCACAGGGTCTATAATGAACATGCAATATCAGTTTGTACTGAGAGTAGCAATGTCTCAGTAATTCATAAACGATCACATACCAAATACTGTATTTTGCCTGCAAAAACTGCAACCTTGTAAGTTGTTATTACAGTTCTGGAGGCAATCCAGTGATGTTGAGAAAATCTGTGCTGAAAAAGAAAGTTTGTAAGGACAGGTAAATATGTTTTATCAGAGGAAATCAGACCAAATATAAGGACTGTAAGCCTCAAAGCTTGTTTATTTTTCCAATTATAGCTGATAAAATATAATGATGTCTATAACAAAGCCTAACCTTTCTCCTAGACTACAAAAGTATTACTTTGAAATAAAGCATTTACAAGAAACACTTTACCATAGTTGATAAATACTAACAAATTGACATACAAAATGACATAATAAACCAAGTCCATTTGGAACCCTTCCTTTGCCAATAAAGCCTGAGATAACTTATGACTAAAAAAGATTAAAAGATTTATAATAATTTTCACTGTTTTCTACATAGCTCTAAAACTGTGTAAAGCTAGTAATTTTCCCCTGCTTACTTGAATTTTTCTCAAAGTAATGTAAAGAACAAAAATAAAAAACCTGAGCATGCCATTGTAAAAACCTTAAAATGGGTGGAGAAAATTCACTGGCATGAAAACACTTGAAAAGCGTTTAGTCCATTTTATCTTTAAGTGACTAGTTCAAGTTCACCGTATCCCTTAAACCTGAGAGATGTTTTAATTTCAGACAGACTCTCCAGTTATGCATATCCTCTCATGCTTTTTGGAAGTTTCTGCATTTTTTTCCACTATAATTTGTATTTCTCAAAAAGACTCTAGTTCAAAGCAGTATCTGAACTAACAATAGAGATCTCCATTGCTAGGCACTAACTGACATTTAGTGTTTATTCAAACAAGCTGGAGAGTGTGTATGCATTTGAAATTTATTGTGGGTGAATTCGTATAATTTTCATGATCAATCATTTGCATCAAACAAATTTATTTTTTTTTTGTGAACTCTCTGGCTTCATAGGCACTACTGTTAGAACTTATTTGGAAAAAGTATTGCTCAAACAACTCCCTGCAGCCCAAGCATATCTTACTGAAACACTATCCTGAAACCAGTATACTGCAATTGTTAAGTGGTTCCACTGATAAAAAAACATGATTTTGCCGGCTAGCCGGATTGTCCTTTCTATCACACCTACCGATTGCCTCTAATGCCTGAACTACTGGTGTTCCAGCTTCTGACACATTCCCATACCAGCAGACCTGTGTCTGTACAGCCAAGCCTGAATCATGAGTGTGGTCTGGTACTCAGCTCCTGATTTCATTGTCCTCAGAAAAGGAGTACATGCCGTCCCACTGGAATTCTGCCAAACAAGCTGCACAATTACTTAAGCAAATATAAACAAATGAAGGAAATAATTGGAACATAAGCAAATACTGCCCTAAGGAATCTCTTTTTTAATTAGAAGAGTAAGAAATACAACAGCAGTACCTCTGGAAAACTCACTGCATCAGCAGCTACCACTAAAAGAAGGAAATTTTGTCTGTGGGAGTTATCAACTTGCAAATTCAAGTACTTCTGTCTTGGATCGCTGCCAATGTTGATACTGACCACGATCCAGAGCAAGCAGAGATGGACTGTGAAATCCAGGTTTTCCTGACTCATAAATACGAAAAGAGTTTCAGGCCCAGATATCTACCACTCCTACACCACACCCAGAACATCCGTCTGTTTCACACACACAGTCTCTCAAACCATGGAATAAGGTATGTGCAATACAAAATGATTTTGTGGTAAGTCTTAGATACCATAATTCCTGTCTGGATATTTTAGTGTGCCCTTTCTCTGCCACCTAGGCTTTTAAATCTTCTCCAAGAGGTCAGTGCGCTATCTGTGCCAAAAAAATGTACAAATTTTCAGTTCTCTTCTACTTTAATTTATACAACGACAAAAAACTGGTCTCTTTTTAAGAAAGCATGGGCTGGACCACCAGTCTGTCAGATGGTTTGAAAATTGTCTGGATCACCAGGCTCAACTGGTAAAGACGAAGAGGCCCAGACGATGACACAGGATGCACCCTGAGCAAATTTATGGACACCAAATTGAGGACTGTCTGTCCAGCAGAACTTAATACAGAGAGATCTCCATAAATCTGAGGATTAGGCCAACAGATACCTCAAACTAAATAGAGCAGAATAACTCCCAGCATCAGGACAGGTGGGAAACCAGCTGAGCATCAGCCCATGATAAGGACCAGGGGATCACAGTGACGTCAGGCTGAGCATAAGCCCATTTAAGCCAATGGTGCATTCTCACTGCAAATGAAGCAAACTGCACCCTGGACTCCATCGAGAGAGGTGTGGCAGGGAAGTTACCATCCCACGGTCATTAAAACAGAGAAATTAGGAGCAAAAATTTTCACAGAGGCTGACAAATTCTACTTTAACTAAATGTTTATCCAGTATGCCTAGAAAGAAAAAGAGCACCTTTTCATAAAACCAGCCATAATCTAGCCGCAAAATTAGAAAGTAGCAATCTCCACCAGTGAGTTTCTGGAATAGTTTTCTACAGGGTAAAATAATCAAACTAGTTGCAAAATGGAGTTTAATAGTTTATAAAAAGACTGATGTAATAACGTTGCAGGTGACAGCAAGTGGTGATGTAGGAGGTCTCATCCGGTCCTACGTTCCTGAATTTGGAATGCATAAAAAGTGATAAAAAATGCAAAAAAATGAAGAATAGTTTCTGAAACATAATAAAGAGGGAGAGAAACAGGGAGAGAAACATATGGTTGTCGCCAAACAAAATCCCTGGTGGTAACAAAGAGGGAAGCAATCTTCCTTGAAGACTCGGTGACTTTCTTGTCCAAGATCACAATGTTGTTTCAATGTGTCCTGACAACACGGCATTAAACAGCCCTCATTTTGGAGAACAATTTCATTGTGATGGCTACTTGAAGCATTACTGCCTCTAGAAAAACAGCAATGCCATGTTTTACACAGAGTATGCCATGCTATGTCAAGTAACATATGATCGTGAACGATTCCCTTGAATTCCTTATCTAGCAAGGCCTTTCTACCACTTGGTCATATCATCATAAGCAGAGACAATTTGAGGCACCATGAATGCACAAATATATGACTTTGAAAGAAGTTTGTGTCCAGCACATTCCAAGCATTTTTTTAAAGCCCCTAATGGTTTCTAATTTTGCACATTATCTGATTAATGTAATTTGTACTGCTCATAGTGATTTTGTTCTTGTTTATTAGAAAGTAATTGAGAAGGTAATTGGGCTCTGCATTCATAGTTTTATGTTTTAAATAACCATTTAAGTGTCTCCTTTCGTTAAAATAATACATTACAAAACTTACTAAAATAAAGAGTGAAACAAAGGCAGCGTAAGATGTGGCAAAGGCAAGTGATGCTATGTTGGTGGAATCAGCAGCAGCAATGGCTGTAGGCAGAGATGTCCAGAAAAAGCTTAAGGAATACTCTTTAGCCAAGCCCACCAGCCCCAAAACCAAACACGCTTTTGATGACCTCTGAGGTCAATCATGGGAAGCAAATAAGACTCTAATGAAATCTGGAAGTCCCACTAATCATGCCATATGCCCTGCTCGTTAGGAGGGCAGCATCTTCTTCAAAGCCATGCATACTCGAGAAGCCTGGGCAACCCTGAGGGGGATGCACTGCCACCACACTGATTAGCAGCCGATGAGTGACACGTGGAGATGGGGGAAAGTAGAAGGGAATTTTCCAAACAGATGGCTGTGTTTCCTCAGGGGTGGGACCTGTCACATAGGTATGCTGCTCCTAAGAGACTTCAAGGAAATTGTTCCATCACTGCTGACAACCTTCAATTTTCAGGCCCCATTAACTACTACTAGATGTCAGAGCCCAAAAGCGGTGGTGTATCAAATGAAACTGCTCTAGAGCAAGATAGAAAGGAAATGACTGGTTTGAGTTCTACCTCTCACTCTTCATGGGCTGTTATCATCTTAGGACTGAAATGACTATGCCATTTGGAATTTTATTTAGGGAAAAAAAAATAATCACAGGATTGTGTAGCTGAAGTCATAAGAGGGTGGGATGACAATGTAAGCATAATCTTGGACACAGGTAGCCAGATGGAGCACCACTGCAATAATTACTGCCTGTCGCGCCAAGTCAATTCACAAGAGAAGACGTAACACTTTTCATAGCTTTTATCTTTATTTATCTTTATTTTTTCCAGAATTGAGTTATATCAGTTTTAAGAGACTTTGCCTGACAGGGAGGGTAGCTGGCTGTGTCACAGCTGACACGAGAGGTTACCATGAGTAAGCTTCCCATTTGACTTGAGGAAGTCAGATATACAGCTTTGTTTCAGTAAATTCTCAGACAGCGTTTCCTTTCAGATCCCATTGCTACAGCAAAGTTTTAAGATGGGTCAAATAAACTCCCACACAAAATGATGCAGATGCACAAAATGAAAATGTATAAACTCATAATAAGCAACATTTTAGGAACTGAACCAGTATAAAAACGTTATTGGCAGCTATTAAAATTGACAGTAAATACTATTTCATAAAACCAACCACTACTTAATAATAATTTAATCGTGCATGTAAAGGTAGCAAAATGGATTTTCCTTAAAATTATGTACATCTTAGACCTACTGACAAACCTCTGTTGCCAGTTAACATAAATGATATTAGCCTATTACTACTACCAGTTATTCCATTAGTGCCCCTCACAGCCCTAAAGGTTTAACCACGTAGAAAACTTATGTGTCAACCTGACACCACAGGATAAAGTTTGTCCTCTTATCGTGCTTTGAAAACCTAGGAAACTGCACTTTAAAAACATACTGAAATATTGAACGTACTAAAAAGTTGCAGTGTTTAGAACTCCAGTTGCAAACATGAAAGTAAAAATAAAACTGCAGAAAAGCTCAGCTATTCAACCTTAATGGCAATGTTGTGGGGGTGGGATGGTGTATTATATGGTAACAGATAATCTACTGCTTTGTCTGCCTTCTTGGGCAGGTCCCTGTCATCATGGCATGAATCACAGCCTAAAGCCTCGTTGGCTCAGAAATTGCCATGCTTGCCATTAACGTTGTATTTATTGCTCATGCCTCAGTGCTTCCTAAAACACAGTGAAAGCAGCTTCTTGCTCCCTGAGATCTCAATGCCAACACCAATCTGAAATGTCTGCCTATCTCTGCCCCTCAAGTGGGGTGCCCAGCTGAGATGCACTGCACTGGAATATTCTGTTGGCCAGCTTGTCCCATCAATGCTCCCTCTCAGCTTTTACCAGAAGCTGAATAAAGCCATTAACTAATATAAATATCACCTGGCAACAACTAAAACAATATGCATTATTGGCATTCCTTTCATATCAAATCTGAAACACAGTAGCCACCAGAAAGAAAATTAACTCTATCCCAGCTGAAACTAGGAAAACGCCAGGCTCTATCCCTGTAATGTTCTTCTGAGTATACACAGTTATTTTGAGTCTGATAGGGAACACAGCACACCACCCTCAGTAGTGCAGGACTAATTTACCCCAACATATATATTTTTCAACACGTAGCAAGACAAACAGCAGGTTAGGAAACTCACGGAGCACTGGTTTTGGTGTGAGATAAAGCTACCTCTCCCTTAAAATAATAATAAAGTGGATTCAAAAAGATGACTCCTTGCCTACGTCTGTTTTTTATTTGAATACTTCACATCTAAGCAAGGAAATCTAAGGTGCCTCCTCCCAGTCTATCTCATAGCATGCTCCAGCTCTTCTCAACAATTGGATATTCAACATCACCAACTTTGAAAAAGGGACTTCCAACTTAAAGGAGAAAACCTCTGTAGACAATTAACTGTGTAATGCAACATCATGGGTATATAAAGCACTTCCAGAGAAATCAAGTAGACCCTTTCTAGCTCCAGGAATCCCTGAGAAATGAGCACTTTTATATTTGCCATATTACTCTGAAAATCATTCCTCGAACTAAACTAACTACATTTAAGCAAAAAATAAATAAAGCTGTATTACATTAAAACAGGAAGTCGAGGTACTAGTAACTAGACAGGACAAAAGCATGCTCTTATAGCTAGCTAGCTGGCACTTTGTCTTAATCTCCACAGCATCTGCATGCCCATTCAGTTAACAGCTGATGGGGACAAATTTGCAAGCGATAGGACTGGAGCCAAATTGACTATGCAAACCTTATATTCCAGATACGTATCACAAAGCAGGCTCCCTTTTCAAGTCACACTTCAGATAAGAACACAGAAGTGATTACAGTAGCTCCGACTAGACAGCCATGCAGCTCAGTGCTTTAACACTTGACAGTGTCCAAAAAGAGATGCCTCGAGGAAAGCATAGGAACAAAAAAAATATGCAACAATACTCCCTTAGCTTCCATTAGCGTGCAGTTTGGCATTGCTCGAGAAAGCCAGTATCTAATCCCACACCAAGTTTACCAGAACACAGTCATGCTTTCAAAAAAAGCGTTCAGTCCACGTGAACTGGTAGACGGAGGCTGTACATCTGCACGCTTTGCACTATGGAGTTGTAGAGCATTTATCAGGTCTGATGCTTAAAAATCATCCATGCCATCTCCAGGTCAACTCTCTGTGTTAGCTCCTGCTTGAAGATAACCAGCCACGCAAACCATTGCATGTTCTCTGATTTAGTTCCTCCAACCCACCTTTAAAAGCACATGGTTACTTTTCTCCTCACATTTGAAGGTGAGAATACTGCTAGCTTTCCTTACTTAACTAGGGTTTTTTGTAATTACACTCATCTCATGGATTATACATTTTCAAGAGCAGCTGACAGCAGAAAGCAGAGTTAAGGGTGAGATATTAAGCTACGACTCACCAACCAGTTTGGGGAATTTGGTCACAATTGTGCCACTGTGCACTTTTTTTTATTATTTTCAGAACACTTTCTCATAGCAGACTCCATACCCTTAGGTAAAATCAGACCTGCATCTATGGGAGGCTTCATAAGGTACAGGAAGACATGCTGCCTACCCCAGGTAACCTGCAATCCAAAGCTCACTCTCCTGCCATGAAACAAGTAATTCCAGTGAACTTGATGGGATTTTGCACTACAGTTAAGCATGTCCCTAAGTTTTAGGTATACTAGTGCCTACTTTAAACAGATGGGTATAATTAATGGAGGGTAAAGGTTATGAGTGATAGTAACATCATAATTATATGCCTAAACCAATACCATTCTGTGGGGGACTATGGTGGGTCCGTGGACCCCTTGACTGAGGGTATGGAGTCAGAAATTAACCTTGCAGATATTAAAGCGTATCCGTGAGAAAGAAGGGAGTAAAGAACATCCCGGGAAGTAAAACATCTTTGAGGAACCAGATAACTGCAAAACAAGAGACTGACAAGATAAGGAGCAGTTGTGTCGCTCATGAAGATCGAGTAAAAAGACACGTGTTAAGAAAAGTATATAGGAAAGTACGTGTGGCAATAAACTCTCTCTTCTTCTTCTTCCTGCTTAAAGACTGTCTTTGATGTTGCTTGCCCGTCTTGAGCACAACACCATTCCTTTACAGCTCTTTTTCAAACCTTTTGCTTTGTTTCTTATTCTGTTTTCAGTTTAATAATTTATCCCAGTCTCTTATTCACCTTTTTTCCCTGTTCAAACTAACAGATAAATAGTTACTTATAGATACATAATTCTCCCACCACTATTTACTAAACTAAGATACTGAGGTAGAGGTCAAGTGAAATTCTGAACAGAATTTATGTGCTAGACAAACTGTTTCAACTCAGACTTTGCTGTTCTAAAATGTCACCTGACTGTATACAAAAGTTTTGTCTTAAGTCACGCTCATTTTGAGTGTACGTTGATCATACCAACAAAATGCATGCATGTGCATTTGCACACACATTTTAAATTATTAGCTGCGGAGAAAAAAAAATCCCAATGTGATGTCTAAAGAACAATGTTAAAAGTTTATCAAAAAGTTTCGTTTGGGACATGGTTGAGGCATCAAGGAATGTACCTAACCTTGAATAGGACAGGAAACGAAACAGTGGGTCTTATGTGTTCTTTTTGCAGTTGCTGACTAAGACAAAAGGTAGCAAAAAATATAATTTCTGGACCAAATTCGAGACAAGAGCGTACCCCAAACGAACCTTGGGTAATTATGTTGCTAAAATACACACGCCTTTGTGAATAATAAGCATGCTAATCAGGTAATCTCCCTAAATGTTTTAAATGTGAGTTTAGATGCATATGTGTAGTTAGGAGTGGTGAATTAATCATTCTTGACCAATCAGCTGTGTTTTATCATTGTAAATATTGGGCGGTTTGAAACGTGAGGCTGTTGTTAAACACCCGGCACCTGATTCGGCAGAATTTAAATAAAAACAAGTATCTCGACTTAGTGTGCTGATTGGCTCTCGCACGTGGGGTGAAGAACCCTTATTTAGGGACAACAAATGTACTAATATATAATTTAGTCACATAGGAACTCTGCTCTAAAACACTTCCATGCTGATTAAAGCCAGTGTTTCATAGCACCCAAGAGCTGCCGGCACTCAGCATTAGTAAAAGTTGGGAACACTCCGCAACGCCATACTGAGGAAATGTAAAGCGCCAGAGCAACAATTGCTCCGGTCTCCTGGAGAAATCAGGTTGTAAACGATCTCCTTCGAAGGAAGAATGCTGTGAAGAAAACGCCTTCATTCAAAAACTTAGGGCAGAGAGAAACTGAATCTGCTATGCACTCCTGTGCTTTAATTTCAATCAGAAAGACGCTAAAATGAACCGTTTATGCCGCACTTGAAAAAGGTCTGAGTCATCCGGGATTTAGGTAATTGATTAATTTTTCAAATTTAAATAACAATGAGCTGAATCACGAGGGAGTATGTGTGAATGTACGCACACCAGCCCCCAATTTCTGAGCACCTACCGCTAGTGTTACAGACACTGAGGTACCTCCTACACCTCCGAAGCTCTCAGCAGTGAAATCTCTAGGGAAAAATGATGAAAAAGATACTCAACTCTACTTGTGTCAAATAGCAGCGCCACTGGGGGGTTATGTGTGTCTGTTCGCTATCTAACCCGGCGTGGGCACGCTGATCTGGGCGAGAAGCAAGCCGGGGGCTGACAGGACCTGAGGACACGGCTGAGGTGGGTGCGCTTTAAGGCGCTATTCGCTCTAATGACCTCCCCACGGCGCTGGCTGGGGAAAGCGGATGGCCTTCCCCATGCAGGCCGAGCCAAAGGGATGCGGGCAGGGGCCCGGGGTGCCCGCGCGGCCGTCGGGTTGCCCGCCCCCCCCGAGCCGCGGTGCCCTACCAAACGCTCCGCCGGCGGGCCCGGGGGCGCCGGCCCAGCCCCGGGGAGGAAGGGCGGGCTGGCAGCGGGGCCCTCAGCCCTTCTCCCGCCTTCCCCAGCCAGTGGGGCGGCTGCCTGGCAGGAAGGGGAAGGCGAAGGCGGGAGCCGGCGGCCGGGGGAGTCCGGCGTCCTCAGCGGGGAGGGGCGGGCTCCAGGCTATGCCGCCCGTCCCCGCGGTGGCTCGGCACCCCGCTCCCCGTTCTCGGCCCTTTCCTGTCCAGGAGAGCCCTGAAGAAACGAGGGCCAACTGTGAGGGACGGCCACTGGGGGCTGACCGAGAGGCTCCGCGGCTGTGAGGCGGCGCCATCTTGCAATACGGAAGAAAAGCAGTGGCGGGCGCCATTTTGCATCTGAGCGAGAGATGAGAAGAGCCGCGCTACTTTTCGCAGCGTGGGCGCCGCCATTTTAGGTTACGGCAGAACCTGCGCCTTCCCTAGCGCAACCTCGTAGGGCGCCGCCATCTTGGCTTACGAACAAGACGGCGACCCGCAGGGGTCCTCACCCCCTCCCTTCCTCCCTTTAGGTGTCTTCATAAAATGCCCGTGGAGAATCCCCTCTTTTTTCGCCCCGCTCCCAAGATGGCGTCGATGCGGGAGAGCGACACTGGCCTGTGGCTGCACAACAAACTGGGCTCCACCGACGAGCTGTGGGCGCCGCCGAGCATTGCCTCGCTGCTCACGGCTTCGGTGATCGACAACATCCGCCTCTGTTTCCACGGCCTCTCCTCGGCCGTCAAGCTCAAGCTGCTCCTTGGGATGCTGCACCTGCCCCGCCGGGCGGTGGATGAGGTGAGCGCTCTGTGTAGGAGCTTGCGCGGGAAGCTTAAGCGAAGCGCGGTCCGTGTGTGTGTGTGTGTGAGGGGGGGAGAGGTCGGTCGGAGATGGCGTGAGGGGAGAAGGAAGGTGGTGGTAGGGGGGAACGCAGCGCCAGCACCACCTCCCCCGCCCGCCCTTTTCATTCCAGCTGGCGAGGGGGGCGCCGGGCGGTCGGAGCGGCCCGGCGGCGGCCCTGAGCGGGGAACAAGCCCGGCGGCGGCTGCTCCCCAAGGGCGGGTGCCCCCCCGCGCCCGGCGGGGTTTGCAGGGCCGGTCCCCGCAGGCACCCCCGCCTCTCCCTTGTGGCCTTTCGGGGAGGGGGCTGTCGGAGGCCGTGGCGGGCCGAGCGGTGCGTTGAGGCCCAGCTCGGAGGGCTCGGCCCTCGGCATGAGGAAAAAGCGCTCAGATTCCCCGTGATAAGGGAGGGAGCGGAGCGGTAGCTCCGCTGCTGCCCCTCCTCCTGCTCTTCGGAGAATCCCTGGTCGCCACTAGGCTTCTGGTAGCAGTTTTGACCCGAAACCTATCTTATGCCTCCACACGGACTCGTAGTTGTAGGGATGGTATTTTGATACAGTTTAGGTGCCTTTGGGGAAGAGAGCTTTTCTGAGGCAGTGCTTGTTCTAAGAGTAGGACAAAGAGGCGTAATCGCTTGGAAGCAGTCTTGTTCGTTTGGCTTCCTTCGTTCTTCTCCCTTAGTGCTGGCAGCTGTGTGGGTGTCCCCACGTCCAACATCTCAGCTTGGGGAAGGACAGCAGCAAGTGCTGAAACTTTGGGAAAGGAAGGTCTAGGGTCTGCACTGAGCAGTGCTTTTTCCCACCTTCTTGCGGTTAGGTCTTGCCTGAGGAAAAATGCCATGCCGTTTTTTGCTTCTTTATACCTTTCTGGGAATAGCTGGTGCTTTCCTTTACTGCCATAACCCCCACTAATAAGGTGGCTGGCTTGAGTCTGAGCTGGCTATGCTCCTTGTCATAGATCCAGAAAAGCTTATTCGTTTGGCCCTTGGACCATACCTCATCTGCAGCTGGCTTATTCTTGCTAGTAAGCAGCTACTGATATCTGGGGCAATAGCTGGAGAATGATTGGGAAGTATTTCAGTTTCTTCAGCCGGGTTTGAGGAATTCCTCTCCTATTTCCACTCTGTATGGTATTGGTTCCTGGTAGCAATCATGGAGGTGCAGTGTAGTTAATCCCCACCTTGTGTAGAATATGCTCAGCTGTGCTTGCACCAGTCTCTCTTTCTTGGCTAGGTCACAGCTGCTGCTTAGGCTTAATATACATACGTACATATTAGGCAGGGCGTGGGGATGTGATATGTAATTTGGATTAATGTGAGCTCAGCTTTTGTGTGCTTCCAAGCTGAAAATGCACAAGTATCACCTTCAAGCAATAGTTTAGTGTATATCAATGTCTATCTTGCCACATGCATCTGTATGAGTGTTCACTGTGTTACATGTAATTCGTCATTTAAAAAAAAATATTTTCTTGTTCAAGGTGTTTACTATAATTTTTAAAACATGATATTCATGTTTAGTGCCTGTCCAGTGCATAAGCTATCTTCCTTGTGTGTGACAAATGCAGTTGTGTTTTGGACAAACAAAATAACCAAGGACAGAAGGGGGGATGGGGAGCTATGTACAAGCTCATGTGAACTTTGCGTATGAGGAATTCTTCTGAAGGAGTGTGAAAATCCAAGTGGCTTGGAAGAAATTAGTATTGCAGTGATTGTAAAAAGTTAACAAATTAGTGGTGTTTTTAGATTGAAGAGAACTTTAAAAAGCTTAAGGACCTTCTTAACTTACACTCATGCCACTTCTTTGAGGGAGCAGCATTCAGGCAAACTGAAATAATTTGTTGAAATGCTGCAGGAGTGTTCACTGGATGGGTGAAAGAACTTTTCAAACTGTTTCTGAGGAAGATGGTAGTCTCGCTTGATCTGTGCTTTTGTTAGCCATGGAGATAAAGCCTAGTTAAAGAAGACCAAGTCAGTTGCTGTGCCTTTTAGTGCATTGCTAAAGTGACCAGTTGTGTTCCAAAAATAAAGCTTTTGTTACTTCTGTAACAAAAAATATTGTGTGAATTTTCACTTCTTTGTTAGCATTTGTGAATTCAGTCATAAATTTAAGCTTTCATTGTAAACAGAGCATGCTTGATTGAGATTAGGGATTTAGCATATTTTTGAGTCCTTTGCAGAGTACCTGTAACATCTTGATTTCTTCAGGAACATGTGATTTTTTATTTTTTTTTTTAACCGAGGCAAAGGGCTTAAAATTGTTAAAAAATGAAAAACTCACAACGCAGAAACCCTTAACATTGCTAGTAGGTCCGCTATTATCATTATAGACTTCCTTCTATAAATGGTAAAAATAGTTGGTGTAACCAACCCAAGAAAGGGACGTTATCTTACCAGATACTCATCATTTGTGGTGAGTTTGCTAAAACAGGTTGTATTTGTGAAGACTTGTTACATTACTTACTGTCAAGATTTTTTGATATTTTAACTGGCATTGAGTGCATACAGTACCCAAGAGCATACATACATATATATTTGTATTCAGTATTACGTGTGCTTTTCTGTAGTAGTCTCTGCTCCGTGTATTGTGGAGTGACGAAAGTGGTGTCTTTTTGCTAGCAGAAATGCACCAGCATAGGATACCTGTAGCTGCCTGGAAGTAAAATTTGTCGTTTGGAAATCAATCCCATATCAGAAGATGATGAAACTTAACTGTGAAAGTACTTCATTAGTATCTTTAGAAAGTCATGTGTGTGTTTCCCATGCCCCGTGCCGTTCTCTGTTGATCATGTGTGAGGAGCACTGAGCTGGCATTTGGAAACTTTATAGTATTAGAAAATATATTGCATCAGCTTTGTAAAGCGTGGGGAATCTCAATAGTGGATGCAGGATATGTTACTGGTTAAATGATATTTCCCTCTCTAGATAATAGATCAGACTTAGTTATTTTATCTTCTTTTATTTTTCCCTGTTTTCTCTAGAATAGCTTTTACACTGAGGCATAGAGTAACATGGAAACCATTTGGGAGCAGACATCTGAGTAAAAAGTTATGTGGGAATCAAGAAAAGCGTGGTGGTATTTGGTTTAGAAGGGGTTTAATTGACTGCTGGTCCTTTCTAAATCTGTCAAAGCTTCAATCTAGACAAGTGAATCTTCAGTAAGCTCTCTTGAAAGCTCAGTCCTTTGCTTGAGTGTTTTTTTTCCTAAAGTGTAATATCCTTCAGTTTCCGTAATGTTTTCATTCAACACTCCAAATATTGTATAGATACAAGTGACTTAATCCTCATAATACTCCTGTGGGATAGGTAATAAAGCTAAATTTTTATCATGCTGTGAACCTCATTACTGCTTGCTTGTTCCTGCTGACTAATAGGAATAATTGGCTCCCATTTTCATTTTAAGTTAAGTGTGTTTTGTAGGCAGTTATCAAAAATATCCTTTCCCACTGTTATTCTCTGGGCAGAATTTGCTAACTCTTGAATCTCCCTGCCTCCCAGCTTTTCATCTGCTACATTTTTCCACATAATCATGCTTATTTGAAATGATGCCTAAAGCTCAGTGTAGCGCTGACTAGAGTTTCAGTTGTGAATTTGGCAGAACAGTTACTTCTGTTTATTTTGTATATTATATCCTTGTTAACCTGATTCACAATGGCAAGTGCAAGTTTTCTTTTTGTGCCAGCGTTTCAATTATTTGTTCAGGGTTAGGCTGTGATGTTACAGCCAAGTCTGGAATGAGGACTCTGTTCTTCTGTGCTCTCTGAATTATCTTGAGAGGAAGAGGCTGCCTGTCCCGGCAGTAGCCTGCCCTTTTATTACAGTAGCGGCAAGAGAGCAAAAGTTAAGACTGTTCCTCTCTCTTGCTTCTGTGAATCAGGAGTCCTCTGTTCATGCTGCTGCAAAAGAGTAAGAGGGCGCATGACACTTGCCTTTCCCTCTGTATTCAGAACAGGCAGGCTGCTGTGCGTCTTTCTGGCTGGCATTTAGTGTTCTTAATTTTTCTGTGATGGAATATGGTGTATTTTAGTCTAATGTTACTCTTGGCCGCTTCTACTCTTTTTCATGATTAAAATACATATATATTTAATAGTGATATTTGATCCATTCTAGTTTTGTATTGCGTAAATATTAATACTGTACTTTCAATCCAATGCTTTTAGCTTAATGAAAATGCCCTGTAATAATGCAGATACCTATCAATATCACCTTCTCTGTGACCCCTGAAAGATTAAAACTGGATTGGCTTTATTTGCCAGCTGTTTATGCAATTGTCTAGAGGTATAGTCACATACATTAATTTAGACTTGCTATAAAGCAAATGAATGTAAATTCTTTGCAAGAAGTCATCTTGGAGCTATCACTTCATGTATTTTTAGTAACATTTCCTTTTTTACCCCTTCCCATGGTGCTGTTTGCCTATTCTTCCTGCACAGCCATTATTAATCTCCATTTGTCTCTGTTCCCAGACTTTTGCTGTCCTGCCTGATTCTTTCTTGTTAGGTGTTTCTAGTCATGCCCTATGCTTTGCTTTTTTTTTTTTTTTTTCTTGGTGCCAGCAGGCTGAGAAATGTACTTAAGATCCTTAAGTTTTAGATAAGAGAAATGCTAGAACATGTTGCATCATATCTTGACGTTCATGCTTAACAAGATGCTGGTTGGAGCTGGTGGGACTTATTGACCCAGCGTTGCAGTCTTACACAAATGAGAGTTTGGGATTATGGCTGTGCCCTATAAAGTAACAGGAAAAACTGTATGTAGTTGCATTTCATGCATTCTCAAACCACAGATGAATTTCTTTTTCAGCTGCCAGTTCAATTGTGAACTGGGAACATGTATTTAAATTGTCATTTGAGGACAAGCCTAAGTCAAAACTCAAATCCAGGCTTGTTAAAGGCAAACCTATATTCAAGCAAGGTCTCTGTTTAGCTCACAGTACGTGTTAGTGTGCTTTGCTTTGTGACAGTGACTGTTCTTTCACCATGTTCTTGCTGCTGTGAGACCTTGTGATAATGCTATTTGCCCACTGCTAGGCAAACAAGTTGTTTCGGGGCTCCTTTCTTGAAGGAATCAAAGTCGTGTGAAGCAATGGGCTGTGGCATAAGTAGGTTGCCTGAACTTTTAGCTGCCTTGAGAGCAGTGTGGATATAGCATGCCCAGGCAAGAGCTCCATGGGAATATACATAGTATAGGCGTGTAGCTCTGTGAATTTTTGCTACAAATAGGAGTTTTGTGGAGCAGATATGAAGGGTAAATTGGGAGAACGCAAGAAAAATCTTTCCTCCAACTATTAGCTGAGTTTGCTTTGATGGAGGAAATTACATTCTATACGCTTACCTGCGTAAATGATGTCCAGATAAAAGCTTGTAAAAGAGCTAAAATAAATCATAGCTTCATTTGCTTTCATGGCATATTTTACATTTTCAAGTGTTTTGCATAAGTCGGTACTGTAATTCCTACAGGATAGGTAAGAGAATAAAGAACTTTGTTTCGATAGTATTCACGCTCGTCATCATTGACTGTAGGAGAAACGAACTTGAGCAGTTTAGGATTAGAATAAAAGATTTACAAGTCTGTGTGGAATCTGTGTGGTGTTTTTTATGTTTACTGAGAAAGAAAGGAGCAATGGAGGACAACAAAGACTAGAACCTTAGAAATTGATGCTCACCATTTGGCTAAGTGCTGGTTAAATTCGGCAACACGTTAAACAGTGTGTGTTCATGGTTGTGGGTCGGTTTTAATCCATAGCAAATCAGTAGTCCTGCCGAAGGTGGTAACTGGCTGTTGTAGTGTCTCCTTTCTGCTCTGCTCCTTTCCTGGCTCTAGGGTTTGTGCGACTGTAGTCAGCCACACCGAGAAGCTGATCAGTCTTAAAGCTATGGGGGGATGCTAGTTTTCAGTCGGATGAACTGATCCGGTTCATTTCACAAGCACGTTACTATGAGTGCTAAAACATGCAAGGGGTAAAGGACAGAGTGCACCTATCTTGTACTTGTAAACCTCTCTGAAGTGAGAGGGCAATAACATTGTGTGGATGAAAAGAATTGAGAAATGTCAATGTTTGCCTGACTCCTGAGGGTTTAAAAGTGCTTGGGAGGAAAAAAAAAATGGAGAGCAGAAATCTAACTTTTATTTCTTAGAGTTATGTGAGTGGATTAAGCTTACTGTATGAAACTTTCATGTAAGACAATGCTGATTTTAAGTAAAGGGAAACAAATACAGCATGAAGGTGAATATCTTGCTTGTCCATGTGTTCAGAAACATGTAGATGGTAATTAAGCAATATATGCCACAATGGGTTGTGAAAAGTCAAAATTCAAGGATTTCCTTATACTTGCTTGTAAATTCTTCAATGTTAATACCATACAGGCAGAGTATGCCTAAATATTTTATATGGGTTTACTCCGTTATGTTTTGTGGCTTGATAGACACACAATACATCTCAAACATCTTAGTTCTATGAAGCTACTAATTCTTACATAAAAGTTTACTTACTAAGGAAAAAAAAGCAAGCATCCCGGGGTTTTTTTTTGGGGGGGGACAGTGGGGGCAGGGTTTAGGCTTAACTGTGAATGAAGTGAAACAACTAATTGAAAAGGTTCACTGTGTAAAACTCTGGCTGTAGTCACCTTGATTTTTATGTCATTTCATGGTGCCAACAGACATGTTGATCAGTAATTTAAAAAATATACTACGACAGTAGTAATTTTTACTGTTATGCATTATATTGCATTTTTCAGGATAGATGCTTAAAGAAAAATATATTTTTCCTGATTATATAGACTTCGGGTAGATGGAAAATCTTGTTGCTTGTGGCATTAGAGGGCTGGGTGTACTTCTGTAATATGTAGTTTTTTGTCAAACAATACAAACCCACATTATTTTGGCCTAAGCTTAAGTACAACTTTGAGGACTTAGTTTGTATTCATATGATGCAGATTTGGTCTGTCGTATTATTCTGTAGTCCAGAAAAGGGCACATCTTCATTTAGATGCCTGTCCTAAATAACGTATTGTATTCTAGTTGTATATTCTTATCACTGAATATTAAGGTGTGGGTACACTGGGAGTATAAGTATGGGACATAAAGAGACAGTAATGTAAGAATCTGGCTTGTTGCTTTTAGTAAAAACAAACTTGGGTTAGATGGACCAAAAGCAATATTTAAAAAAAAAAAATCTTGGTTCATTCTTTACTTAGTTCTAGAGTTAATGTATAACTGTATCGAAATGGTCTCCCTCTTCCCTTCCCCGGTAGTAAAACATTGTGCATGTTTGTGATAGTGTCTTTTAAAAATATATATATAAAAATCCAAGTATAATCTGTTTAAAACTGTCTCCAATTGGCTGATTTTCTTTTTCTTTTTTTGTTAGATGAAAGGGGCACTGACTGAAATTATCCAGCTCGCTACCTTGGATTCAGACCCCTGGGTCTTAATGGTAGCTGATATTTTAAAATCCTTTCCAGATACTGGCTCCCTTAACCTTGATCTTGAAGAACAGAATCCCAATGTTCAAGATATTTTAGGAGAGCTTAGAGAAAAAGGTAAGCCTTTTCTGTTGATAAAAATTACAGAAATACCATGCCTTTTTCAGAAACAACCTGTCATTTCACAGGCAGTCTTGCTATCTTAACAGCATTGGTAGCAGGACAAGCAGTATGTCTTAACTGCCTGCCACAGTTCATGACCTGGCATGTTACTGGACCGGGAACTGTGATATTTGAGGAGTGGTAACTTCTCAAATTACCTTTTCACATGTCGTCAGAACTTGCACATAAGGCTTTTGTTTGTGAAGGGCAACATGCAAGTTAATTTGGATTCATCAGTATCATAGGTGGACTGTATGTGCACTGATAGGTAGTGACCGACTTACTGCAGCTTAGTAAGTTGAGCTTTTTCATATATTGCTTTGTCTTGTAGTACTAAAGAAGACAGTAAGGCCCTGCTTCAGCAGTGCTTTGTGTGGACAGCCTTGTGTGTGTGGAAGCACCAGCGGTCTGTTGGGCAGATGGGGTGCATCTCTACTGGAAGTCCTCCTCTAGCCAACAAATAATAGATGCTGTGGGGAGACTGATCCCAAGAAGAGTTATGCTGCTGATGTCCAACTAGCTATGGATTGCATGGCAGCTGAAAATATTGCCTCGGGCACTTGTACAGTTGCTGCTTCAAACAACGTAGTAAATGGTGATGCAAGGCTACTCTGATTTCAGTGGGTTTGATTTAGCATGTTGCCTAGAAAAAAAATCTCAGGCATCAATGGGCAGACATGGTCTTGGAGTTAGAATTGCAGCAGACCAATAATGAGTGATAATTTGTCTGTTCACACTTTTGGTTTGGACTTTTGTTTAGTAATTTCTTTTTTATGTGTAATTTTTAAGGAATCTGAGAACTCAGTCATTTTTGTTGTCTTTTAGTTTGACAAAAGTGGCATATTTAAGGTTCCTATAATATGAATATGTATGATTAACATGGAAGGTCTTATGGAGCTAATGTGAAAAACAAACATCCTGATAAGTGGTTATATACTGTGTAATAATTAGAACTATATTACTGTTGGTGTTTTAAAAAAAAATCTAAAATTGAAAAATACCTGTAGAGTCTAGTTGTAAAATGTTCTGTAATTAGCTATCAAAGAGGTACTAATACCCATGTGTATTGTGTTAACTCTTTATGCAGTAAGTGAATGTGAAACTTCAGCTATGTTGCCGTTGGAATGCCAATACTTAAACAAAAATGCCTTGACAACACTAGCTGGGCCGCTTACTCCCCCAGTGAAACACTTCCAGCTGAAAAGAAAACCTAAAAGTGCCACTCTCAGAGCTGAACTCTTGCAAAAGTGTAAGTAGTATTACAGGTAGCTGATAAGATTGAGTAACAAATTAAATGGTGATAGGAAAAATCTATATTCAGTCTTACTCTCCAGTGGGGAGAATATCCTCCCGATGGGGATATACATTAAAATTTTCTAAGAGCTTTGCTGGCTGATTTGTTTTTTTCTTTGATAGACTGATCTGTGGAAGAGCAGGTGCAAGTCATTCTGGCCATGATTACATTAAAATGCTAATTTTGATTTAAATGCTGTTCAGATTTCAAGGCATACAAAAAGCTGTAGCTTTTTAAAGCATGGATATATTCTCTCATGGGTATATTTAACAATCAGTTGTGAAGACTTATAAGGGACAGCTTTGGTTAAAGCTTCTGAAACAAAACTGAAATGAGAACCTAGTTTTATTTGCCATGTGTTTTTGCAACAGGGAACAAGAGCTGGTGATTGATGCTTTCTTTTGCTCATTATGGCTATATAGGGTGTGAAACACGAGGGTTTTCACTAACAAAAGGCAGTGTATGTGTGCATATATGTTTTGGTCCCTGCTTCAACTAAGCGATCTTAAAATAGTTTACAGTACCTGCTATTCTGTTGCAGTAGCTTGCTTTTTGCTTGCATGTGACTTGAGTAGTTGGTGTGGTTAAATACAAGATTTGTAACTTTTTATGATGTTGTATGGAACTTACTTTAATTATTTCAGTCTCTGTTGAGTAAATTGCCTACTCTAATAATTTCTTTTAGCTTAGACCATCTTATCAGTTACATAGTTGTATTGATTTTGCGTTTTTGCCAAATACAGTGTTTATCTTGCATAAATGACCTGGCGTTTAATTAAAACATAATTCTTTCTTTGTTGCTATTCCCATCTTTTTATGTATTAGTTAATAACATTTCATATAAGAAGCAATGTATTGTGGTTTTTTCAGTACGTATTCTGTAATAACTAAACCTTTTTTTTTTTTTTTTTAGCAACAGAAACTGCACAACAGCTGAAGAAGACTGCAGGAGTGCCTTTCCATGCCAAAGGCAGGGGACTGGTCAAAAAGATAGATACGACAAGTATGGCTCACTTTCATCACTTCATGGAAAGAAAATCTGATAAAATAGCCTTGATGAAGACTAAAATTACCATCTAGTTTTTGCAAAAACATAATTCTTTTTGAAGCGAAGGATTTCTCCCTTTCTGTTTTCTTCTCTCCTGATATTTACATGTTTCTGACATGTCTTGTCAGAAAGAACAAGAGTGTGAGGTTTTTCTTAAATGACAAGTATATCTACCATGCTTCTAAAATGTACGCAGCTAGATCATTCCTGTAGACTTTGGTAAGAATTTAATTTGCATCATTCCAGGAATAACTCCTGACTAAGCCATGTTGCTCCAAAAGGGAGTAGAGTGGATCACAGTTATCTGCTGTGCTCTTTGAAATGCTTTGAATTAGTCTGAAACTATCTTGTATTTGTGTAATTCTGTGTGGAGAAAGAAGAGGGGGCAGTGTGTTCTCTGCAGCCAAGGCTGTGCAATGGCTTCTAGTTAATGGGCGTCTCAAGGATGTATAATCATTTTTCAACTTTGGATTAATAGATTTCACCTGTTTGCTGAAGTGCCTGAGCTGCTTGAATTTTTCAAATAAGTTTTTGACTAGGAAGAAGAGGAGGGTTCAAAGTTAGTTACATGCTTTAAATCACTGCACAAGTATAACTTTTCTGACCACCAATATGATACTGAGATGTAAAATTTGACTTCTTGGTGTAGTGGCCAGAAGTTATGACGTGCTTCTTGTTGATGCTATTTAAGATGAGGTTTTGAGCACCAAAGTTTCGCCACATGTTCATGCAGCAAATGCAAAAAGTATAGTTGTAATTTGAACTAAAAATTGTCCCGGAATAGAAATTGACTATTAGCTCTTCTTGGCATTCTTTTTAGCCATTGAACTGATGAAGCTAGTTTTTAGACTTGGTCTTTAGAGCCAAGAGGCCTCTAGAATATGAGTTATGGGACCAGCTGAGGTTTACTCTGCTGAAACTTAGTCACATTGGTCAGAGAGGATTGTTGTATGGTGAAAGGGTTTTCAGTACAACATATAGAGGGATACAGAGTATCTATCTCAATTTAAAATTCTGTGTTTATCTTCAAATTGTAGGGTATGGTGAGATTGTCAGGAGGCTCAAAGACCTGATAGATATGTATATGTGTCCCTAATTTTTTAGCAGTTGATGAAAGAATACTGTCTTCAACACTTATATTAAGCATGAGGTAGAAGGGTAATGGTGTAAAGTTGAGGGGAAACAGCATTTTCTAGGTGTAGCAGTTTCTACTTAGTATGGAGACAGCAAGTTTTCTGTTTGCAATGTAGATCCAAATTGGGTCCTCCTACTTGTGCAAACAGCAGCTCCAGAATTTCAAACCCCTGTGTAAAGCAGTAATTTACCTTTCCAGTAGATTATGAGCCCTTATCCCTGCAGAAGCTCTGCTAAGAATCTTTAATGAAGTACAGTTTTACCAAGTAACTAGATCTTAAAGTTCAGAGAGTAGCTTTGGCAATATTTGGATTCAGAACATAGATGCCCAATACCTTCATATGTGTTCAAACTTTATAAGTGAGGAAAGCATCAATGTACGTGGGAAAAGTATATTTTGATAGCAGTGCACCTGTTTGATTACTTCATGTAGAATGGGCCTGCAAGCATTAGCCTAGAGATTGGCCCTTACTCCTTGATTGAAGGGTAAAACCTAATTGACTTTTGAGTGACACATAGTGTGTTACAGACAGTTCCACTTAAAGCTAAAGAGGAAGGGGGTGTGTGCATTAAGAAGGGGAAAAGCCAAAGAACTCCTCATTATTGTCTTTTGTAACTAATTAAATGTATATTACAATTGTTGCCTTTTTTGGTCTTTCCTAAGCACCACTCAAAGGAATACCAAAACAAGCTCCATTCAGGAGTACTTCAGCACCTAGTGTATTTAGTCCTTCTGGAAACAGAACTCCTATTCCTCCTTCAAGAACACCTTTGCGCAAAGAAAGAGGAGTAAAGGTAGGTTCACTCTTTCTTTGACTCTTGCTTTCTTCTCCATGATCTAAAGTGAATTTCTGATGCTGTTTTGAATCCAATAGCAATGTATTAAAAAAAAAATTAAGGACAATATTTACAGGTAAACTACATGAATTTAACAATGGTTATTATATTCTTTATGGTCTTTCTTTTCAGCTTCTAGATATCTCTGAGCTGGATATGGTAGGTGCTGGCCGTGAAGCAAAGAGAAGAAGAAAGACATTAGGTTGGTATAGCATGTTACTTACAAGTCTATTAATACACCTGCAAATGGGAACTAGATTTGTAGTACCATTTTGTTCTTCATTTGTTAAAACTTATTTCAGCTAAACTTTAAAAAGGAGAGGAGAGGAAAAAACCAAACCCAACCAAAAATGCTTTAAGGGAGGATTTTCACTTTTTTTTTAATGCTCCTAATAATGCCATGTGCCTAGGTAATAACTGAACCCAATTGCAGGAAAAGATTTAAATAGTCATTTGCGCTTTGGGCAGCACATAACTGTGTGAACGGCTTCAGTACTGCAACTTTTCTGAGGTATTTTGGTATACTTCTTCCTACTGACTATGTGGCCAAGTAAATTAATGGAGCCTGTAGCGCACTGCAAAATCCTGCCTGAGAGATCTTAATGAGGGAATAATATCTGATATGCTGCTCTTAAGTCAAGTGACAGTGCAGTCACTTAACCATATCAAGAAGATACACTAGGCAGCATAGTTTCCCCAAAACAACTGTTTTGTATTTGTCACTAAAAAAATGAGTACCATCTCATAACAAAATCTTAATTGCAATTAGATTTTTGTTTGGGTTTTGGTGCTTTCTAATATCATGAAATTACCTGATTCTGCCTCATTACTCAGTTACTCTATCTTGGTGGATATACATTGTAGTTCAGTTCATAATTGGGTTGATTATAAAATTGTGTATGATGATTACTGTATCTACCAACCTTTCAGCGTACACCTCTTTAAGCACGTTTTACCAGACTTTGAGAAATGCGTTTTTGTATCTTTGTTTAAAAAACGATATCTGATTTAATATTTCAGAAAACTACTTTGTACTGACTTCTGTTTTTATGCAATAGATACAGAAGTTGTGGAAAAGCAAGCCAAAGAAGAAACAGTAGTAGAAAATGCTACTCCAGATTATGCTGCTGGCCTTGTGTCTACACAGGTAAAATCTAACACAACCAAAACAAACAAAAACCAACCAAACAAAAAAAAAAAGAGGAAACCGTGATGCACATTATTCTAAAGCACTTAAACACTGTAATGATATTTTGCTAACTTCTTGAAATGTGCCTCTTAATGTAAAAAAGTTTACATAATTATTTCAAAAATCCATTTTATTTTCATCAAACTAGATAAAAAATTTGAATCAGGATGAGGGGTAAAGAGTTTTGATTGTTTTCTTGTTGCCGTTCTAAGTTTGTGATGGGATATGGCATTTCTTTAACTGAGGATTGTAGTCCTCTGTCAGATATGAAAGGGATAGAAGTGTTCTCTGACCATAGAGAGGTGTAATCATTTTCAGGAGTTCCTGCAGGTGTCACTTGGTGCCTGTGCATCCATTGTGACCCTAGTGGAACAGTGCCCACAGTGAGGAGCACTTGTCATTGGCCTGTGCCCAGGAGGGATAGCTGAATATAAGCAGCCAAGTAAGAGGGAAGTATTTATAACTCATCTGTTTTCTGTCTTGAGCAAAGAACCTACACGCTAGTACCCTTCTGTGGTTATTTTCTCCATTTTTAGCTTGTAATCTTAGAGAATCAGTGCTTAATCCAGAAGGCAGCTTTTTCTCAGGTCTCTGAACCTGTCTGTAAGTACACTTAACCAGTCCCATTACTGCTGAAAGGGGAGGAGAAATACAGTGGAATTGATGTCCATCTAAATCACCTATGGCTTATAAACTTGTTCTTAAAACCCATGAAGTTCAGAGGTGGCCACTCCTTGTCTTAACAGTCTATTTAATCCAAAAGCTGTTTAGGGTCCACTGAAAAAGCTAACCTGTTGCTAGAGGTAGTTCAGTCAGGGAGTGGTGGGAGGAGTTGTGTGTAGAGGGTTTTTTCATACCCTTTCAGGTACAGCGCATTGGAAAAAATGCAATGCAGCTTTATGTTTTCTCAGTCAGGACATAGCTTTTTACAAGAGTGTTAGGTCCTTCCTCCACTTCCGAGTTAGAAACTATTCCAGCATGCCTTGACCTGGAATTAATTTGGACAACTGGGTTCTTTAGATACTAATAAATAGTTCGAGGCTGCTGCACCTACTGTTTGCAAGCCTCTCAGGATGACAGAAATCCATCTCAAATCTTAGGTGTCGAGTCTTGTTCTAAATTTTAAGTGGTCATGATTAGCTCTGCTTCTTCAAGCCTGTGTGTTGACATTGCAACATTTGCCTTTGGAGAGCACTCTAAAAGACCTGTGGCTTGGTTGGTAAGCCAGGTGTTCTTTCCTCTAGAGCCTAATGGTAAGCACATGCAACATTGGTCCCGTGGTTATAGGGGTAGCAATCTATGCCAAATGCCAAAACGGCATTTTGGCATGCACACATGCCAAAACCAACATATAGGCAGATAATTGTAGGCCTGTGTCAGGAGTGAAGGTCCTAGCATTCTGCAGAAAGACCAGGAGAGAGTATCTTTTTTGGCAGGCTCCATGTTTTGCAGAATATCCATTTTAATTTTGTATAGTAATGCTACCTTAAAGGATTTTTCTGCTAGGCTTGTTCCCCCCAAATGTCTTTCCTCTGTCAACCCCTTATGTTTGTAGGCTGGATTGGATTAAGTGGAGATCTTCATAGACACACCATGCTGTTGTCTCTATGCTGTGTATGCAATATGCATGATTAAGTACAAATGTGGCATTTTCTCAGCTTAATCCTCGATGACATCCATCATGTTCATGTTGACTGCATCTTCAGTGGAAGCAGGGTTTTACCTGTGCTTTTCCTGCTGCCTTTTGCTTGCTTATGTCCTAGAGGCCTTTGCATTCTGCCGGATGATACTTTAGTAGGCCTTTAGCCTACGAATGAACGCAGGTTTCTGCTTGCTGATCGTGAAATGCATTCTTGCTCCAGCAGAAGATCACTTATTTCTATAGTGTAACTACTCAGAGAGCAGCATCTGCACAAACTCTTCATCATTTTGTCTCCACACTACTAATGGGATAAAGGAACAGCAGCTTGACTCTCTTTGCAGAAGTACGTTCTCTGTAAAAGCTTTTTTTTCTGGCTCAGACTGTGCCTTTGGAAGCAACTTTGATCTGAATTAGGGGAAGTAAAAGCTGCTTTTTCTCTCCTAGGGTAATTCTGATGTCTGAAGTTTGTATAGGGAGTTAGAGTTGAAAGGGCAGGCTTGCCATAACAGAGGAGTTCATAGTTAAGTTCCCAAAAGGAATATCGTAGCAGAACTAATGTTGAAAATGTATTTGAAGTGCAGAAACCGCACATGAATATATGCGGTGTTGGTGTAACACTTTCTTTCCTGTTTTACAGAAACTTGGCTCATTGAACAATGAGCCTGCACTACCTTCTACCAGTTATTTACCTGCTACCCCCAGTGTGGTGCCATCTTCCTCGTATATCCCAAGCTCTGAAACACAGCCAGGTAAAAGATGGGTTTTTGCCTTTGCACCTTAATACCTCCAGCTCTGTAGGGGTTTACTGTCTAGTTCTTTTATTTACAAACCTACTGTCCCTCAACTCTACTGAAACTTTACCTTAGCAGTCTAAAAATCCATTGCAGGAACCCAGCCTTTGGGTTTTGGGTAACCAGACGTGTCATTTAACTTAAATAAAGAAAATGCTTGTTATTTTTAAGTCTTAAAATGACTGTTAGTTAAGTCAAGCAAGCAAAGCAATTTACTGTTTGTTGTTTTTTTTTTTTAACTCTGTAACAGAAAATCCAGCACTTCTTTTAATCCCTAAAGGGACACCAGTAATACATATGAGTCTAGAGAACATACTCCGTACATACATCCGTATGCATGCACTTACAAAACAATTTCTTTCAAGAGTTAGTTACATACAACTTTCACACAGACCAGGATGAAGCCATCCATTTTACTTTTTTGTAACAGTCTAATAGATAATAGCTGAGCTCCTGCATATTTTGAAAAGTACTGCATTTTTTTCAATTCTAGAAAATTGCCTGTGGTAAAAGAAGTGTTAGTGCAAATCCTTTATTTCTACAGCTTTTATTTTAACACAATTGGTTTTACTTTTCCTTCCCTGCTGCATGTAAATGAGGAATGTATCAGTTTGCAGTAACAGATGTGCGTGACTGGGATTCATTACCAAACCTTGTACTTAACAGAAAATAATGCATTAAACAAACATTGGTTTTTACTGTTGCTTGTTGTGGTTTGGTACTGTAATGTTTGTCTTTATGTGCGTGAGCTCTAGCAAGTTGGTCACTGTAGAAAAATGCACATGCAAAACCTGATCACTCCACTCGGAAACAGTTCAGAATCTCTCTGAAGATCCGTGCAGATCTTTCTCTGGCAGCAAATTGGCATCTCCAGAAGGAACACAGCCAACAGCACATCAGTGTTGTCATCAGCTAGTATTATTTTCCAGAGCACTGGCATTGTGTTCAACAGCAGGAAAAGCCTAGTTTAAAATTCTCTATTGTCTTTGTTCTCTATTTTTTTCCTAGCTTATTTTTTTCTTTCTGGAGTATGGGGTATCTATCTCTTCTTATGGACAAGGAATATAAAGCTGTTTCCTTGATACAAGATGCATGCAGAAGATCCACAGATCTGGTCTCATGTAATCTGAGGTTGCATAATTAAGACCTACTTTATGCAAGTCGGTTATTCTGACAGGAGAGGAAGTCAGTAATAAAACTTAAGAGATGTCTATGAAATTAATGGGTAGCTAATTGTTACAAATGCTTGTCCTCTCAAGTGTTCATTGTCCTGCTCCACATCCTACTGGATAATAGCCGTATTGTTAAAACCAATGCTATATCTGTGCCTGGGTGAAGAGCGGTAGACCTCTCTTTCTCTAAAATCTGATCTGAAAGGCATCAGTGTAGCTCTGGCTGCTCTCTATCTGCCTTTTAGTCTACTGTGAACACAATGTGAATAGATTAGCTTAAACCTCAGGAGATTCATGAAAGGTGCTTAAGTGGCTCTACTTCTGTCTTAATTGCTGCAAAAGAATGTAACTGGCTAGAGTGTTAGCTGGACAGGTGGTAACTTAAAAAATTAGAGTAACTTGATCATATCTGTAACCTCCACCTGCAGCCAGGCTCGGAATAGTAACTCCTTTAAGTGCAGGTGAATGGATCAACTATGAGAAATAACAGGATTTGTCAGTACTCTGGGGTTTTCAACATCTTAGTAGTTAGTGTTTAAATAATGCGTGATTTGTGAAGACTGCATTTAATTCTGTCATCTGTTTAAGAATTTGTGTATTTTCAGTATGTGATACTGGCTGAGACTTTATTACCATTTCCTTTGGAAGCCGCTGCTACGTTAGATGAAAACTGATGAAATATCTTTATGGTTTTGGCCCCTACATAACAGTACAGCGATAATCCTGGTAGGGTCAGAGTACAGTTGGTTATAGCAATATAAGCTAAAAAGTAAGTGAGGCAGTTTCAGTTTAATAAATCTGATATTCATTAACCATAAAATTTGATGTTAAATATAGTGTAGTGTAATCCATATTGGACAGCTAGTCAGTCAGTTGTTGAATTATTGGTAGAAATAATTGAGTGGAAAGAGCCATTAGCTCTTTGGTTTTTCATACATACATTAGATGGCTTATTAAATTGTGGTGCTAAAATGGAATAATCAGAATTTTTAGTTTTCTTGAAAGGCCACTGGTGATGCTAATCCCTATTTGTGCACTGTAATGTTTTTAATTATCCTGATTGTTTTTTGCAGCTGGCTCTGCACGAGAGGCCTTGCAGACTAACAGACAGACTGAAGAACCTGCAGCTCCAAATGCTACCACAACTCTTCCTGCACAGTTCAAACAAAGAACACCCATGTACAACAGTAACTCTAACCCACCTGCAGCTACACCTACCTCACCCCTAACACCTACCACACCTCCTGCCATTTCCCCTGCGGCACAAGCGCCACAAGTGGCCCCCCAAACTCAGCAACAGCCACCACCGAAAAAAAGCCTCTCTCTCACAGTAAGTAAAACCAGGTTCTTTCTGATGACTGCTTTTTGCTGTGGATTGGAAAATGCAAATTTTTATTATGGATCTCATTTAGTATGTTGGCAGTTCCTGGCATTTGGATCATGGAGTGGTTGAGGCTGCTTTTTTATAACCAGAGATAATGGAAATGTTTTGTGGCTTTGTTAGTATTGCGTCTTAAAAATGTAAATAACAGCACTTTTAGTTCTGCAGTGTTAATGTTACAGTAGGATGTCTTTATTTACTGCTACTTATTATGTAAAGTAATCTTGTGTTACTCGTTATAAAGAATTTTGGGAGAAGGGTGTATTTCCAGCAGAGCTGTTGGCCAGCCAATTGCCTATAATGTAGACAGCTAAAAGGGATCCCATCATTGCAGTGGTAGGAGAAAAGATATCAGTAGATTATTCCAAGGTGAAAGCCTTTATGTCTTGATCCCCTCACACGCACACACCCCTTACACATCTCTTAAAGCCTGAGAGTGGGGAGTAAACAGCAATTACTTACATCGTGAAGCTTCTTATTACTGGTATGTTGGTATATATTATGTGCATGCTTGAAGTTAAGCAGATAACTAATTAAAGATGCAGCTGGTTTGAGACTTTGCTAAGCATGTCTGTAAGACTAGCTTGCAAGATCTGAATTTTAAGAAGCTGGGTCAGTTTCTTTTTAGTACCTTTACTTCTTTTATTAAAGAGAAAAAAATTCCTCTGAATTAATTGCAAGCCTGGGTTTGTTGGACTGTGGAGTAAGCATTGGGGCTTTTCTCCTTTTTTCCTAATGTTATAAAGAACACAAAATTGATAATTTTAGCACATGTTTCTATAGCTATTTAAAGATTCTATTTTTTCCCAGTTTCAGAAACTGGTTGTCACTGCTGTAAATGTTAGGTGTAAGCATTCAGGAAGAAGAGCCTTGAGGGTTAAACCTTTTCTTGTTTACTCTTTGTAGGTCTACAAACTTCCACCTTACTCTTATGCTTGTCTGTGGGTATTAATGCGGGACCTGTTGGCAGTGTTTTCTCCACTGGAATTCATATTTTTTTTCTGTTGCAGAGGGAGCAAATGTATGCTGCACAGGAAATGTTCAAGACTGCAAACAAAGTTACAAGGCCAGAAAAGGCTCTTATACTTGGATTCATGGCAGGATCCAGAGGCATGTATTGAGACTAATTTAGCTTGCTTTTGAATACCCAAATCTGAAATAGAGCCTGGCATTTCTAAATATATGTATGTGAGTGCAAGGCTCACAATGTGTACATAACTGAACACCTAATATCATAGCCTAGGGGTTGAGGAGAAGAAAGGCAGCTAGTCAGAACAGTGAGCAGACTGATTAGGTCCTAGTAGCCTGTCTAGAAGACCAATGAATGTAAGCTCTTTCACGGCAAGCCGAGGTACAGGTTGCATGGTATAGAGCCTCTGCACTAACTCCTTAGCATTAGAAATGTAGCAATTATTGTCTTGGAGACTTTAGTAGCCACAGGTGCTGTGCAGGGAGATAAGCTGTCTTATAGCTAGATCTGGTCATATATTGGCCTTGATAGACCAAGGCTGCTTTACTGAGATTATCAGATGTAAGATGAGAAGGGGCTTAAGAGTCCTTAAGTGAACTCTATCATCTGCACTAGCTCTGGTTTCTAATTTGGTATTTGAGGGCTCTTACCACTGGAGTGCTGGAGCCTAAATGTGGCTCACACGTTAGGGTTAATGCAATACATTATTGAAGATGACCAGGGTAGAGTTACCCTGGGCTTTAAAAGTTCTGTGTATTTTGCATTAATGATGGTGCTCTTACTACCAGATGCTACTTCAGGAGGAGGGTGTACTTTAATATCTATATGGACAGGGGTTTTTTTGTAATGCAAGGTAAAATATTATTTTGGAAGTGTGCATGTGTGTGTTATGTATATTCACATGTAGAGATAAGTGTATAACAGTATTAATTCCTTCAGTAATAATGTCAGCAGCTTCTGAAGGCTGGGTAGATAGCTGCCAGCTATGATACTCTTGAGCCTCCTCAGTGTCAATTCCACTACCTTGAAATGTGACATTCAGTACTTCTACTGGAATGGAACTGAGTCTTGGGTGAATGACTTCAGTGAAGCTGTTTGGGCTTCCAGAACAGCTGAAAATTGTTGAGGTTTTTAACTACAAAATATATTCCAGATAAAGTAACTCTGGTAGTTCAAGTTTACAAACTCCCATTTAAATGTAAGCTTCTCTTACGGATCTTGAGGCAGACAGAAATGACATCGGCATGCTTTACTCAACCTTTTGGTGTTCTTCCAGTTATATTAACCTTGGAGTTCATCTTTTGGAGTCTGGTTTTGTTATCCTTAAAGCTCAGGCTGTGGTGTATGGAGGGAGGAAGGTCTTTGTGTGGCTATATGTGTTAGTGACATTAATGTCATTTTGGGGTTGGTTTGTTGAGTTTTGGGGTGTTTTTTCAGCATAAAGTTTATAATCTCCATCAAGTGTTCTTTACCTCTTCTAATACAGTGCTGAAATGTATAATTTTGTTGCTGCTCTTGTTTTCACAGAGAATCCTTGCCAAGAGCAAGGTGACATCATCCAAATTAAACTTAGTGAGCATACAGAAGACTTACCAAAGGCAGATGGCACTGGCAGTACCACTATGTTGGTTGATACGGTCTTTGAAATGAACTACGCTACTGGTGAATGGACCAGATTCAAGAAGTACAAACCTATAACTAATGTTTCCTAAGAGATGCAGCGACAGCAGACTGGACCAAATCAAGCTTAGAGTCAACCAGCTAGAGTAATTCAACTGTACAAAATGGCATTCATGCGTACATTTCTTATTACCCTCCAGAGTAAAAGTTGTGGCTCTTCAACCTGACTGGGCTCAGTGAACACAGAAGAAGATGGTGTCAAACTCGCTTCGGTTTTGTTTTGGGGTTGTTTTGGTTTTTTGGTTGTGTTTGGGTTTTTTTTAAAAAAAGAAATCTTGGGAGAGGGAAAGGTGATTTTAGAGGAGGAAAGTTCTTGGTGTGTTTTTGTTTTCCTACAGTTCAAGATGCCAGAAGAGGAGATCACAACCAAAAGGTTACAGATGGGAGCAGTTTACTTCTGAGTACCAGAAGAAAAGACTACTGCGCAGTCACTCACGGTTTACCATTAAATGAGGGCACAGATCTTTATTGTGAAAATATTTTCTTTGGCTACATGGGCTCTATTTTAGGAATGGACATTTAAAGCACCAAAAGACGGTGCTTGACTATTTTGTAATTCAGCTGCAGTATAACTAAATATTGCAGGTGGTAGATGTCCAGTGTCTAATGGTACCCACTGTATGTTTAGCTTGCTTATGCTTGGGTCATAGGATGGGATTGAGTGGGATTAATTTTGTTAATTCACTCTATTGTCAGTGTCCATGCCCAGCATGAGTTAATCTATATTTGGCATTATTTGAGATCAAAAGAAACAGTATCATAACTTTCTGAAGAAGAAAAAAAAATCAAAATTAAGAAAAAAGTAATGGCGGCTTGTCACTGCCTGGAAGTGGCAGCTGTTTGCCATGTAAGTCCTAGGGTGGAAGCTGATCTGTGGCTCTTGCATAGCCCTTTGAGCAGCACAACTTACCTGGGAGGAAGTGAAACTATTACATCTCGAGACCAATTGCAGCGTAACTTAAAGATGGCTCTAGAAGTGGTTGAGTGACAAATATCTGAATATAGATGGTTGGGAAGATTTATTGTCTTGAGGCAGTGTTAATTTATGTTTAGTTGAGGAGTCATAACATGTTTGCCAAGTCCTGATCCAAAAAGTTTTGAATGACTGTAGCTGTGGTTCTTACCAGTGTAGTTCTATCAGTAAAATCAGTAACGTGGCCACAGTTATAGTAGCACATGAATGTGCCTTATACTTGTCCCCTCCTAGTAGAAGCACATTTTTATCTTTATAACTATGTTCACACCACTGGTATAATCTGGCTTTAATAGTACAAATAAAGCTTGCATTTATTGAGGGGGCATGTGTACTTAAGTCAGGATTCATCCTTTGGAGACTTGAATTCCTCATTTGAAGGAGGCTTGGCTTAAACGTCTGGTTTCTGCCATACTTGTATGTGGAGCTGTGCTTGGTTGGGAATGGTGCTTAGAAGGAAGAACTGCAAAGATGAGTAGCGTAATTGTTGTTTGGTGCTGAGGAGGTACCCTGGGCTGACTAGAGGTTCATGTTAAAGTGGAACACCTAGGACAAAATGAAGCGCTTTTTTTTTTTCCCTGAAAAGAAAGCAGACCAAAGCCTGGTAGTACACTTAGAGGTTTAAATGATTCACTAAAGTCTTTTTATACTGGAGAATTTTTATTGCATTTTATTTTTAGTTTTTCAAAGAAATTATTCAACAGGCAGAGCAAGTATAAATAATGAGAAAAATGTGTTCTACACTGTTTTAAGATGTGACCAAAAGTATACATTTCTTAACTGTATTTAAGCAAATATACAGAATGTTCTAGCTCTTGTAGTGGGTGAGTGATTGGATGGTACCTGCTACCGTTACGGAGTGTTATGCATGTATTAGCGTGAACGTTACTGGCGTATAACTGTCACACTGGGGGCTCTCTTCCGCGTATTTATCCCATTTCAGAAGCAATGCAGATTGTGATTCTGATTGCGGTTTTTCTTTAAACAGATAGAAAACAGCCTGACAAGTGAGGATGAGTAGTGGGTTTTAGTTTTTAGAATGAGTTCAGTAGAAATGCGTTTTAAGGTTATAACTTATTTGATTATAGTATGTTATACAGTAAGGGCTAACAATAGACTATGAAAGTATTCATCTCTTAAAAGAAAGGTTAAGAAAAGTGACATTCCTTTTCTTGTCTGCATTCAGATTTTTAAAGATTTCTTGTGATTTACATACATGTAAACATGTATGGTACTTCTGTTCCTGCTTGCTAGATAAGCTGCAAGTACCAAATTCAGTTTTTAAGAAAGAACTTTTAGAAAAATTGGCTGACTTGATGGGCATGTCCTGACACCTGTAAATGGTTGATGCAAGAAAGAGTCTTACGCAGTTCGGTAGTGATCAGGAGCTGCTGTGTGATGGTTCTTTTGGTTTACTTGAGGTTAATGGGGGGTCCTTCACTAAACTTAGTTGTCGGAAGTCTGCATTTCAGGGCTGTGCTGTCCCTCTCCAAGAAGCCCTTCTAGAATGCAGCTGAGTCATTTGAGCGCAGTAGTGCCTAGGAAGCTTAACCATGCTGCTACCTATCCGTGTTTGCTGCGTAACAAAGTTGGTCTCCAGGCCTGTTTGTCTAAAGTCAGTCATATGCAATAAATTGAAAATTTAAATAGAAGCATAGTATATTTTTAATTCCGTTAAGTCATAATGATGAGATAACTTAACACTGCAAAAATAATTTATTTTTAAAAGTGACTTTATGACCCTCAATACCAGAGCATTACTTCAACTTCATCTGTGAATCTAGAAAGCTTTTTTTTTAGATGCTTAAAGAAAGGGAAGTTTTTGCAACGTTGTTAAAATGATATGGTAAGAAGTGAAACTACATAGAGCTCTTTGGTTCAGTGAATGGAATCACGGAGCCAGTGGCCGGAAAGTAGGGATAGTGCCAGACAATTCAGAAAGGGCAACATCAGCGTTTCAGTTCCAGTGTAATGGAATTGTTGCATACAGAACAAGATCTGGCTCTGGAACTTAATATTTTTTTGTCTTGACTATTCAGTCACTTGGATGTTAGCTGGGCTCTATTCAGTGAGGCTCAGTGTGTGCTGTAAGATTAAACAAAAACATTTGTTGACTCTGGGATGACTTGCAGATGTACTGAGAAATCGACCAGAGAAGTAGTTTTCTTAAAGCTTTGTATCCTTTCCTCTTTCCCTTTATCCAAGCATGAAATGTTAGGAAATAGCAAGCCCAAACTTCCGAAGTGTGTTACTGCACCTCGGCAAGGCAGGATGTCTCAGCTTCTCTTGCCCTTGCTTGTAAAGAAGCACCTGTCTGTGCAAGCCTAGGCATGGTATCAGTTGGCTTATTTGATTTTTGGAGTGTGGAATACTGCAGAAAGAAGCAATGAAAGTGGCATGTGGGTGGGTTTTTTTCCCCTGTCCTGTCCAAAACTTATTCTTAGGGGAGAAAGAACACGTACATGCATACCCAGCGTTCTTTAACAACTTGTCCTGCAGCAAAGTGCTGGGTTTCTTTAGGCTCCGTTTTCTTTCCTGAGTGCCATGAGGACCAGAAAGAGTGAAATGAGCGCAATGAAGAAGGTGAGCCTGAGGAGGATGCTGAGCAAGAGTTCTCACAGATTCCATCTTCTGTTAGACAGAACTTGTTTTTTTCTTCATTAGTGCTTTGTAGTTATCTCCATACAGAGCAGTCTAGGCTTAGTGCGGTTAACACTCTAGTACTGGGCCAGTGTTTTGTGGGTTAACTTGATTTTCACTGTTAGCTTTGCCGTTTCATCTTTCGGTTAAATAGTGTGGGACGCTGGGTGCAGCGGGGAGGAGCCTTTGGTAGTTGCTTGACGCCTCCGTTCGAAATTGGTCACTTCTCTCACTAAGTTGTGTCAAAGTGCAGACCACTTGTCTGGGTGAAAGGAGCTTGAGATTTTGGCATGATACAGTTTGAGTGAATCACATTTTCATAGTAAGATCTGACTGGAAAAAAAAAAAAGACTAAAAAATGTTAAGCCAGAGCCCTCTGGGAGTCTGGTGCCTTTAACAAGAACTGTCATTTTGTAAAATGTTACATCTATAGCATAGCCCGTATGTTTTCTATTGGTTTTTTTTGTACAGTTGTAAATTCAAAATATTCTGTCTTTGGGTACGTATTTTCAGTGTAATACAGTATGTATAATAAAAATTTAGATTTTCTAAGGAGATAGACTGATACTCTTTTTAACAATCAAGCTGCGTTACTGTACTTGCAGTTGAGCTGGTGATCGGTACCACTACCCTGAGACCAGGCTGCCCAATGGCCTGATAATGTGTATCCATTTCAGCTTGGCCACATTCTGTTTCTACAGATGCTTTTCTGAGTTGGTGTTTCAAAGCTGACATATGCTGGTCTTGCTGGTTAGGATCATAGAATCACTCAGGTTGGAAAAGAGCCTTGGGAGCATCGAGTCCAACCAACCCCACTCCACAAAGTTCTCCCCTACACCGCATCCCCCAACACCACATCTACATGACTCTTAANGATGCAGGGGGTTGTTGTGGCCCAAGTGCAGGACCTGGCACTCGGCCTTGTTGAAGCTCGTACCGTTAGCATTGGGCCATTAATCCAATCTATCCAAGTCTCTCTGCAGAGCCTCCCTATCCTCATGCAGATCAACACTCCCACTTAACTTGGTGTCATCTGCAAACTTCCTGATGATACACTCCATGTCCTTATCAAGATCATCAGTAAAGATGTTAAACAGAAATGGTCCCAACACTGAGCCCTGAGGAACGCCGCTTGTGACCAGCCGCCAGCTGTATTTAACTCCATTGACCACCGCTCTTTGGGACCGTCCATCCAGCCAGTGCTTGATCCAGCAGACATTTGCAAGTAGGAGGTGTTACCAAAATCCCTGCTCATGCTTGCTGGTTGGACTCACTGAAAGCTGATTAACCCTGGGTGATGTGCCCCCACAAAGGGTGGGTGTGCGTGCACAGCACTGCAGCCGCAGCCTGGGCCTGATGGTAGGAGGAACGTTTGCCGTGCACGGGCTCTGGGAATGGCCCAGGCGGTATCTATGGCAGTGTGGAATAAACCCTATTTTTTTTAATGTTTTCTTCAGGTGAATTTCAGCAATGGCTTCTCTCAGTTTGAGAGTGCTGCAGAAGGTGGGTGGTTTTTAGTTTGGGGTTGGTGCTGGGCTTTTGGTTTTGGTGTGGGGTTTTGGTTGGTTGTTTGGTTTTTTTCCCTGGAAACTGTTGATGCTCAGAGATACAGTTCCTATTGTCTGATTTATCCTGCAGTGAACATGACTGCTTATCGTACAGCGTTGAGTAACGTGGGCCGTGTTGCTGGCCTCGCTCCAGCCTTCTTCTGTGCAGCCGTGTGACCTGGCGCTGTTGCGCTCGCCTGTGCTGGTGCGGCGCCAGGCAGAGCCTGAGGCTTTTCTTTCCTGCCTCGGATCACCCTCCTCGAATAGCTGGGAAGGGAAGTCTGTTCCAGGTCAGCTGCTTTGGTGGGGGACAAGGCTTGGAGAATAGGTTGAGGTGCACGTTTTGTTTGTTATTTCATAGGGCATTTACTGTGCCAAGGAGATTTCCTGGTGCCCAAATGAGTGTCTCAGTGGTGCCTCTTATATGAATAGGCATGTGCCAGTCTGCCTGTCTTCTGAGAATGGCCTAGGCAGAATCTGACCCATCTATTTTTAGTGATCTCTTTGTCACTAGGCATTTTGGACTACCTGAGCTGGTACAAGCACGTAGAGTTTTTTTGATGTTAAGGATGCTGTTCTAAGACTAGCTCTCATGACTGAGGACTGACCACTTGAAGACCCAGACAAACTAGCATCAGATGCTGTCCTAAAGCTGTCCTGTATTCCTAACGCTTTAGACAGAAACTAAACCATCTTGGACTTCACTCTTCTCCCTGTTCCTGTGCATGCAGGTGTGCACATAAGGATTCTCCTGGAAGCAGGAAAGGAAAAATAAGACAAGAAGCAAAAAGGTAATTGTTCTAAAGTAGATGAGGTAACATTCTTTTCAGAAACTGCTGTGTTTAAAGACACTTGCATGGTACCAGACCTCCTCCTGGGGAATACAAGGAGATACCTTCATCTGGCTCTCAGAACATGGTTCCTGAGTAGCATTTGGTATTAAAATATACTTATTCCTTCCTGGCAGAAATTTCCTGAACAATAGAAACCAATCCATTTCTCTAAAAGTTGGTTGATTGAAACCCTCAGTAGCATATAAGTTTGGTTCTAGTGTCTGATCCATCATTTGGTGTCATTGAAGTCCATAGTCCATCTTCTTTTTCCTCTTCATCTTTCAATAAAAATTACTTTATAGGCTGTTTCTTCATGTAGGAAAGTTGGAGACACAAGGTCTTATGTCTGACCTTGCTTGTGCCAAGATTTTGTGGTCCTCTGCATTGATCAAGAGCTGTTGGCTAGATGGGACCCAAGTTGTACCTAAATGGAAGACCAACTTTATTTCCTCCTTCCCTCCCCAAAATGCTACAGGCACTGACAGCAGAAGCAACACCATCTGCGCTGGACTTTAAGTGTCTCTCTCCTCTTTTGAGTAGAACATAGCTCTTTTGGAAACCATTTCCGTCTCTTCTCTATGAAGACCTTGGTGATGTCTGTTAAAAGCTGTCTCACTGCGTTATAAACAGATCCTATTTTCTGTGTCTTCTATGGTGCAGTGCCTGTGAAATCCCCTCCCTGAAATATTTTGGCTTACTGTGTTCCAGACCGCCAGCTACCCTCTCAGCACTCCTGAAGTCTGAGGGCTGGGGAGCTAAGAGTTGGAGCTGTGGACATGCTAGATGTAAGAAGCGCTGCCAGAGCAGTTCCCCATGCTGCTTTGCTGGGGGGGTTCTTTGATGCCTGAAAGCTTCCCACAGGATGGGCATGTGTGTATGAGCGATGACTTGAAGGAAAACGCAAGGCACCTTACCTTGAGAGTCTTTGAGCCGTGTATTGACAAACGTATCTCCCCTTCTACAGGGTCTCTTTTTCTGGATCACAGTCTGAATCCAGTAGAGCTGGAGCACTGTAGGAAGGCTCCATCCTCTGAAGTGCTGGGGTTTTTTTCTCGAAGGAGGCAGGTTGTTGGCATGCCCTGGGAGCTCCTGCTTGAAAATCCAACATCTTCAGCTTGGATGTTCAGGGGTTTAAATCCCCACAGCACCAACGAGACTACGGGCAATGTGTCAGTGTGTCTCTGGCTGCTGCGGAGTGACCTTCCCGAGTTGGTAACGCCCTTAGCGTAGTGCCTCAGCTGTGTCTGAGCCTAGAGAGATGCATTTCAGGTAACCTTTACCCTTTTACTTGTACCCTTTTACCTTTATTTCATTATATCCTGCTTTTCTTCTGTGTATTCCGCTCTAAGGCAGCTGAACAATTAGTACGATTTTTCTGCCTAGAGCACGAGGTGGGTTTGACTGCCATCCTCAACGCTGACTGCACCCGAGGCACAAATGCTCCATTTTGGAGTTCTTTGCGTTGTTAAGACCCTCTTTTTAACTGATGGGTTCTAATTAATTAAATGTTTAGTGCTGCTTGTGAGGAAACAAACCTCTGGACCTAGTTCATAGGTTGCCATGGTTGGATAAACCATCAGCGCTCTGCTGCAGCACCACACCTTTTCTTTGGTTATCTCTTTTTTAAAATTAGTATTATTCCTTCTAAATCCAAGCACAGAAGGAACACACTTCTAAAAAGATGATGTTTGACTTATTTGTTTCAAAGTGATTGTAATAACTCTTTTTACTACTTAAATTCCTTTGGCTCCCTTTTGTGGGTTTTGTAACTGCATCTATGCAACACTGACGATGCAGTTTGAGAAGAGCAGTACTACCTTTTTTGGGTTTAGAGGGTTTTAGTCTCGACTCTGAAGTGGTGTGTCCTGGCTCCCCAAAGCTGTGGTGCCATCATGTGGCCATTTGGCCAGGTAGAGGTTCCTCTGTCTCTTCAGAGCACAGAAACGCGTGTGTTCCTGCAGGAGGGCTGACAGCTCTGCCTTGTGTTTTTTTTCCCCTTCCGCCTGTGTAGAAGTGTCTTGTCCCTCCTCTTGGGCACAAGGCTGGTCTCAGTACCGTTCAGGAGCAGCACAGTACGGCAGAACTCCTCTCCTCACCTGAAATGAAGGAAACTCCTGGTAGCCGCCTTCCTGCCCCTTCCCTAGAGTTCGAGATCCACCTAGAACTGTTGAGGAGTCTGTCATAATTCTGTAGCAGAGGTCCTCCTGATGGGGAGGCTCATCCACTGTGTGTCCTCGTAGTGGTCTTGCAGGTAAGCTACTGAAGAGCCTCCAGAGGATAAGCTGCATTTACATTGCTGACTTGCAGACTCTTGCCTGGTTATTGGACCTGTGTTCTTAAAGTCTGAGCTCCTGTGCTGCCTTACGAGAGTCAATTTATGTACCAGCGACTTGGAAGAATCACAGAATGGCCCTGGTTGGAAGGGAGCTCTGAGGTCATTGAGTCCAACCGTTTCCCCAACCGTGCCAAAGCCACCACTAAACCCTGTCCCTCAGCGCCACCTCCACCCGCCTTCTAAACGCCCCCAGGGATGGTCACGCCATCACTTCCCTGGGCAGCCTGTTCCAGCGCTTCACAAACCTTTCGGGGAAGAAATTTTCCCTAATACCCACTTTAAACCTTCCCTTGCGCAACTTGAGGCCGTTTCTTCTTGTCCTATCTTTTGTTACTTGGGAGAAGTGACCAATTCCCACCTCTCCACAGCCTCCTTTCAGGTAGTTGTAGAGGGTGATGAGGTCTCCCCTCAGCCTCCTTTTCTCCAGATTAAACAACCCCAGCTCCCTCAGCCGCTCCTCATAAGGCTGCTTCTCCAGACCCCCCACCAGCCTTGCATCTGAAAGGAGGTTCTGGATTCCCAGTTGCTTCCCAACCCTGCCTGTGGAGCATCCCAGTTGCATCCTGTGGATGTTGGGAATGCTTCAGTGGTGTTGGTTTTGTCTGTGAAGGGGGAAGTGGTACCTGCTGGTTGGTACCTCTTCTATGTGCAGCCAGGCTGTGGTATGACGTGCAAACTGCACTGCTTGAAGAAAAGTTGTTTTCCAAGAAAAGCAGCTGTTGGAAGCCAGCCTGCAGTTTGCCTGACTACCTTGCTCTTTCCCAGGCAACAGACACAGCCCAGCCCCTCCAGTCCTCGCTCACCAACAGGGTGCAAATCAGGGACACACCGCCGAAGGGTTGCAGTCTGGTCAAGCAGCTGGCTCCAGGACTCCAAGGACCATCGGTTCCCTGGCATAGGGGGAACAAGGTAGGTTTGCAGTAGTTTGCTCGGCTTGCAGCATGGCAGGCATTGGCACTAGGACAAGTGTCTGTTAAGTTTCGGACCCCAGCAGTGACAGCAGCGTGGTGGATAACCATGGGAAGAGCCTAAGGATACAAGACTAAAGTGATCTTTCTGCTCTCATCTGCTGGCAGTTAATAGGGACTTCCTGACTGTAGAGGTTCACCCAGTGACTGTTACCATTTTCAGACTGATGGACGTGTCCATCGGCTCTCAGCTCGTGCATTTCTCTCCTTTTCGCTGTAGGTGGGACCTCACCTGGAGATTTTCACCCCTGCAGCACTTACTGTCACATCCCAATTAACAAAAGCTGGGGTGGTGGCAGCTCAGGCTTGACATTGGGAAGAGGGCTGCTGTTTGAGAGACTCTTCCTGCCCAGTGTTTCTTATCAAGTAAGTAGCTCTCCCTGTAAGCAGAGGGGTCACTTGGGTGTCCAACACCCAGGTGACTTGCAGCCAACTGATGCATGGTCCTGTGCTGGCCCTCGGGTTTGCAGTGCCCGGGTAGGCCAGACATCCAAGTGTGCCCTCAACAGATGAAGTCTCTAATGGCACTTCCTTCACTTTCCCGGCTTGGATGGAGATGTGGTTCCAGGCAGCCTTGGCCAGCAGCCGTCCCCTCCGGGCTAGGCAGCGCGTGAGAGGTGATACAAACTGCTGTTTGAGCAGGATGTCACGTTCTTTGGGGAAACGTCACCACTGCTGCCTCTTCCCTGTAAGGAGCCAGCCAAGTTCTGAGAGTGGAGGGCAGTGTCTGGTTTATTTGGGGACACAAGGTTCACCACCCATGGAAGAGCAACCGAACTGACAAGGAGAGGGCTGTGTGCCAGCCTAGGACGTTGCTTTTGATCAGCCATGGCACTTTTTTTATTCTCTGTAAACCAACTAGCAAAAGCATTTAATCTCAACAGAGACGAGCCAGGGCAGGTCAGGAGTTTATAAATTGAACTGTTAGCACTTCTCTGCCCTGAAGTGGCATCAGGCTTTTCCTGTTGGAAGAGCATTTCCAACTTGCCCAGTTGCTAAAGCAATTGAGAGGAAGGCAACCTGTCTCGCCTCCCAGCTGGGCTCATAGGAAAAGGGGGGCTTTAAAGGCACGGAAAGGGGTTTAAGATGCAATTTCCCTTTCTCTTCCACATGTCAGGCTGCAACTCACACGGGAATGCATCGTCACAGTGGTGAGGGTCGCTTCTTAAGCACTTTTGCAATGTGTGCACGGGTCCTGCATCTGCTCCGGAAATGGGGGACTTGCTCCTGGGTCTTGGGGGTGCAGGGAAAGCTCCCCACAAACGAGGGGTGCAGCTCATGGTGTGGAGGGGACTGATCTGCCATCAGCTCCTCTCGCAGAATAAATCTCACTGGGGTGTTTTATCAGTGCGCAGGGCTGCCTCAGCCTGCAAGGATGCTGCTGTGGAAGTTGTCCACCACCCCACACCCTCAGCCCACCGGCTGGACCGACAAATGGACGGCCCCGCACAGGTCCTTGTGTTACTTACACAGACTGAGATCAAACAACCTGCGCAGAGATTTGTGAAACCTATAAATGCAAGGTGAGATACGTCCTGTTGAGAGCCTGCCTGGCTGCGGGGAAAGGGCAGACCTCCATCGCTGCCTTGCCCACGGCAGCATCTCTGCAAGGCGCTGCTCCTGCAAAGCTGCTGGGTCTGGGCCTGGGGTTGCGTCCCGAAGTCTGATATTTTGCTTTCTATCAGTGAGCAATTCAGGTTAAGGTTCTGTTTGACAGTAGAAAGCCAGCTGACTGGCCTACACCCACCCAAACTGGTGACACCAGACAGGAGGAGGCTGCCCTGTCTCCCTGCAGCTACCATGAGGCAGGATAGCATCCACAGCCTCTTGCTGCCGGAGAGCGAGGGACATGAGAGTGTCCCCAGCAGAGCTGTGGGTACCAGAGAAGGGCAGGGACTGGTGGGTGCTTGCGTGTCCCGTAGCAGGGTCTGTGCCTCTGTGCTGCTGGTGGGGGCAGAGGGAGCGGTGTGCGTGTGAATCTTTCAGAGCAGGGCTGCGAGGTGAGGAAACTCCAGGGACGGCTGTGTTCCTGGGCAGCTTGGGCACAGGCAGGAGGACCAGGACTCAGGGCATGAACAGCAAGCAGGACAGCCACCGGATAACACGTGGAAAATGGGACGGGGCCTCGTTAAACTCCTCACCTCAAAATCATCATCATCAGGATCACTGAGTTTGATCCTGATCAACGCATCAAGCCGGACGCTTTGGGGACACTGAGGCAGGGGTTAAATGCTGATTGGGAAAGCTCTGCACTCACCAGAGGGGGAATTTTGGTTACAGCAAGGTTGGTGTCAGCTAAAATGGAAGCTGCTTTGAACTGTGGGCCCTTCTGGGGTTGTTTTTCCTCTTGCAGGAAATCCTGGGTGTCTAAAAAATGAAATCCTTTCCCTTGACGAGGTCACGGGGGGCTGGCCAGCAGCCAGGCACAGGGCTCTCTCGCGGCTCTGCCTGTTCCTCTCTTCCAGCCCACCGCTTCCTCCAGGACGCTCCTCTTGTGCCTATTTCTGCAGGCAGTGGGGAGAGGCTTCGATGGGCTCTTCTGCTCCTGATTTAGTTTACGCCGTGCTTTGGGAAGGCCAGGAACGTCATAAGACCTATTGCAGCCTCCGACTATAAAACCCCGCTTTGTTGGGGGGAGGTTGACTTGACTGAGCCGCATGATCGGAGTCAGGTGACAACACTGGGCACAAAACCGGCGGAGGATAAACAGTTGGGTGTAGGAGATTAGCTGCTGAATCCTGCCTTTTGACACGCTGTGTTACTCCTCAGGGAAAAATGAGCACCTGGCCCTCTCCTCTGCTTTGGAGCTTAACCACGGCGTGTTTAACAGGTAAGTCCTCCTGAGGTGGCGTTTCTCTTCGCTGGCTGAGGACGGAGGTGGGCAAAGCCGTGAGGGGCTCGTGAAAGCCCTGGGCTTCACCATCTCGGGTGCTGTGGAAGGGCAGGGCAAGAGCGGGGGAAGGAAGGCAGGAAAGGAGAGAAGTGTTGAAAGAGATGCAGTCTCGGCAGCGGGCTGACATTGCGAGTATAAAAGCTTGTTTTTCCAAGTGAAAAAAAAGAAAAAGGAGGAAAAATAGAGCCCCGTTACTCTCTGTACTGAGGAGTTGCAGTGGCCTCTTTGTGGCTTTATCTTGAACCCCAAGGAAGAGGATGCCCCAGTATCTTCTCTTTCTCAAGCTGTTTTGTTAACTGGGTCTTTGTAAGATCAAGAGCATATACAAAAATGAGTATTTTTGTAATCATACCTTTACCTGCTCCTCTCCTTGTTCTTCCCAGCCTTTTGTACTGCTTAGCTATGTATCTATATATATGAAAAAACAACTGTATTCTTACAATGAATATTTTTGCCATGTGGGACCTGCAAACCTGTTGCGCGTCAGGTTCTGCACCTTCCAGGGCAAGTCTGGCCATGAGCAGCTGGAAGGTGAAGGCAGGGTGAGGTGCTGCCCTGATCCCCTCTGGCGGCAGCCCACCTGCCTTTGGGGGCTGCCAGGGGCCCTGCGGCCACCTCCCTTTGTGGAGTATGAGCCCCTCAGCCCTGTTAGAACAATGTGCGTTTCCCAGAGTTCCTTGGCAAGGGGCAAAACTGCTCCCAGCAATTACCTGCCGAGCCTCGTCTTTAGCCGCGAGCATCCAGGGCAGCCTGAGCACGTAACAAGGTACAAGCCGTAGTCTGGCACTCTCCTGAAATTAAACAATTTGGGGAAGCTCTCCACTTCGGGACCCAGTTATTCACTTGCTGAATTCCCCAAAGATGATTATTATCTTTACCTAGATCTCCAACTGTTGGCTTGGTTGTGTTTTGTTTGGCTCGAAGGGTTAGTTTTTCGGACTGCGCGGTTGTGCAAGACGGATGGGAACAAAAATAAGGGAGTGTCCATCCTATTTCTGCATTTTGTGGGTTCCCGGCCAGCGTCCGTGTGCCTCACGAGTGGGCAGGGCTGCCTGCCGTACCACCCAGGAAGGATCAGCTCTGTAGTGGAGACTTCAGTAACCCCCCCTGGTGTCCTCAAGGCTCTTGGAGTAAAACATCGCGCCAAGGTGTCACGCAAAGACCCGTCCTCGAAGTGTCCCTGGAGGGGACTTGTGGATTCACTGTGCCCCTAAAAAATAAAGAAAAAAAAGTCTCTAGGAAGCAAAATCACGGCTCCCTGTCAGACAGGGAGTAAGTGCAGGAGAGAAAACAGTCTGATGCAGCTAAGGTTGTTTGAGTACTGTTTTTTTTCACCCGAGATACTGTAACTGGTAAAACGACATCACCCACTTGGACTAGGTGCTCAAAGCTATTTTTTTCCAGCCTGCCTACTTATTTTTTATTTCCAGCAGTTGTTTAAGTGAATTCATGAATTTACTGGCTACTGAAGGCTATGGATGGCTACTGAAGTTTTGCAAGCAACTCTTTAATGACTACTTTAGTAATATGTTATGAAAAGATACTTTCAACTAAAAAAAAAACAAATCCATCTTAACAGTACCACAGTTTAACACCAGAACCAACAAATCAACCAAGGAAAATTTACCAAAGAGGCAATATTCAACTAAAAAAAATCCTTAACAAAAAAAAAAAAAAACAAAAAACAAGAAAATTCAGACAGCTGTGTGCAGCCCAAGGTGTTTAGATCCACTGCGGTGTCTCTGGCAGAGCTGAGCAAATGCTGGGGAGAGGCGGCTCCATGGGAGATCAGGCTTTGATCCTGGTGGTCCTTCTGAGGGTTTTTCCCAGGAGAAGCCTGCTGGTGCCCTTGACTTGCTGCTGGTGTTTACTCTGAGACTAGTTCAGTAAACCCCAGGACCGACGTGGCTTGTTGCCAGAGGTGAGGAAAGAGAAGCAGAGCGACTCCAGCCCTCGAGGCAGGTGGGTCAGACAAGGGGAATCGTGTGTCTTGGCCCTGGGCTGAGGCACTGCCACGGTAGCAGCGTCCGCTGTGGGTGCCGCAGAGCTGCTCTCCCTGCTGAGGACCGATGCTGGCGTTTCCAGGTCACTTGGATCTGGGGCCCGGGGCAAAAAAATAATGCCACAAAATGATCACTGTTAAATTCGGTGTTTCTGCTTTACCCAGTAGTTACAGAAAGATGGGACCTCACCCTCTGCGGAGTACAAAGCAGGCAGTGTGCAATAGGAGAGAGCGCTCCCAGCGGGCTCTCTCCATGTGATCGCAGCTTTGTAAGGACTCTTTTATTCAGTGTCCTGATCTTTCTGGAGAAACTTAATTAGAGCTATTAGTCAACTTGGCCTGCATGTTGTTGTAGTTCCTACCATGGAGGTGCTAAGCACTGGTACCCATGGTGTCTGGTCTCATGTGGCGTAGCCCTAATTGAGAGCAGAGTCAAAGGCTGGGGGAGAACCGAGCTGAGGAAGAAGCCCGCAGGGACCCGCGGCTCTTCAGCCACCTGGTGCTTGTGCTGTCACCACTCAAAGATGCCAGCTTCTCATCCTGCTCGTGTCCTTCCTCGTCCACGTCTCACTGCCGGCTGTCCACGGTGCTCTTTGGGCCGCTTGAAACCCATAAAGAAATTTCTTAAGACAGTCCTTTTGTTTTCCCTGCCAACCATCACTGGATTTCAGCAGCTCCTCTTGCTGCGATGGCTTAGCAGATGTGTGCTGGCTGTGGGGCTGTGTCAGCCACAGGCACGTACTGATGCTGTAGGAAGTTGACTGCCTTCAGAAGCTGCAGTTATTTTAGACTAAATCCCTGCCCTGAGTTTCGGACCCAAGCTGATGTGGCATTTGCTGTGGCAGGAGCTGACTCTTTTGTTCTTGCTTTGCTTCGTTTGCTTAGTACCGCGCTGCTAAATTAAAAGCACCTTGCTGCGTTTGATGTTCAGCTTTGTGGGTGTCTCCTTGGTTTGGAGACCGGGAGACATCCCCCTGGCTGCGTGCCGAGAGAGGGCTTCCGCCAGCAGGTAGCATTTCAGTCCACTACATGTCATGGTAAAACAACTGGAACTGCAGTAATACTCCCTTTCTCTGGAAAAATACAGCTGTCCCACTCTGACGGGGGGATTTCAGAATCAAAGCAAGTCTTGGCCTGCGGGTTCCCTTCTGGTTACTGGATGTATCTCCAGAACAGCTTTAAAAATGAAAATCTCAAACCCATGACTTTCCTTTGCTGATCCTTTTAACGGAGACGGGATAAAACAGCCAGCTCCTCAACAAGCATCTTAAATCAGATTGTCGTGGGATCTCAGGGTAAACTGTCTTGAGATGCTGTTAACGAAAATCAAGTGTTTCAGGCAATTCTCACACCCTTTTATCTAAGAGAGTCACACCTCCTGGACACTGGCATCTACTCTTGTGTGCCAGGGATCCTCAGATACTGCCAACACTGTTTGCCTCCTTGCTTCTTGTATTGGTCCCTAGTGGACTGTAGCAGAAGGGAGTTCCTGAACATCAAGCATACATGAGTTAAGCAGTTGGTAAAGACCTAATGGGAAGCCTCCATCAAAAGAGGAACTATAATTTGGCCTCTAATTATTTTTTCTCTTCTCTTAGGTATTGCTTTAGGCCAGGCAACCACCTCTCAGGTCTCTGTTTCATCAACACCAGTGCCTCCCAGTGAAACCATCACCCAGGTCCCCATTGCATCAACCCCAGTGCCTCCCAGTGCATCCAGTACTGCGTTCTCTGTGCCCCCAACTTCCTCTGCAACGCTCTCAGCTGGAGTGGCACCAACCACTGCAAACCTTGTCACATCCACAGCAGTGCCTTCTGCTGATCCAAGCACAAAAGAGCCAGCTCAGACTTTGCCCGCCACCACAGATGTGACCGTCCTCACCTCTGGCAGCTCGGCCACCTCTCCAGTGTCTACAGGACCAATGGCTGTGTCCACCAGCACCTCAGCATCCCCTCCAGGTGCGACCACATCTCCTGTGATCCCATCGACAGCTCCGTTCCTCACCACCGCCAAGCCCTCAAACTGCAGCAGAGTGAACGTGACGTCCTGTGCCCAGTGCTCCCCAGGGACGTTTCCTAATGAAGGTAAGAGTCCCTGCTCACCCTGGCTCTCGTATTGGGAGGTGAAACCAGCACACATCCTCATGTTGGAGGCTCGGACAGGCAGCAGGAGCTGGGGGTTAGTTTGTTGCATCTTTCAGATGCAACAAGACTTGTCCTTTGCTGGCCTTGTGCTGTCCATTGGTCTTCCCGAGGCTTCCCCAGTAGGATGAAAAAGCAGTAGGGCTGTGGCTGCAATGTGTAACACAAATGGAACCTGATCTATTGTCAGGATGATGTTGTTTCGAGGTACAGTGCCAAAATAAAGACAGCGTCCAATGATCTGTCTCAAATGTTTGGAAGAGAAACCCTGCTATAGAAACAGCCTTTTCACTTGGGCTTGAGAAACCACCTGGTTTCTCTGTTGTGATCAGGAGTACATGCTATTACCTTTTCCAGAAGTTATTTATGTGTTGTAATGTGGTTGGTTTGGGTTTTTTAAACACCATCACACCACCCCAAAAATCCCAAATTAAAAAAAAAAATCCCCTAAAACACAAGCTTTGTACCTTTTTCTTATTTCCCCCACTGTTGGGCACTTTTTAAGAGAGGAATAAGCAGCTCCCGTGCTCTAGGGTAAATCTGCAGAGGACAGGAGGTAATTCCCACTGACCTTTGTCTGCAGGATGTTCATCCACAGGATTTCCTCCTCTTGCCTGTGCCACAGCACTGGGGACTGGTTCCAGCAGGCAGCGGGATGGTGGGTCCCATGCGTGCAGCTACAGCAAATCCCACAGGATTGCTCTGCGTAGCTCGGATGTGTTTTGTGGAGCAGAGAGGGTAGAGCCCGTGTGCGGTGGGAATGTCACCGTGCCTGTGCTCAAAGGAGAGCTGTTGCTGCTTACACAAAAAAATCTGCTCTGGGGTTTTACTCCTTAGTTCTGCTTCCCTCAAGCCTAAATTACCAGAAATCCAAAAGAGTATGTTGGGGTTTTTTTTCTTTTTTTTTTTGTTTGTGTGTTGGAGGGAAAACAAGGAAAACTCTCCCGGCCCTTCAAATTAAGAGAAAAAAGAAGTCATCTTAGTTACCAGAAATCCACATTGATAGACTCGAGACCTTAGATCACCCTATGGCTGTTCTTCAGCTCGCTAACGACACGCAGCAGCACCATGAGCATTAATATGAGAGTTTTCTACCCCCTGGAGGTGCTGGAGGTGCTGCAACCCGACACTGTACACCCATTGCACTGACCTGTCCTGACAAGTCAAGTCTCCCAGTCCTGATCCGGACCTTTTTTTCCCACTTAGGCACCTTGAACTGCTCATGCTGTGTGGGGGGCTTGTGCGTGGACCCCGGTGCCTGCATCTCCTGCCCGCTGGGCCACTACCAGCCCAAAAGTGGGCAACCGTCGTGCCTACCTTGTCCACAGGGGCGTTATGCCAAGTAAGTGACTGAGTCCCCGGGCATGGGGTGGTGGAAGATCTCCCTCAAAACACTTCAGAGCTGGCAAAAAATCTCCTCCCTTGGGCTGAAGGAAAAGTGCTGCCAGGGTGGTTTCTCAGTGGGAAGCACAGGGTTTTGCTTCCCCGAGAGGAAGAGCAGCTTGGGACCTGCTGCCCCAGCACCCACCCATGGGGGAAAACACTCGGTGTCCGTGTGCTCCCCAGCTTCTTGCAGGGCTTTGCGGCAAACTGGGTCCGGGAGCTTGCTCGCTGCAAAGCTGAAAGAGCTACGTGCCTGTGAAACCAGCCCACAGGCTGCCCAAACCCAGCCCCAGGCTGCCTTCGGTCTGCGCTTCAAATGGGGTCCCCGTGGGGCAGGTGGGGGTGGGAAGGTGTGCTCCCCTTCGGTGCTGCTGGACCCTTCTCTCCAGGAAACCCTGGCCGGGGGGAGCCCGTGCCCAGGGCTTCCCAGCAGCCGGCTCCAGCTCTCGGCAGGTTGCCCTTTTCTTTTTCATGGCCTTTTGTATGTATTAGGAGAGAATAGGGTTTTTTTTTGTGACAGAGGAGCACTTGGGAGTGAAACGTGTGTTCATCTCTGCGGCTTTCCTTTGGGATACCTCTGGCCAACTGGCTTCACCTCTGCGCTTTGCCCAATTACTTTCTCAGTCTCTGGTTTTTTGCATCCAAGGGATCTCATTACGTATGAGTTGCTGGCAACTACAGCAGCACCCTTAGCCGATACGGTGTGGAAAAGCTCAAACACCACCCCAGCCAGGAGCCCAGCCTTGCAATTCCCCAGGCTGCCTTCTCCTGGGGACGCAGGGCAAGCATCCTCTGGCTGCGGTGACACCCGCACGCGCCGCTCTCACCGTTTCCCATTGTGTTTTCCCTTGCTGTATCCAATGTCGTCTGCAAGCAACCGGTGGGTTTTGTCCCTTGGGCGGATGCAAGGACAGGAGGGGTGGCAAGAGCTTCCCGGAATCGTGTCCCTCACAGAGCGGCTCCGTTCGGATCAGCCCTGAGCAAAACCTGACGGTGGGGAAGGGTGACCTGACCCTGCAGTTCCTTTGCAGCAGCCCATGAGTTTGAGGGGCTGCCGGCTTCCTCCTCCACGCTCCCCCCGTGCTGGTCGTGCAGTGGGGACCTGCCTTACCTTATTCACCCACCAAGTGCTTTAAAAAAAATAATAATCGGGAGCAAGCCGTCTCCGGGGCACCACCCAAAGGCTGCTGTTGGGATGTCAGAGAGGGCAACTTGGAGCCGGGGACCAGCAAGGAAAGGTCAGCAACCAGCAGCTGGGGTCATGCGTGCCGGGGGGGACCAGGAGAAGGGGGGATGTGGAGGGGAGGGTGTCCAGCGGATGCAGTGTGTGCACGGCATCTCCATGGCAGTGTCCCAGGCCTCAGGGCTCCGATGGGATCACTTAATGTTTCTGTGGTACTTGGAGAATCCGGGCTCCCCTGAGCTTCCAGGCACAGGCCCTGTGTTGGTTTAAGGGAAGCTACATTTCCAATTGATTTTTTTTTTTCATTTTTTCCACAAATCCTGCTCAGCTGTGGGGTTTCTGAAGGGACTAAAGAGCATGTCCTTGTTTTCCTCCAAAGCATCCCTGGGCATATTAACAAATTCTTATACCCACATGCTTGTTGTTGGGGATTTGGTGATGAATGCGAAGCTTTCCTCTTTCCTCTGCCTTTCCCTCTTTCCCTCCCCCTTCTCCCGGAGGTCTAACGGATTACCTCCCCTTTCCCACAGTCCCCAGGGCTCTCACACATCAGTGCCTGGGGTTTCCCTCCTTTTTGTGACTCCGAAGTGACCTGACTCTCAACCATGGAGCGACTCCTTTTAAAATTGCTGATGGCCGCTGAACATGAAGGACCTTTCCCGTTTGATTCAGTTTCCAAGTGTGGATTTAAGAGCCTGACTTTAAACCGAGGTTTTTAAGCCTGGCTGCAACATATTTGTCAAGATATAGAATTTAGGCTGTGAAACCCGTGCCTTTCCACATAGCCCCCAGGCACAGGGCATCTCTAACGTTAACAATACAGAAAGCTCTATTTTTTCAGTGGACCATTAACATTCAGGCGCGTTTGAATTTTTGTTTTTCTGCCTGAACTCCTTTATTATAATTACCCTATTTCTAGACTTATTAGTGGAAACAAAGAGTTGTGCTCCGCTCTCTCAAAGCGGATGGGGGCCTGGGTCACCCAACACAGCACTCACCTTGCTCCGCTCTCTCCTAGCTTCACAGGGAGCACCGCATGCCTTCCCTGCCCAGCCGGTAATTACGCTAATGAGTCTGGGGCCGCAGCCTGCAGAGCGTGTGAGAAAGGTAGGCCTTGCTTTGTATTCAACCCAAATGCATTTTCATCAGGCACCGCGACGCTTTTTCCTGTGGCCAGATGCAATTACCAGGTAACTTAAAAGCACCAAAGAGTAAACAGGTTATTTTGTTCAGGCTAAAAATAGCATAGCACATCTCTTCCCGTTCTCCTGTTGACGTTTTTATTAAACTGGAAAGGACAGATCTCGGAGTCACGCTTCTGTTTGCAACAAGCTCATGCTAACACCGCAACGAAAGCCTCTTCCAGAAAGTCAGGAAAGAAGCTTTAGGAAATAGCACAAGGGGGAGGAGGGTGTCAGGGAAAGAAATTATTTCCCTATTTTTAATGGCACAAATGAGTCTAACCCATCTTTGTTTTCAGTTAGGCAGCCTGGATATCAAGTGTAATGCTCTCCTTACTCCCCGGCTATTAAGAGCCTGGGTTTGCAGCGAGCTGCTTTGCACCGGGCTAATGCCGTGCGGGCCTGGTACAATGTGTTCATGGACAGGGTAAAAAAACATCTTCAAAACAGACTGGCATTTACTGATGCAAAAACCTAATCAACACGTGCAACGCGGCAGCTATTCTGTACACAAATTAAGTGCCCCTCATACACGCACAACTGTTCCTTTTGAAAATCTGCCCACCAAACCATTTGGCTGGTACCGAAATCTTGGCTATTACTGGTGAAGTTTGGGAGGAGAGAAGCGGAACTGGTGACGGCGCTGTGGTGTGTCACTGCCTTTACTCAGCACATTTGAACACTGTGTTAGACCCCAGAGGAGTCTGTGGGGGTGGCCCCTAAATCATGCAAGTATATATTTAAAAAGCTGTTTTTTTCCTTGCAGGGAGAGGGAGGTTGTTTTGTTTTCACACAGGCCCAGTGTGGATCTATGGCGGTGACTGGTGTCGTGCACCATCAGGCACCTTCCCAAAACCACCTGAACTCCCAAGTGGTGTTCTCCTGCCTTTAGAGGTTCCTCTTGGCATGGCAGGGACTCACAAGCTGGGTCCTGCCTGGCCCCCTCCCCACACCACGGGCACTTCCCTCCCTGTTGTGCTAGGGTGAAGGGTCTGTACGTGTCCTCCTGCCCTTCCCCGTCCTGGGGCTGCAGGCAGGGAGAGCGATCAGCAGATCACTGCGCCGAGCACAGCCATCCTGGTCAGTGGGGCTTGAGGGAAGGGGATGCACCCCAGACCTCCCAGGGTGGGAGAATCCCTGGAGGAGTTGGGGTGACCGGAGGGGTTTCCCCTGGCCAGAGACCTGCTCCAGCGGAATAACCCGGGAGTCAGCACTGGGGTCATCTATTTCAGCTTCATTCCAGTTCAACCTGTCATGCTGGGAAGGCTGGCAGGTCTCTCTGTCTCCCTGGCAGAGTCTCGGATGCGAGAGTGACGCCAGGGAAATCTGTCCGAGCCCCGCCGCGCTTCCCTCAGCGTAGCAGAGGTCAATAGGAAACTTTGATTGCTCTTTTGGGGCTTTTGACAAATAGAAAACCAAGCATCCCGAGTTAGCCCATGAAATGCCACTTGAAGCCTGATGTGGGGAGTCGCTTGTAAAACGGAGATGAGCAAATATCCAGGGATATGGGGCAGTGATAGTGGAAGAAAGATCCTGCAGCCTCACTCTTCTCTTTTTCAGGGTATTTTAGCTCCAAGCAAAATGCAGCTTTTTGTCTGCCTTGCCTGCCTGGATCATTTTGCAAGTAAGAAGTCCAGGCGTGACCTTGGCTGTTGGAGGGCGCGGGGGGGACAAGGGGTGGAGGGGCTGGGAGGGGGCAGTGTATTTCTGGTAGCCACCACTGGACTAAAAGACCCAATGTAGTGGCCAAAGGCAAGTCGCTTGCAAGTTGAGCTGTAGGGACGCTGGTGCTGAGCCCTGGTGAGAGAAGGATGGTGTGATGGAGGGGAGGATCCCGGATGGGTGTGGAGATGCCTTGGGATGAGGTGGTAGAACATCAGCTCTCAGCCCACCTCCACCATCCCCTCTTGCCAGCGTTGCTGTGTTGCGCGGGCACTGCACAGCACTGATAAACAGAGCGATACCGGCACAGGGCTCCAGCTGAGCGTCACTCTGGGTTGTGTAGATTTAAGCTGAGCTGATGGCTTGTTTATCCTGAGGCAGGGTGTGTTGAAGGCAGCAGCCAAGCTACCCCGGCTGCCCTGTCACCTTCAGGGTGGGAGAGGTGCTGGTGGGGTACCTTGCGATGTCCTGTGTAGGGATGCCTGCACGGCAGTTGCGGGCTTTATATCCAAAGCAGGTGAATTGGCACGTGAATGCCTTCCTTCTGGCCTCACCTGTCCATGTTATGCAGCAGATTTCTGCTGAAATTTGATTAAATTGCTACAAGGCCAGATCTGGGTCACCAGCTGTATCTCCCACCTCTCTCCCAGCTCCCTTCAGTAGCTGTTGGCCGGTTCCAGCCAAGCTCACTAAGGAATAACGACTTCTGGGGCAGCAAGCTCCTACAAGTTTCATACAAATAAGCACACAAAGAGAGGACAGAAATGCCACCACGTGCCCAGCCCTAATTCAACATGGGAGAAACCACAGTAGAGACACTGTGAATGCCCACAAATTGGCCAAAGCTTAGCTCTTGGGTGACCCTGGAGACTTTAGTCTGTGCATGCATAAGAGAGCTGGCTTTGGAAGGCTTGGGATTGCGTGTCCTACAGCGTGGTCTGTCTCCTCTCCCCTCCCCAGCACCACCAGCTGCAGGGGGTGTCTGCCCTGCCCCGCTGGCCAAGAGGCTCTCCGGGAGGCGTCGGAGGAGTGCACACCTTGCCTGCCAGGTACCTGCTGCAGCGGAGGGTGGGGGGCTGCGACAGCCCGGCTGGGAACACGCGGCTTCATCACCAGAAGGAACGGTTTCTTCTCCAGACTCGTCTCCCTTGCCCCCGGGGAGAGGGGGTTGCCTGCGGCTGGGAAGCAGCAGTGGCAAAGGGGACAGTCGGGGAGGGGAAGTGAGGAAACGACTCTGCTCCTTCCATCCATGTCTTAAGTAACACGGAACCACTGCGGGTGAGTCAGCGTGGGGGGCAGAGCGCTCCAGCCGCCCCCACAACCTCCAGCGGCGAGAGACAGCGAGCCTCCTCTCCGGAGACAGCACCAGGGATTTCTCGTAGTCACGTTGTGTTTTAAACATGCAGAAAAGCATTTAGGACTCTGAGACGCGGGACTTCTATGACCCATCACTCCCACAAAGCTCAGGAAACCGAGCCGTGCTTTGAGCTTCACTCAGCAAGTTTCAAACAGCTGGAAAAGCTGTTTGAATCCAGAATTAGAGAGGATGAAACGCTGCTGACCTCCAGCTCCAACCTTCCCTCTGCTTTAAAGCCAGAGCTCGCTACTAAACCCATCTCCCTCTGTGCTCCTACTCACACTTCCTCCGTTTGCCAGATCTAACCCCAGCCAGCCTCTCCTCCCTCTCTCCCTGTTTGTTCTCTTTCCTGCCCCTTTGCCACCAAAGCCCAGGCTCACCTTTTGTTATGCACAGTATTTAATGCCTCTTTCTCCTTCTGGCTTCGAAAGCTGAATCATCCATCCGCAAATGCAAAGGCCCCAGGTCTAGTCCCAGATCTTAATTTTGTGCTTATTTGCTATTTTAGGTATGTTCAAAGGTCCCAGCGACAGCAAATGCAGGCTCTGCAGGACGGGAGAATACCAACTACAGCGGGGCAAGGAGAGCTGCGACCTGTGCCCAGAAAACCACTACTGCCCTGTGAGTCTCCACCAGCTGGTTTGACATTAACATTGGCATTAACAAATATAGCTGTCCTGTAACAAGCCAAATGCACTTCAGTTAACACCACTTTTATCTGAGCCTATTTCCTTTTCTTAAACATAGAGCCCTGCTGAAGGGAGATGGTTAAAATTATGACACCAGGAGTCTGGCTTTGTGCCACCCTTGGAGCTGCCCGGTCTCACTGCGCCAGCAGGGGAAAGTCAGATTGGTGTATCCATTAATGAGGGGGTTTGATGTATGGACATGCTGTATAATGACACCTTCTGCTCTTCACCCTACTCTGAGTAACACCAAAGGGGCAGACGGGTTGAATTTAATGATGGCATGTTCATTTCTTGGTTATTTTTTGCTGCTGCGTCACCTCCCTTCACGCTAGTCACCTTCTGCAGCCTTCCCCCTTCGCTGGCGCTCAGCAAGTTGCTTTTTCTCTTGGGCAGAGCCCAGACGTGAACCCGGTCAAGTGTCCTCCCGATGCCTTCTGCCCTGCGGGCAGCACCGAGCCGGCGTATTGCATGGAGGTCTTTCTTTACAAGGCTGGGGACTCCTGCCAGCTGACGCCCCTGACGGTCGTTCTCCTGGCCATCTTCTCGGCAGGTAAGCGTTGGTCTTCTCTGTCCTCAGGTAAAATTAGACACCTCTCTGTGTCTGGGCACCTTCACGTTAGGCCAACAGTGTTCTCTGGGTGGTGTATTTTCATGTTTCTGGAACCATGGATTTCTAATAAAGGTATTTCTACTTGCTTTCAATACAAATATTAATCCTTTCCCCATTTGCAAGTAGGGCTATTGCTGTATTTGCTCTGAAGGAAGGCTAGCATAGCGCCGCATGTTTTTCATTTGTGTATATAGAACCCAAAACAGGAATTTCTCGGCTGCCCAAAAGTAGGGAAAAGGACAATGTCCTCTTGGTTCAAGACTTGAAATTTCCTGAAAGCATTCTCCCCTGTAACTCTTGCTGGGGCAGCTTGCGCAGTGTTGGTTGATGCTGTGGTGTAACCAACAGAATGAAAGACAACCAGCACCTACCGGGTATGTGGAGCATCCCTCAGCCCAGGTGCCACCTGCCATAATTAGCTCATTAGGGTAAACCAATGGGTGGATGAGCTTTTCCACCTGGAAGCTACGCCATGAATGCTCATTCCAAAACAATGAATACGCATTTGCAATCTTAGCGAAGGGAAAAATAAGAGTTCTGGAGTTTTTAACCAAAGTCTGGGGGAGGTTTAATCAGAGGTAAGAGTTATGATGCAAATGAACAACTCTGACTGCTATGAACCGCAAAAAGAGCAGAAGAGCAAGCTGGGAAGAGGGACTCCTCTCCTCCGGGCAGGCAGATGATGAAGAGCCCCACTCTAAGTGCCACTCATGCTACCAGCTCCCTTGACACGCAAATTTTAATCCCTAAATCATAGAGATGACTAAATCATCAGAGGATAAGGAATTATAACCTCAGATCCATGGTTTCTGTGTTTTAAGCGCAACACTTATGTGCCTCCTGAAGATCCATTCCCCAGCCCAGCTCCCTGTTGTTAAAAGGCAGGGGGGAGATAAAATAGATGTATAATTCCCTCGAGTGAATAAGAGAGTGCAAAGCTGCTTCTCCAACAAACACCAAAGCAGGGCTGGTTGTTCTCATCATCTTGGCACCTGAGGAGAGGACTCCGTGGATGCCCGGGAAGAGAGGACAGCAGGGTCTGGAGGGCCGTGGCTCTAGCAGCACTGCTTGACTGCTCTTCTCCAGAGGGATGAAATGTCCCGGGGGGAGCAGATGAGGGTTGTTCTCACAAGCTCCTCCGCTGGCCCATATCCCTTTGTGCCAGGCTGTAGGCCAAAAATCTGCCAAAACAGATGCCATCTGACGTGAGCGTTAATTACAAAAAGTAGATTAAAATGAAATGCATGAAAAGCCTGTTTTCAGGAGCAACGGCCGATTAATCAGCATTTCTGATAAACAAGTCTGAGGGTCACAGAACAACATTTCTCAGCGAAGTCCTGCCTCTCAAAGAGCTCGCTCAGAAGAGGGGCAAAAGAAACAGCCCACACAGGAACCTGCGAGTCTTTCACGGCTGGTCCAACAGATCAGTTGTTTACCATGAGACTGTCTGCTCACGCACCCTAAATTTGGAGGTATTTGTCTGGCCATATTGCATCACAGCGACAGATTTGTGCTCTTCTGTTAAGATCAGTTTTCCCTGATTATGCTTCTGCCAGAAACAAACAAACAGAATGTCGCAGTACTTGGTATTTGCCAATTACTTCCATGTCTCTGCCCAATCTAAAAGTAATTTTTCCTGACAGTCCTCATCTCAGTCTAGACTCAAAGTTAATCCAGGTCAGTAACTTCTTGTGCTTCCGTGTAAGCACTGCACAGAGCAAACTTGTTCCTCAACAAGATCCTTCGGTGGGATCAGCCATGGGTAAGATGCCAAGTAGAAAATAATAGTTCCATAGAGCAGAGAGTAAATGGCAGTAGGAAAGCAAGTTACTTAATTACTTCACTAAAACCTGCTGTTATTCTCCACAGCTTCCACAATAAAGGTGAAATGTCAAAGCTGAGTATTTATTAGTATAGCTAGCCAAACCTTTTTTCTTTTTGTGCGGAATATGCAGGAGAAAAAAAAAATAACATCCTTAATGTCCCAGGAGAGAATACTTCAATAGGGAAGCCCTAGAGCAAATGCCACCTGATGCTTCACCTTCCTCTCTGAAAATAACTACTTCTCCTTGCCTTCCAGGTGGAATCCTTGCTCTCTTTCTATTGATTCTGAGAAGGCGGCAAGAATATAGCAAAAAGTCCTTAGAGTCTCTATTGCTACCCAGGGCCTCAGGGCGACATGCAAGTTATGGGGGGACGGAGCACACAGAACCAGTCTATGCTGGCTGGTAGCCCAGGACACTTCTCTTTTTCGCCTGGGGCAATACAGATGTGCACCTAAGGGCAAGATGTTTAACCACGAGCAACCTATTTCTGTATCGCTAAATTAAGCGCTGAGAAATAAAACTTGATTTTTGAGTTGTGGCTACTTGTAACGCACCCAGCTGCCTGCTGTACTAAAATGGACTGGGGGAAAAAGTCTTCCCCTATTCAATTCCCGGCTTCATTCACAAGTAAATACATTTCTCCTTTTGTTGGGGAGAATAATAAAAACCAACAAACCACAAAAGAGTAAACACTTATGTCTCTCTCGCCATTTCAACAGTCAGCTCAACAAACTGAGTGAGGATTGACTGCTCCGTTTATTGGGGTTCCTGTGCTCCAACAATCACTTCCACCTGAGCAGGAACTAACATGAATGTGCTTTCTTTCAAGCATATTTAAATGCAATTTTTAAAATACTTTTTTCTTTTTTTGCCGTTCTTGAAACTTTACCATTACTTTAAGCAAGGGTAAGTCAAGGAAGGGGATCCCAAAGCTTTCCCCTTCCTCTCAGCCATGGGAAAACACGTGCAACTGAAGTGATGGCTGATTCCTGGACAAACACGTCCCTTTTGTTTCCTGCTGTAAAGGGGTGCTTCATACTGCAGCTACAAAAGTGACTCAGAACTTCCAGCAAACCTCACAGGAATTGCTTCTTTCTCCACCGAGGCACACGCGTAAGACACCAAGCTGTGGCAATGCGCTGGAGCCAAACGGAGCAGCTCTCTGCAGCCGCGGAAGATGCCTCGCACGTTTTTGCAGGCCTAGGAGATGCGCCTGTACTGGACCCATGGCTTAAACGCCCATGCAGAGTTTTTGCCTCAATCCTGGACACTTGATTCATCTCCCACCCACCGGAGCAGCACGCGGGATTTGTACCTGTTCACTCTGGCGAACTCCAAGCTTTCTCCTGTGCAGCTGGCCCTGTTTACCCATCTGATTAAACTGTGATGTATTTGTATTTTACAGGAATGATTTCAAATTGTGTAGGTGTCTGTGTGGCTAGTTGACTCTTCTCTTCCTAAATTTTTTGTTTGCTGTGTTTTTCCTACCATGTTTTTTCTCACAGTGACATTTAGCTTTCTGCACTTGGTCCTCATGGCCATTTGAGGTCTCACCAGCATACCAGCCTCTCAGAAACACCCGTCATGCCCAGTGCTTCAACTGCTCCATGAAATCGTTACCTGGGGTCTCATAACTTTCCCCCTTGTTGTCTTCCTTCTCCTCCTAGGGGGAAATCCCTACATGCTGTAAGCATGCTGGATAACCCCAGAGAGACCAGCCAGCTGTGACTCTCCGTCACAGCGCTGTGCTTCACCAGCTCTACCAGTGCTAGTAAAAATAGTATCTACTGTTAAAAGATCTACACTTCTAAATGAATGGACGCTGAGGTGGAAGGAGGTGTTCCTTCCCACATTAGTCTTTCCCTGGGCTAGAGCTGAAGGAACCCACCTGCTGTGGGGTTAAGTGGCCACTGCCCTCAGCTGCTCATTCGCCTCTCCCCAGGGCAGTTACTGGGTTAAAAAGTAATAAAAAAAATCAGTTCTCTGATCTCTCTCAACTATGTCAGATGAATAAATGGATGGGCAGAGAGGTACATCATCCTTTGTTGTCAGACAGGTTGCCCAGAGAAGCTGTGGATGCCCCATCCCTGGAAGTGTTCAAGGCCAGGCTGGATGGGGCTTTGAGCAGCCTGGTCTAGTGGGAGGTGTCCCTGCCCAGGGCAGGGGGGTTGGAACTAGATGGTCTTTGAGGTCCCTTCCAACCTGAACCATTCTGTGATTCTAATCTGGACCAGCAGCAACATGGACAGTGCCTCTGGCCATACCCCGGGGCCCACCGCACGGCATGGGGAGAGCTCCCCCAGCCTCCCCCGGCAGTCTCTCACACCACCCATTTAGGAGAAGTTGCTTAAGTGGCAAAAAACTGTGGCTTTTCACAGGGGCAGCAAAGGGACACAATCCTGATGCGTGGCACCGGACACACAGTGAGCCATTAGTATCAAAGCAATTTTCTGAAATACTCTTATTAAATAAAACGTAGCCCCTGTCAGACATGGGAGATTCCACACGTGAAGTCAAACCGGACCCAAATCAAAACCCATCTGAAAAAGCAAAACGCAGCCGAATTCAGACCCGACCAAGCAGCAACAGCCCCAGTGACAGTTAAAAGAGCCCAAGGGAATGGAACTGGTAGGACAGCGTGGCTCCAGCTCCAAGTCATTACAGCCTGTAAAATTATGAGCAACAGAAACAGCACTATAACAGGAAAAACTGGACTGCAAAAAAAATGTAAATATTTTTGTGATAAGCAACACTGAAAACAAGCCAAAGCACAATCATTTTTATCTCCCTATAAGCTTAAAACATTACTTCTACAGAGTCTCTTAGGAAGTCCTGGAGCAACATCCAGTTCCCTCACTGCCAAACCATGCTTGCCTAGTATATATCATTTCACTTTTTTCTTTAAAGAAAATTGGTGTAAAAATAAGTATATAGAGCTGTTTTACAAAAAAGAATTAGCAACTTGTTAAATAACTAGGAATAGATTTTAATATTTAATAAGACACTGAAGTTTCTCAAGCAGTCAGACATGGAATAATGCGACTCAACAATGTGGAAAAATCCCATTAATATGTCTTTCACGATATTTTGCTTTTCCAAGTAATTAAAATAAAAAACCCCTAAAAACTGACCATGAACACAAAGCTATTGAACAAAACAGACATTTAATTTGATAATTCTTCCTAGATTGTATGAAAATACATCTAACATATTCAACTGAAAATTGTTTCCATGCTTGCTCATGTGACAAAAGAACAACAAATTCTGAATTTGGCTATCATGTACCAACTTTGAAGAGTTTGCTGGAAAAGGAAAGACATCTGTCTACTTTGACGGGCAAGACATTAAGTACATAATTTAATGCCACATAATATTCCATACTTGGATATGTGAATTTATAACAGAAAACCTTTTAAGTTGCTGAATGCTAAAAAGTATTGAGTTGCATCGTGAGAAAGCTCAATTTGTCAATTGTTTTCCTTTGTATCTGAACAGTGGGAGAAGGAAAATAGTGAAACAACTTTTTTTTTTTGCCCTCTTTTTTTAAGGAAACTTAAGTCTATTTTCCCAGTGCTGCAGAGTAACGTACAGAAGCCTTCATTAAAAGACACCTAAAATCCACCTTTCCTGAATCAGAAACGAAAATTCTACCACATCACCACCTGAGTGACTTAGCTGAGCTCATGGGGTTACATGGTCAGTAGCTATTAAGGAAGAACACGGTCCACATTACTTTTAGAGAGCCCTCCCTGAAGTCCGTGATCAGCAGGAGCAATGAATTCCCAGCCACTCAAAAGCAAACCCCTAGTTCGCAGCCTCAGCCATGCAAACCTTCGTTGGCCCGAAAGGTTGGGTAAGTAAAGAGCAGAGAGGAGGCAGAAGGAAGCAGAAAGTCAAACAGCCGCTTGCTGAGATCTGTATGTGTGAATTTAACGTTAGGAAAAAAGTGCCGAGAGGGATTGCTTTGAACACCAAAGCCTGCCTTTAGGCACAGACAGATAGGGAATGGGTGGCCGTCCTGCGCCCTGCCATACTAAATGCGCTTGGGAGCCCACCTGAGAGGCGGGCAAGGAGTTGTAGGCTCCTCCGCTGATCTTAAAACTGATGGTGTTACTGCAGCAGTGACAATCGGTTACCATTTGAGATGGTGGCTTCTGGAAGTGGGTATCTGCCTCTTAGGACCCGGGGCATAACTCAGGGTGCCAGAGCTGTTACACCTACATGCAAAGAGGAAAAAGCAAGGAAACGACTAAAAAATTAACAAATTAAAAAAAGCAACGGAATGTAAAGGTAAAATTTTATAATAACTTATTTAAAGGTATTCTCATAAAGCCTTCCTTACATGGCATAGTATTCAAAGAATGGTCCCAATAACATCAAATTCCTTCATTTTGTTTAAAAGTGATGAGGAAAAATCATTCTCCTTTACCACCTGTTCTCTCTTTCCTCCTCGCAAAAACCAATATTAGAGAAACATGCATAATACCATTTTTTGGTTTTGATTTTAGGCACAGGCCTATGCTTCAGTCCTGGTATAACACATATCTACAGCAGAGGGAAAGCTTCCCCCCAAATCATTTTTTCCCTTGAGTGCAAGGCTTGGCATACCACTTAAAAAAAAATGCAAACATGTAACACTTCCCTCTATTTTGAACTGTGCTATTTTTTCAACATTATTTGAAAAAAATTAACCTTCCAACAGTGTTTATAAAAACTCATTAAAAGAACAAAGCAATTTGGTCACAAAATAGAAACCAAAAGGTTCAGGATACGGCAACGCTACATTTAAAACCTCCTTCAATTAATATCTAGTAATAAAACAGAAGTTTTTATGTGTTGGGAACAAATGGGGATTTCGGTAATTCCAAAAACTAAATCTGCAATCAAATCCTGAAGAAATACTTTGGAAAAAAACATACTCTCTCATGACATAGCAAGGCTTCATTTTCAAAGGGGCTACACAGAGTTTCTGCACTATTAAAGGCAAACTAAGCTAGAACATACACAAATTACTAAAGGGACATGAAGGCGCACATTGTGGCTAGATAACAATGGCACAAGTCAAAACTTACTTGTAACACTGCCTAATCACACACCAATGACATGCACTGGGAAGAAAACAAGTAAAGATATTTTTCTTTACCGTTTTTTCCTAGGTCTAATATTATTTCCATCAATACTAAATTTTGTATATTTGCCTCACCGCCAGTGTGAGAACCTAACGGGAGCAAAGAATGCAAACCAGCTTTGCTGACACAACACAGTGGCAATAAGATCGAGAAAGTCAAGAGCAGAGCTCCTAAAAAAATAATGATTTCAAACAGTCTGCCAAGACAAGTAGCCAGTTTTACACAAACTTTATCAAAAGGAACAGTCAGGCTAAATTTCACATTAAAAATGTTCCTTATGTGCTTCTTCAAAAATCTGCTTCACTTTTAATTAGTTGTTTTGAATTTAGTTTTTGTACTTCAGTCAGGTTTCATCTTCTGTTTCATTCATGGGGGAATTCTGTTCCTTGTTGGGCGTTTTCTGCATTATCAAAAAGTTGTAATGCTTGGACTCCACGCACTCCAAAGAAATGTTTGCCTCTGTGTTTTACTTGACATTAAGGAAAAAGAAAAAAATCAAGTAATTTTTTCAAATAAGAAGTTTTGTAAGATTTATTTTTATTAAAAAAGACACAAAAATCCTAGGGTATTTGGCCTAGATCGCAAGACAATATCCTTTTAAATCCAGACTCGTACAGCTCTGTAAGATTAAGTCACCTCCATTTCGCTGGAATGAAATACAGGAAAAAACAGTATAGAAAAAAATCTTGGTGGAAGGATGTTTAAAAACATGTTTGTTTAAAAATCATTGGCGAGCTATTTTATAAGAGCACAAACAAATTGTTATGGGTGTGGTTGTAGAGAAATACGCACCTGGGTCGTGAATGGCATTCAAGCACTTGCTCAAAAACACACAAGGCAAGCGAATCTCATTGGGACCACAGACCAAGCCATTTCTTACTTAAAAGGACTTGAGCGCTAATAACTTCTTTCAAGGATATACTATTTTTAACATCTGTTGGTTGACAAATACTATCTCAAAAACCTATGTTTACATCTACCTGGTTTGATTTTAACCTACCTCCAATCTGAAAGTATTTTGGAGGGAACCTTTTACATTCGTAACAATTCAAGTGTAACTGTAATGCTGAGTAATAGGTTTGGTTTGTCCTGAAGTTTTATGAACTATGCAGTTCGTTATCAGTGCAGAGGCAGCAGAAGACTGCTGTGGTTGGCTCAGTGGATTTACAAAAACAAAACAAAACAAAACAAAATCCCCCCCATGTAACCTTTACAGAATATATGTAAAATTGTGTCCTTCCCTGGTCATATTCACAACTTATCTACAGGATAGTGTTGGCAGTAGAAACTGCAGTCCATGACTATTTGCATTCAGCTCTCATCCATCTGTTCCTCTGCTTTCTCTTAGGCTTCAACTTGTTCAGTTTTTTGCGGGGTTTCTCAGTCTTCTGAGTTTCAAGAGAATCCACCCCAAGAACGTGTTCAGAGCAGCATAACTGTCCATTCAGCATAGAATTTAGTACTGTCCCGTCTTGGTGTTCCTTGCAGAAAGAATTTGGGCAGAAGTGGCAGAAAGAAACAGAAGGTTTGCCACATACATCACAGTGGTGCCAAGGACACTCCCACTTCCCTGCGTTCAGAAAGAAAGAGTGCATTAGTCAGGAGTAAAGCCTGCCACCGTCTTTTAAAGCTTTGTTTTTAGCAGCTGAACAACACGTGACTTTCCTGACAAAGCTAGGTGAGACAGCAACTACTGCGGTTAACCTTCAAAAATCAAAATGCTACACCATACTTCTAAAAGCTCAACTGACAGCAGAAAGTAGCAGACTTGACAGCCTTTCATTTAAATACAGCAGTGAACTCCAGCTAGAAGTTGTTATTCAGGCTTTACTCAATAGCATTTTACAGAGCTTGCAGGCTGGCAGAGCATCCAAACACCCAGTCAACTGCTGCCTACCGTTACAATGCTCACCTGTTTTATGCTCAGGGATGGCTGATGGGCTTTACCTACAGAGGCTGTTCCTACTCGCCTTGTTCCAGATGCTGCTGCTATTCTTCTGGCTTGAACTCAACTAACTAGCTTTGTGCATTTCTTAGATATAATCAACTGTCTTGTGACAGGGCCACGGTGCCCCTACCCAGTGAGGTACTCAGTTACCTACATTTGTAGAACAAAAGGCTCATTTTGCCAGAGGCAGGAGGAAGGCCATCATTTTGTCTCCATACTCAAGAAGAGCTCCTACATGATGCAGGAAGGAGGTTCTTACCATACGAAAAGAATGTTTTGGAGAAGACAAGGTTTCAGTGCAACAAATGAGGTACCTGCACAAGTTCTTTATTTACATCAGTTTAAGAGGCAAGCCCACTCACCAAAAGGACGTTTCACCAAACCAAGGCAGGAAAGATGATAAGCTTTAGTACAAGATTTCCTGTCACACAATACCAGCTGGCCTCCATCACCACAACGGAAACAATCGTCTTCAGATTCTTTCTTCCCTTCATTTTTCGTTCTGCGTCTCCGTGTTCTCTTTTTGGTCTTTTTGCCTTTTTCTTCTGAGGCATTAGTGGAAGAATTCTAAGAAGAGTAAGATGCAAATCTATAAATGCCAGTTTTGCAAAGGAAAAATATTATACGACCTAGCAAAACCGTTGACATGCTGGGCAGACTGAGCACACAGGCAAAAATTTGACTTGGCACAGACTGGTCCAGAACCTCACGATGCCTATCTTTGTTGATAAAAAAACAGGCTGACCCTTGTAAAAAGTGATTTTGAAACCACATCTTGTATCTACAATCTCCTCCTACTGGAAATCTCCTCCACTTTCTTATGACTGCAAAAAGGTCTTCCAATTTCCAGTCTAATCTTCTTGCAGCTAATTAACCGCCATTTTGTTCTGGCACCACCAATCACTTCACTTCAGTATCCATTTTTCTCTGCCAGTTGTGTATACTCATGCCAGAATTGTTAAAAATAGCCTCCACTTCCCTTCTTTGAGGAAGAGACACCAGAATTTCAGGAACCATAATTGTGCCCATAATGCTAGAAAGAACATACCAAGCCTTATCCCTATTTCCATCTGACAGTCTGCTGCTTGCACTTTAACTCTCCTTCACCGAATCATATAAAATTCATTCTGGATGTTCTCTCAGCAATCCTACCATCATTCCAGTAATCATTACCTACCTCCTTTAAAATTAGCCTATTCCATCTACCAATGTGGACAGCCCTGCAAAACTGAACTGTAACATTTCATTTCTTCACGGCTGTCTGCCTAAATTGACCACAAGCTTATGGCGAAACCCCACTTAAGCCTCTCCCTTAATAAAACCCAGCTATGTGAATACTAGAGATTTTAAATTCACCCTCTGAAGCACCTGACACTGAGCAGTGTGAAGGACCACATGATGGTGCAGTCTTTCCACATCACTGGCTCAGATTTTTTTCTCTTGGGAATATGCCTTCCCCTGCACCAGCCCTTCCCCTGCCAGCCCTTCAGGAAGGCCCATCAACTTCTGATGGATTACAGGTTTTAAATTAACCTGACACGAATCATACAAGCCATTTCTTGACGTAATTTGGTATCATTTTTTCCTCATTCAAAACTTAACATTTTTTATTCTGAAGGATTTTTAACAAATCTTAAAAAAATAGTCATATTTTAAGGTTTAGATAGGGGAAATATAAACTACAATGTCAGAATAGTCTCACTGGCTATAGTTAGGCTTGTTCTTAGTCAGTTCCTAGCTACTACAACCTTTCCCCTCCTTCACACTTCAAACAGAACTGGGAGGTTATGCTCTTTGCAACCCCTGCTTTTATAGGCTTTCCATTCCAAATGCTAATGCCATTAGCTAGCAGTATTTCTTATTCTGGACCAAAGTAATAAATATTTCTCATAGGGGAAAGTGGGAGAAAATATTAGTGTTCACAAAAGCAGTATTGCCTGCTGTGCTATTGCAGCATAAACATGTATTCTTTAGCATCAAGGTTATGTTTGGCAGAAGAACAGTTCTACCTTCCCAGTAGTGGAAACAGTAAGCCTCTTCCTCAGAGCACAGCTCGCATCTGTTCAAGCAGCATTAACCCATATCATAACATAAAACTGGTCCACCAACACATCCCACTAAAGAAAAACACGGCTAGTATAGTTTGACAAGACACTGTCAAATTCTCTTGACATATCACTTGCCTTTGGTCTGTCCCCAAGAAATCCGCTGCAGTTCGGGGCACCACATTTGCAGACTGTTTTTTCATTGCCCAGACAGTCAAGGTTGTAATTAAAAGTCAGCTCTGTCCCTGAGTGAGATAAGACGTACCCTTTTATTATGAAGGACGAGGCAACAAAGTCTATCAAGATTATTACTAACAAATAAAGCTTTAATGATGTGTCTTCTGCTTTTGTACTTGCTTGCTGCTGCATTATCGTAGGGCTTTCCCCCCTCTTTACTGCTCATAAGCACTGACAATGATTAATAGCACTATGTGTTATGGAATTACACTTTAAAATAAATTGGTTTGACTTCACAAAACTGTGCATGTGCCTGGTCCACACACACATATGTATCTATACATCTATACAGCTAGAAATAGCTATAGATAGATAGATATGTACATGTGTGTACGCAAACCAGAACGTACATACTTTAAAACATTCTCCTACATCCACTCCTTAAGTTTATTATCTTCACTTGAAGAGATGCAGAAGTACTGTTTGAGATCTCTAAAACAAAACCCATGCTCTACAACACAAAGCGAATGCACGGATACTGACTAGGGCTTCTTTGGAGTTCCCTTAGAAGCGAGCAACAAAAAGCAGCCATGGGACTCACTATTAAGAAACAGTAAATAAAAGGCAGATCACAAAGCATCTCTCCCGCGTGACGAGTTCTCTAAAAAAATATTTGCACTGAGTCAGTTAAACCATGACCATCCCACTCATGACCATGCAAAAGGCTTAACTTAGGGAATTTAACCAAAACCAACATATGCCTATATACCTGCAGGAATATCGCACACAGCAAACAGGCCGACACGAGTGTCTCCATTTACTGTCCATTTTAGAGTTTCACAATTTGGTTGGCAGCTGTGATTCATAAAACGAGAATAGTTTCCTTTGGGGCCAGCATCAATAATACGATCCTGGAGATCAAACCAGCAACAGAATGAATGTGTTTTCCTCCCCCCCTCATAAAAAAAAGAAAAAAAAAAATTCCAGAAATTATTTCAGTAGCAGCATTCAAAACAGACATGGTGTTGCTACCCAGAAGCGCACAAGAAAAACGATGGTACATGTTGTATTGAAAACTGTAGTGTCTCACATGGCCTGGAATGGGACACTCCCAAAGCAATACTGGTGCTCTAGCTCACGTTCTCACAGAACTCATCGCAGCCACAGGGCAGGATAAGTGTTCTTGTGAGCACCGAGGTGGTTGTGTTCAGAAGCCCCTCCCACCAACAAGCCTCAATACTCAAACTCAGTCCATTTACCTTTTACTTTGCATTCACAAAGCTGTGACGCATTTACAAATACTGTGCTTTATGGCATTTACCAAGTCACTGCATGATTACTTGCAGAAATTACCAGTTTCTCACCAGCTGTCTTTCCCCAGATCAGCCTGGTTTAAACAAAAACAAGCTCTTGGTAAGCTAAAAAAATCCCATCCCGACACAAAATTGCCTTTTAATTTCTATCTCCACCAAACATACAAGACATCAACAAAATAAAACACAGCCTTGAAATAACCAGAACTGTGTTTCTTTGCAGAGCTGCCTAAGAAAGCTTTGCTTATTTATGAAATATTATTATAGTTTTTCTCTAACTCATTTTTACAATGCACATGTATGATCATGGTAACAATGTGCACATCCATCCAGGCACTCTAACTGCATGTGCAGCTCAGCCTCATAATGACATGGGGATTTTTGCTAGACAGAACCACAATGAGCATTTATTAACTATGGCAAGAGTTAAATATATGTTCAGTTCAGATATTTAACACACTGACGCTGTATGTCAGTTTAGTAGAGGGATGAGAAACTTAAAGTGTCCAGAGAAGCAGGTGGTAACTCCTCTGCAGGAACTCCTCAGTTACAGGACTAATGAAAACTGTAGCTGTGGAAATACAGAAGCAGGACAGTCTTGGGCAAAAGAAAGGTGATTAGGACTGAAACAACACGCAGGACTGACAGCCAGTTCTTGTTTTTCTCCTAAGTAGCCCTTTGGGGACTGAAGCAATATAATATATATAATCAATACTCCCTACTGCCCAGGTTCTCCACTTTCTTCCCCTCCTTGGAATAAAATACTCAGAGGTGTGCATGGAGAACTACAGATGCTGGATTACTTTGCTGCCTTAATTATTCTGCTGGATTAATTTGCTGCAGAAACAATTTGTGGAGCGCTGGCTGGCTACTAATGCAGCTAGTGCTTTCAGAAAGGAGTTTCTATGAAAGCAGAAGCCTAGTTTTTCCATAAACAAAGAAAGCGACTGACAGTTGCAAAAAAGATTAAATGCCCAATATAGGACACGGCCTCACAACTATATTCCACTCTCAAGTGAGAATTTTTTTTTTGCTGTTGAAATTTTAGTATATGAATTGCTAAAAGTAATTCTTTCAATTGTATCATTACTATTTCCTGAAACTTCATACTTGCTCATAAGACTAGGCAGATAAATACTTTTGCTGTACTTGATTTCAAGCAACAAAGTACAATTTATAGACCTTAATATATACTTTATTACGTTATGCAGTTAGAACTAACGAGATGCATTATATATATAGAATGGAGCAAGCAGACACAGAAAATACCACACTGCGAATACATGAAACCATGGAACATGAAAGGTAGCAGAGTGCCCTACCAAGGTGATCAACAGAAGGAAGAGAGATCAAAATAATGTTATAATTAAATAACAGAAAAAAAATGTAAAATACCTTATCAATAGTAAGCATATAGAAGTGGGTAATGTCATTTTCGTGTGCATATTTGATTCTTGCCATACATTCCTCTTCATCAATCAGCTCACCGACATACTCATTCACAAACTCTCCCTGAAAGATACCAAGTATCACTAATAAAGTATATACCAAACCCACAAACAGCATCACAAGTCTCCAATTCTTTACCAAGCAAGAATGATTCATACCTTTTTAATATCCCTCTTAGCAACCAGACCCCACCCTTTCCCATCGGTTTTGATGATCTTTGTCTCAGGGTATTGACGTTTTGTAAAGCACTGGTTTTGGCACCGTTCTCCCGCTGGACAAACTTGTGGGTGACATTCGTACATCAGCATCCGATTGAGGCACTCGGAATCAAAGCCACAAGGGTTTTCATCTGTGGGTTTGCAGTTGCACTTGGGAATCTCAGAAATGTCAGCAGTATATATCTGCACTTTACCACAAGGTTTATTCACCTGAATAATACATTAAAATAGTTCAAACATCACTTTAAAACATTTGGGTTTATTGTAAGAGTTGTTACAGTGGTTACTAACTTAGTTATGCAACACCAAATGTTCCAATAGAAGCAAAATTTCATCAGCTCATGACTGTAAAGGTACAGTTACCAGCACATCATTACAACCTCTCCTCCCCATCTTACCACTCAGCTCTTCCTCCCCAGTGCTGGCTTAGACCTTTGAGTATCCAAGTGTAATTTCCTCAGACTTTACCTTAATATGCTTGTATGGTGGAGGTTTACGTTCACTTTCTTGGGTTTCTTTGGCTTCTCGCTGCAGCTTTATTTCTCGAAATCGAGCTTCAGCTTCTTGCAAAGCTGAAAGAGATTGCTGCATCAACAGAAATGCTAAAAAGAGGATTACTCCCCTCAAGTTCATTCCCATGGCTGTTAAACAAAGAATCATCTCCTACTTCCTAATCACAGAATGATAGGGGTTGGAAGGGACCTTAATAGATCATCTAGTCCAACCCCCCCTGCCAGAGCAGAGTCACCTAGAGCTGGTTGCACAGGAACCCATCCAGGAGGGTTTTAAATGTCTCCAGAGATGGAGACTCCACCACCTCCCTGGGCAGCCTGTTCCAGTGCTCTGCCACTCTCAAAGCAAAGAAGTTCCTCCTCATGTTTAGGTGGAACTTCCTATGTTCCCAGAGGCCCCATCCTCCTGACACCCACCCTTTAAATATTTATAAGCATTGATAAGATTCCCCCTCAGTCATCTTTTTTCCAGCCTAAAAAGATCCAAGTCCCTCAGCCTTTCTTCATAAGAGAGATGTTCCAATCCCCTAATCATCTTTGTAGCCCATCATTCCATTTTATTGCAAACAATGCTTCTGCAGTATTGATACTCTTAGCAGATGTATCAATTCTTCCCTTTCTGTCTCACAGTTAACACTCATCATTTCCTTTCCAGAAAGCAAAAATTCATCAGAAATAATCCTAATTAGATGCTAGTCTTTTACAAGCCACAAAAATAATGCTTTCATTCAAAGTTAGTAACTGCTGCCCAGGACACCAAAATGATTTTTAAAATTCAATATTGTAAAACAAATGTACAACACCAGTCCCAAGGCTATGTGTGAAGAAAGGAAAGCATATATAATGCAAGATTATTTTTATTTACTTTTAGCTACATACCATTTTTGAAGACTTTTCCAATTCCTTTGATCCCCTGGTATCTACTCCCTCTGTCTCCCTCCATATAAGGGAACACCCGTGCTTGGTGCGTCCAATAGTAATCCTTAGAACCAAAGAAAAACACAGGAAATTCTCCGATTTCATGCTTCATTTTCTGGATATTTGGGGGAACATTTTTCGGATGGCAAACTTCTGCAGGCCACCATCTAGCACAGAAGTACAAATAAAAAACATACAGCATTTTAGTCAAGCTCTTTCTGCAAAAGACAGTTTAACAAAATCTCCCTAAACAGCTGTGACTGATTATTATTTCCAAGATCCAAGTGGATTTAAGATCCTTTCCTCCTCTGACTCGGGAAAGACAGGACTAGAAAAGGTAAGCCCGACACGCAAATCTGGGGGACTTTTGCTCACCCGGAAGATAACCCTACATACAAATCTCTTCACTTCTGGTTAGCAAAGACGTTGTCTTTAAGAAGGCCTGCAATCACTGTCAAAGATCAAGAGACAGCTGATAACAGCTATTAATGCCATCTAGGATAAACCCCACCCACCTCTATCTCGCTCAAATCTCAGCACTTACAACCTGAGTGACTTATCTCCCAGCCTGCAAAGTAGTAATTTACCCAATTACAAGTTACACCAGCTTAATTATTTGAAGAGATCTCTGAAACAAAAGGGGCTGAAGCCTCGCGCTGGAAGCAGATGTCAGAAGACTACAAGGAGCCCTGACGGGTAATGCCTTGGCAGAGAGCAACAGTGAAGCTGCAAGCCTTTGAACTCGAAGCTTTCAAGGAGATGGGGTCTCTAGTTCACAGCGGAAATCTGTGAGCACCAAGGATAGCCTACAGAAGCAACCAATTGTACGACTCTTAATTAAACGTGCCAGTACTGTAAAACAAAATAAATCCGTTCATCAGACCTGTAGTTTCCCAGTTTAACCCAAATAATATCCTGGAAATGGAGTTTCTTCCCCGCTCTGCAGTCATTGCAGTACCAGCTCCCAGCTGGCATTTCGATATTCAAACAGTCCGGGTGAAACGCCGCAGGACACGACTCGCAGCACAACAAGCTCCCTCCTTCAGAGAGGAAAAAAAAAAAACAACAAAGAAGTTAAAAAACATCAAGGCAAAAAGAAAAGCTTTGCATTCCAACCAGGTTCAAAGCAGCACGACACACATGTAGTAGGTTCCGTTAGGAAATAAATGGTTAAAACATGCTGGCCTGCAACAAATACCTGTCGTTTCGTTGTGTACAAACCCCAAAAGGTCCTTACTAATTTGAATGCCTGGCAGACTCGGATTAGTAACACATACAAAATAACAAGCAAGGCAGCGATAAAAAAGCCAGAATAGCACACCGCAAATTATAATTACTTTGCTTTACTTTAATGACTACAATATATTTAACATAGTTTAATATATATTAATAATTCATTGCGTGCAACATTTTAACAACAACAGATTTCTCTCATGTTTTTTTTTCCTGGGGGCAGGGAACGAGGTTGTTAGTTTGTCCCATGAATTACCAAGTGGAAAGTTAGCTGCAGCTTAAAAGCTGCTATGCTGCATGTTAATTTGTTAACAAATCAGGTAAACTTTCACTGCTACAGTTTAATCAGCACTATGCATTTTGCGGTTCTCAATAAGAAATAAACTTATTGTACGACGTAAACCAAAACACCCTTAATTAGCGGCACTCCCAGCAACAACTAATACTGATTCAATTTGCTGTCTGCTGCTAAACTAAAGGCAACTCTTAAAATATTTATGTTTTAATATTATGTATTAGCAATAAAGAAACATAAAAAGCCTCAGTACATTGAACACAGGGGGGAAAGAACAGAGAAATACTTCTCATTACGTGTCTCTGGTAAAGAATAAAATCAGACTTCTGGTTGCTGGACAAAATCCAAGTAAAGACATTTTTTAATTCATTATATCTGCAAAAAAGAGATACTCAAACACTTGAAGTGGCACAAGCCAACCTGAAGTTATTTCAATACCTAAGGGAGCCTGACTTAATATGCCACATTTCTAATAATTTTCTATAAACAGATTAGTAAAATGAAATTTAAATTGAAGACTGAAAGCGTCGCTGCTGCGTTTACGAAAGGGTTTTACATCAGTTTACCTTTTGAACACACAAAGCACCAGCTGACATTGACATGCGCGTGATGACTTTTTCCTTTCATGGCAGTGAAATGGTTCGTACAAACAATGCTGTTGGAAGCGATGACTGCACATCCCGCAGCAATGCAAACGTCTCCAGCATGGTATGCAACAGGACAGCGCACACAACGCATCATCTTTCCTAGCAAAGCAGAATACTGCCACATTATTTTTGAACAAAACTGTTTTATTATGTGAGCTAAAAAAACAGTAGTGCTGTCTGAGGTAGCCTATATACACACACACACACAAAATCAATTATGTTTTTAAAGTCTGCATATTTGCTTTTGGCAACAATACTGAATTAACCAAGGTTTTTAAAGAACCCTACACTGAGTTTAAAGCACTACAACATTTAAACGTGAAGGCTTTAACAATGCACACATGCACACCAGGGTAGACAAGCTTTCCTCAGTTATGCAATTTTGTCTAGAGATGTTGCCCAAAGCTAAAAATATGCACAGAATCAAATGTCTCCACATTTGGCGAGCCTTGCTGCAGTATTTGTGCGTTCAGAGGTCTTGCCCTCGCTCTGCTCAGCCTGTCTCCCCTCATCACATATCACACACGTATCCTATATTTCATTCTCTCTTGAGAAGAAAACATGGTTAACTATGATAATTGAAAGCTAGTTTAAAAAAAAAGGACGCAAACAAGGCAAATACTAACGTTGACTAAAATGTACTCAGTTTTTATTTAAGAAAAATTCTGTATCAATCAACAGTCCATGCATGCCTGAAAAATTGCAGCTAGCGGCTATTATCCTTACCTTAACATACCACACATAGACTTAACTCATCAGTCATAAAAACGTAAAATGAAACTACCTTTTGAAATTCGTGGATGTGAGGGGTTACTAACATGACAACTCAGGCAGCTGTGCAGAGGACACCGAAACCCCCTGCTCTCAAACACAGTAAGATGGAACTTTTTCACGCAAGCTTCATGGTAGAATTTTCCGCAGTGGGATACGACACAGCGTTTCACATCTGCCTTTCTCTCTTTACACACAAAACAGGTATGCACACCTAGTGGCAAAAGTAATAAAAATAATGTGACTAATTTTTCATCCAAACCTGTGTGTTTAAAATGCTTCTGCTGCAAGTTCTTGTTACGCATGGGGGAGTTGCTTTTGTTATTTTTTTTTTTAAACAAATTCAAACAAAATTCTATTATTTGATGCAGCAATCTCTTTTAACTCTTTAGTGTTAAATATTATTCTGTCAAGATACAGATAAAATAAAGTTACAGTGCAAACCAATTGCAGTTAAAGAGTACACAACACCACCCAAAGCCTCACTGATCTGCTTTTTACGTTCTTATTTATAAGCCTCAGTGTGCCAGGACGACTGTGAATTTTTTAATTTTTTTTTTAATATGAAATAGGATGATGGGTCATCTGTGATCCTGTGAAATTTGAAGTAGGTCCACAAACCAAAGAAAAGCATCCTCTAATTTTCTCTCTGGTCCACTTGGAACAGCTTTATTTCGAAGCAGCCTTGTTCCAGCAAGGTTCACCATGTGATCTGGGCTTATGAGCAAGAACGCAAATCTTTTATGTGAAGTTTTAAGATTAAGAACTTCCAAGCAGTTATTACAGGATTAAAAGCAAATGAAATTAATAGCAATAAGGTAGTCTTTTAATAGGAAAAGCAAAAGATTGACAAAGGACTGAAAAAGGACTCTAAAAGTTTCACTTGCTGCTTTTTTTTCTTTATAGGATTTCTTAAGTCTTTGTGACAGACTTTATATCTAATCTGTACTTGTAGTCAGAGAGCAAATATTCTGCAATTATGAAGGCGAGGGAATTCAGACTACATCGGCCAAGTTTATAGAGAGTTCTCACTGGAAACAGTGTGAGCTTTCTAAAACATGGCATATTTAATGGTACTACATGAACTCCCACCACTTTGGCTTCTCCAAAGATACATACTCTGTCCAGGAGGATTTCCTAAAACAACGTATGGGAAAACTATAACTTGTTTGTTTGATTGTTTTGTTATTAATAGAAAGGGACAAACTTGCCTGATGTACATTCACTACAAATGAATTTTCCTGTTGGTCTTCCAGAGAGCCCAAGGCAGCTTACATGAAAAGCTCGATAGCAAAGTCCTTCACACAGTAGGAGATCACCTGTTTTTTCACACAGCTTTTACAACACAAAGGCATTGAATGTTAAAGAAAAGTTCATATGTGGAAAAAACTGTTTTCTTTATTCCTTTTCATATATTGCTCCTCCAAATCTCTTTCCCCCTTGTCGAAATAAAATTTAACAAGTGATAATTTTACAAGCACCATCACATGCCCTGGCTTCCAGTTGAAACAGATAATGGAGTCATTAAACCGCTAGAAATATCACTCATAGAACCAAGGTTCATAAGTAAATACAATCTGACAGAAAAAAGGAAAAGAAAAAAAGCTTTAAGAAATTTTCCCCGAGCACGCTGATGCATCTGAGTAGGATTAAAAAGCATCCTTATTTTCCTTTTCCTTGGCAAAAGGAAATTAATCTAGGTGGCACAATGATACTTCTATGTCCAAGGGGTTAGCAATGACACATGCATAACTAAAAATGAACCGAACAATAATGCTGGCAGAATTTAAGGGATCAGCCAACATTTAAAGATAGATAGAACCTCATCATCACTATGTACAAGCAATGGAAATACAGCTGCTTGCCCAGTCTTGTGGAAACAAATTTGATCTGTCCATTTGCATTGTGTTATCGTTTTGTAATCTAAGAACTCTTTCAGAATAGTTTGAGAGAGCTTTTTGCTTTCAATTAGCATGCCACACGCAAGCTGCAATCTCTGCTGCACGCAGGAGCACAAAACCCACTGGGTTTTCCTTCTCCCTCTTTATTAACAGATAAGCGAGCAGCTCTTCTCAGTCATTTAACTAGTTCCCTGGCAACACTCATGTACTTATTCTGAGATACAAACTGGGCTTATCTGAAGAGATCTGGAAACTTAAACAGAAAGGTCAAGTCACTTACTGGAGACCAAGAAAAAAAATAATTAGGAATGAAGAATTCCATTTACTGGCATGGCACCCTCATCACTAACAGACGCCTCAGACACACATGATAAACCCGTTTCTGGCCTAATATTGTCATTTCCATATTTAAAGAGACCTTTTCTAGGAACCCTCAGAAAACATGACTAGCTGCCCCAGATAACATGTCTCACCTGACACACATATTCTTTTTTTGTTCCTGCTCCTCGCTCAGATTTTTTGGATGATATAGACACTTCAGTCTGAGTTTCGTCAGCACTTTCGTAGGGAGACTCCGACCGCTCATCTCCTTGGCCATCGGAGATCTGAAGATTAAACATATGAGTTAGAGAAAGCAGTCATGTATGGTCAATTTTGTACAGAATAACAACTGAAGGAAGCAAAGAGACTGCAATTCAGACTAGCAGAGTTAGGCACGCTCTTTTGGTTTTGTTCCCCCCACCTTTAAAAAAAAATCTTGATTAAAACCAGACTGTGCGTTTGTGGAAGTCTCATCAAAAGGATTACATAGCAACCATCCTCACCAACTCAACAGCAGCCAAAACAAAACACCAAAACTTTGTAATATGGCGTTTTATTTATACTCAGTTCTGTAATACAGTTAGCTAGAAGTGCCTAACCAGTAACACAGGGATATCTTCAAATCCCTTGATTAAAGGTTTCAATACACGTTTTATGAGAGCAACAGATAACTTTAGAAAGGAATGTGGTGAACTTCAAGCTGCATATGAAAGTCTCTGACCCAAATATCCTCTAAGAATATGGGAACAGTCTATAGAAGAGAAGAAGAAAGTGGCCCTCTGAATATGTTTAAGGAATGTTACAGCCAGCAATGAATTCAAAATGCTACAAAAGATCACCCTGTTACAGATAAACCTTATACAAAAGATGTAGATGTATTAAAGATGGAGGATTTTTTAAAAATTATTCATAATTTACTTTAAAAAAACCAACCCAAGTAATGTATTTAAAAGAAAATATAGGACAGTCTTCCATTCAATGGAATTTAGGGAGGGAATGGACAATCGAGTCATTTGTGTTATCTCACGTTACGCCAGAAGATGCAGAATTTCATATTGTCATCCCCTGATAGTACTCGGTGAGTTGTGTTTCTCTAAGTACCTTCTCCAGGAGACCAACACCACTTGGAATTGCACCAGAAACCTGTCACTTCTCTTCGAGCTTGTTAATAGTTATTTACACATACCATCAAATGTACTGCCTCATCTCCCTTTTGAGTTGTCTAACTGCAACTCACAATTGATGCTGCTTTCTCCAGGCATGTCAACTATATTAAAAGTCCTTTGGAACGAGACATTTTCCTCCTGTGGAAGCATGCTGCAATTAAGCCCATTTCAATCCTTTTTGGTAAGCCAAAACGCCCTCTCATTTTCTCCCTAAGGAACTTTTTCCATCATTGAGAGAGTTTTAGTGGGTCTTCTCTAAACCTTCTCTGTACTTTAGAAAGGTTGCTGAAAGATCAGGCAGGAGAACGGGAGGCAATAGCTCATTACAGGTCTCAGGAGTACAATGTCCAAAGCAAACCAACGTGCTACTCTTTTTCATCGCTTCTGTTCTGCTGAGGAAGGATCTCCCCAAGTCTTCTCAATACAGCACTGAAAGTCACTATAAAGTGACGCAGTACCCAAGAGACCATTTTGCCAACAGCCGTTTATCAAGATACAGACACTCTGCTTTATATGAAGAATTGGCTTTCTCTTTTCAGACATAGAATCTCCTATTTATCTATAGTAAAACGCGTTTTATTAAAAATGGCCCAGCTTACCAAGTAATGGAGACAGCTACATGCAACCTTCCTATCAGCTAATCTCCACGTACTGTGCAAATTTATTAGAAGTGATTTATTTTGAAATCAGAGAGAGAAATGTAAAGCTGAACCAGGCCTAGCATTAGTCTTTATGAAATCCCTTTAGAAACACTGTTTTTGAGCAATTACTTCTCACTGTGGCTGCCAGCTAACTTGCATTCCTCCTTTTAATACTTGCTTTCCTTGATGACGTCTAAAATATTTTGTAAATTGGATCACAATGACAGTTGTTGGTTGGTTGGTGTTTTTTAACTTAGATCACTTGTAAGGGTGTAAATGCACTTCCTCTGTGCAAATGCCGACTATCAAAGCGATCCATACCTACACCTCACCTATGAATATTTCTACAACTGGAGCAATGTGGAGATTCCGACCGACCGTTTCAGAAGCGGTTAAAAGAAACTGCATGTAAAATCATTGCTTTGTTCGGGCACCAGGAAATCTCTGTCCCTTGGAAGGAGCTGTGAAAGGGTAAACTGCAAACGCAACCCGAGTGCACGGCCAGGAGCAGCCAGTTCCTACTGGGAAGGGGCAGGTAAAGAAAGGAAGCGCGTGAGCTCGGCAAAAACACAAAAACATTTTCTCTTCCGGTTTAAGTAAACTTACACACATGCTTATTTCTGTTTAATCTATTCCCACAGAAACGTTAATTAGTATAAGCAGTGCACTGCTCTAACATTTTTAGTACCTCATTATGTTCTTGTTTCAACCAGCCAAAATTAGTCATGTTTAGAAAAGAAATAAAAGAAAAAAAAAAGCTGGAAGGTCTTAGATCTGCATTTCTTTCCTACTTTAAAAAAAAAAAAAAAGGGTATGCATTATGTTCTAGACAAAGCAAGCAGCCTTACGTTAGCTTGACATTATAATTGTCCCCTAATCTTTCCCCCACACCACAAAGTCCACCTGAAACCCTCAGAAAAACCATTTGTGGAGCACACATTAAGAGTTAAGACAGTTGTCTTTCCAGCAGCAAAAGCTCGACAGTCTTGCCCTCGAGGAAAGCACCCCTCTTCTCCCAGCTCACTACTTCTGGAGGCAGAGCAGAGAAACAGAAAATTATCCAGTGACAAATACATTCAGTCACAAGAGAACAAGGTTTGTTTCAAAACAATGGTTTCCTCCCTTTTCTTTGCTTTATACACTTGTAAAATGTTCAAATGAAGGATGCAGACCTCTATAAGGAAAGGTAACCCTACCGGCAGATGACAGTTTTTCAGAAATCCCCTAGATATAGTTCACAAAACCCCAGCCTTTGTGAACCACAGGCTGACAGCCTTTTTCCTACAGAACAGAGATTTTACTCAGAATTAACGCACCGACACTTCATTTAAATTGAACGGTTACTGAGCCAAAAAGGAGCAGTGCTGGCAAGAATCAAACTCTACATCGCAAACGCAACCACAAAACCCAAATTCTATCAGACCATTCAAGACAAAACTTGGCAATTTATACCCGCCTGCAGATTAATGACGGATTTCAAGCATCAAGACCAACATGCGCAGCAATAACAAAATACCTTTACTTCATCAACCGAATGCCTACCAGGCTGAGAGTATCTTCCAAGATCTCTCCTTTACGGCTGTCAGGAGCCTCCCACGCTTCACAAATCAAACGCTCTATTAACCGCTGGTTTCGCACTACACAGACAGGCTCGGATACCGGCTCATGGCTGCTGTAACTCCTAAGAATCAATACATTCTTAAAAAGCTCAGCGATATATTTCTACTGCCGGATGCAGGCGGCTGCTGCAGCACGCACCTCTTGATTCCCGCTACCACCACCAAAGGTTTTGCCGTCACATCCCACAGCCACGCCACGTGTAACACACACAGCTCATATCCACTCTGCCATCAGCTCCGAGCTTTCATATTGGCTAATTTTAGGGGTCTTTTAAAAGGGGGAGGCTAGCAGATTCCCTCTCATAAGAGAAGGAAGCATTTCTTCAGGATAATTCAGAGTTTGACCCTAATCTTGTCTTATTTATATCGTGTAGAAGGTGAAACAATCGCTACCAGCCATGTGCTTTTGTAAACAACCCCTGTTCTACATAACCATCTTTTGGGAAGCTCCTTCTGTGAAGAGAGCCAGAATTCAACACCACCAACTCCAAAAGTTATCCCAGAAGAGCTGACGGAAATATCAGGGAAGTAAAATACCTGTCCTTCAGGCCTGTGTAGAAGAGGCTGAGACAAACTTCCTCTAACGTTTCTCAGAGAGGACTTACCAACCTACTGACAGGTAGAGCACAAGATGGCTGGAAAAACTCCGCCTGTACCCCAAGGAAGCTGCAGCAGCACTGACAGGCTCCGATTCGCCAAGGGGACAGTTGAGTTTCACAATAAAAATACCTTTAGATTGTAACAGTCACTAACTAAAAATGATCTACAAGACGATTGCTGGAAATCAGTCCATGCTGATGTGGAACAGTCAACTCTAAAATTAAGCATTACATTTTTGTGTTTTGTTAACAGAACTTTCCATAGTGGAAGGTCAAATAGTTCACAAATAAGTGCCCAAATCACAGCATTCAATAAAAAATCAGCACAGGTTTCTGGGGGGCTTTTTTCTTTAAGTGTTAAGTTACAAACATAAATCTTCCTCCTGTGATCATGCCAGACCTTGTCTTGTCCTTACTTTTGCAATATAATCTCCTTAGCAAAGTAAATTACACGTAACTAACTCTTCTGATACTAAGGCCAAGGTTCAAAGCAATCAACATTTACATTAGTGTCCAAACCTGTTAATTAGCAATTTGTAGTGATTGCCGGTTTGCTCTTTTATTCTGTTTTACATTTTGAGTAATTTCTTATTTCTCATAAAGGCAAAGTAGTATCTTTAAGAGTGCAAATTTAGGGGGAAAAAGGCAAGGCTGTTCCCTTCAGACTTACAGCAAGTGACAAGTTTCTGCAATGAAATCATACCCGAACTCCCTAATCGCCTCCACTTTTCATTAGCAATTACCAATGCTGCAACACGGAAGATACCCTTCTCCTGCCAAAGTTATCACCATCCCAAGCACCATCAAACTTTACATTTTGCACATCAGTCAGGCTTTCCTTCCCATTTCCTTCAATTATCGAAAGTCAACATTGTTTTGCGAGTACTTGCCTGCAGAGGCTTTCGCACCGCACTGACTGAGCACTGAGCAACTGGGCGGGATTTCGGAAATCAAATCCAGCTCTTTCTACCGGGAACTGCCCATCTGCATACAGAGGCGAGGGAAAGAGCAAAAACTGGCCAAAAAAACAAATAATGAGCTTCGCTCTTTCATTTGCGGCCGGGCCAGAACTTACTTCAGGGATCAATGCGGTTCAGACTACGGTTGCTCACAGAAGTGACAGATTTCCCGTTAGGCTCCCAAGGCAATCTTTCCTTCCCCGTGTGTATCCGTTATTACTCACTACTCACACATGTAAGACTCAAAGGGAACATGTAAGGACACATTACTGCATTTTTCTGAGTTCTCTATAGCTTTGTTATTGGAAAAATACTTGTTACTGAGTCAAAGCGAGACAAAATCTTGGCATCTCTAAATTCTTTGGGTTTAGTATTAGATTTTCATCCGTGTAAAGATACAAATTGTGGCAATGTCTTATTAGTTTAAGAATTGGGTCTACTCATCTCGAAGTATTTTGGGTATTTTGGTCGTACACCTTATACTACAACAACTTTTTTTTGGCAATAGTTACTCAGACCCACATCAGTATAGGAATCAGTATACCAAGACTTTGGACCCCCAAAATATTTTTAATTTTCTTTTGAACTATATGCTAAAATATCATGTTTACAATAATGAAAAGAAGCGTTTAATGGATTCTTTCAGGCAAACATCAACCTATTTTTAGAAAGACTATGCAAGAATGTTTATAAAAGCAATCTTCAGCATTAATTTTTTAACTGAATTCTTAACTTCTTTGCATACTGCAATATTTGACATATAAAGCCAGATTACACCAGCAACCACCACTGTATACTGTTAATTGTTCAATTGCTAAATATAAGGATGAGATTTACTTTTTTTTACTGCTTCCTGAACTCCTGCTCCCATTTTGTGCAAAAGGGATATACAGTATACATACAAGATGCAAGGACTGTTTGTGGAATAATGGTTTCCTTCTCCTGTGTGGAGTAAATCAGAATTTGGTTTTGATGGAGGCTGCCGGGCAGGCTAAGAAAAGAGGAGGAAATGTGTTCAACTCCGTATATTTGAAAGAAGACTTAAAACAGCAGAGTATCAGAAGGAACTAAACTGAGTCATCTATGTGCTTTTTGTGAGTTTATATATTTATATTCTTCATTTTCCGTTTGATAGAAGCTCTCTAGAAAGATTAAGCGGGGCAGGGAAGGAACGTGATTTGACAGAAGCATTGTGTACGCGTTTTTTTTTCCTGTTCCAAGACTTTCCCCAGCTGCGACACCGAGTTCCAGTCAACTGCATAGTTCACTGCACCATCAATTAAAGCATTCAACGGTGAACAGATAAGCACTAACACAGAGAAACGTTTCTCACACCATTCAGTATATCTAAATGTCGAGTTCAACAACTTTTTAAGCATTTTTTGTAACCAGGTACCTGAATCCAGTCTCAGCCACACACCTCAGCAGAAATGCAAGCCAATTCATCATTCCCTCCGTCTTTTTTTTAAAAAAAAAAAAAAAAAAAGTTGGATGCAAGCTGGTATGCACTCAGCTTGCATATTTCCAGAATCACGTGGGTGAGCTTTGCAAATGGTATTGCTAGTTTCACATCTGGATGGTTGAAATTTCACTTATTAAAAAAGAAAAAAAAAGAAACTAAAATTAAAAAAAGAGATAGGTACTGACATGTTCTCAGTGGCATCCAATCATACTGCTACACAATACAAGAAAGGATGTCCTGGAATTTAAAAATCCAAATGATGCTGTGTTTCAAAGAAGGAGGTGAGGATGAAGTGAAGCATTTATGCAGGCTTTTGCTCCATCCACTCATCCACTTGAAGAAAAAATATTTTTTTTCCATTTAAAATTTTCTACTTCCTTTCAGAGTGCTCCAAAATCAAACAGTAAATACCAGTGCCAACAAAACCATTACACTGTAATTCCAAGGAAAAAGAAATTCAGAAATTCTAGGTCTGAAAAATAAATGGCTGTACTCAGCCAACTGGCAGCCCCAGAATTTAAGTTACCATAGTAAGAACATAAAATGCAACTGCTCTGTTTGTCAAGACTGGCCCTCAAGCAGCTGCCAACCTGGCTATTAAACGTGCTTTTAGCTTTAGTATTAAGTCTTCATTTTTAAAAGATGATCTATAAAAGCATCTTTGCCGGCTCAATGTTATCCTGGTGGGGAGGGAGTGGTGGTGGTGGTGTCTTTTTCCCTTGCCTGCAAGTACCTCCTCGCTAAAGGATGTCCTAAAGCACTAGAGCATCAGTATTTATTAAAGCAAAAGCTCATGCCTCATGGAGCAGAATTAAGTTTCAAATAATATTCTCTGTGTGTTAGCAAGTGCAAAGTCAACAAACTTCACACTTCTGTGCTTATCGGGACTTCTCTCCTAGATCCAATTCAGACAAACTTTCCCTGTGTTTGGAGGTTCAAACCGAAATTGGAATTTTGAGTGAAAAAGTTGCTAATGTTTATGCATCTACGATGCCCACACTAGAATGTACTCCACCAGTCACGCACCTTTTCCGACTTTTCTAGCTACCACAGTGCAATTTTCATTAAAGAAATTTCTTCCTCAGAAAACTCGCTTTATAAACTCATTCAGTCTTATAAAAAACATTTCTTATATTACTCATATATGCTTGCTTAACAGCACTCCTTAAGCATTAAGAATACAAGTTTTGGTCTTAATCATATTCAAGACAACGGTGTTCTTCAGTCATGTTGTGCTTAAGCAGATATAAAAACAACTAAAGGGCAATTGTTTCCAGAGCCAAAAAAGTTAACCCTCCCACTTCCCCTTGTTTTACTCTAGCATCTCTTGTTTTATAATCCTGGCTGTAGAACATCACACAGAACCAAAATCCACTATGTATTCTTATTTTAAAAGCTAGGGGTATATAAAATGAAAACAAAGCATGGCAGGAAATTATTTTCTTCTGCCTTTTTTGTTTGGTAGGCGAGTCACCTCCACAGCAGGATCAGCAGGATCCATCAAAGAAAGGGCCCACAAAGAGTGGCCTACCACTCAAAGAGTTGTCTTAAGACACTTGCTGGCTTAAGTGACATCCTCTTTGGGTCATCTGCTATCTTTAACGGATAGACTGCATCTTTTTATAAGCATTTTAGAAGCATGTTTCCACGACTTCTGAATGCTGTTGGCTTTGAAGTTCCACTTTGCTTAAAACTTAAGTCTGACAAGCTACAAGCTCAGACTTCCTGAGATGAATTTGGAGTCCGTGATGGGTGTGCCACAGTCACGCAGGAGGAAGTGGTCTGCTCTGGCTAAGAGCTTTCTCTAGAAAGCTTGGAATATGCATGTTCTGATAAGCAAACTCTTCAGTCTTTCCACAGACAAACCCCAACTGCTTTTTTTTTTTTTCTTATTAGTAAAATCTCAGTGGCTAAAAGGTTGGGTTTTTTTAAAAAAAACCAAACAACTAAGCACAACTTACAAAAGTCAATAAGCAACATACAAACACCAGGTCAGGCTGTATTCAAAAGACAATCTATCGTGCACCCACACAGAGACAGAAAAACTGACAGAGCCAATTGAGTTACAGTTAACATTTCCTTTATTTCAGTATAAGAATTCCTGAACTGAATGAAGAATGATATTTTGGCCCATACTGCTAGACTAGATAAATTCTTTAAGTATGCGGTGCCACAAGTGTACACAGTACTATAATAGCAAAAAAGACGGCCTAGGACAAGTTTCATTTTTATTATTAGCAGGAGTTAGACGTTTCAGATAAGGATATTATGCACTTCTGAATTTGCCTGGAAAGTTAATTAAAACTCTGAGAACATTTTAAAACATAATAAAATTGCCTACAGATACTCATGATGCTTTGGTAGGGGATGTGGAATAAAAACCTACATCATGTAAACATTCCGTAAACAGATTCTCTGCACTCTGAAGCCTAAGTAATACACAAGATGAGAATAATTACATAAGAAACTTATTTTTCTACACAGAATGTGCTGCCAAAGAACAAGAGTCAAGCCTAGAATTTTTTTCCATGTGAAAGTAGAAGCATCGTAACAAAACTGTATGATCTGGTGGGCGATGCAGGTCATTTCAATTGTTAAGAGGCTTTAGCAGAGGTTTAGTAAGAAACAAATCCAATTACTTGCAGTGTTCCACAAAAATGTACCCCTGACTGCTTACTGGTACTTTGAAATAGGAAAAAAAAAAAAATCTATAGGCATACAGAAACAAACACAGGAAACAACTGTCTGCTAAATCAGAGGATTTAAAGTGGCACTATATATTACGTTATCCTTATTTTGAAGAGAAAATTATCTTCGAAGCAAGCTAGACTGAAACGCTAGAAGCACACTGATTTGGTTTAACAACCTGCAAGGTTAGTTTAAACTATTTTTTCTTTAGGGCTGTAGTTTGTTTAAAATAACATGAATTCCTTTCTTCCTTCCTGTTCTTAGGATCTCAAAGACATTCATTTTTACCTTCAGTAAGCATGCCTAGAATATTTTAGCTGTATACTGCAGGACAACTAGGCTCCAGGGTCGATAAATGGAGCTGACGTACTTTTTTAGTTGCAAGTTGCACAGGTCTCATGACTGACCTTACCTTTTAACAATTGCACGCGTTTTCTCCATTGTGTATACATCCTAATATTCATTTAAAAATGCAGATAACACAAATTTGCCCCAAATCAGCAACGGGAAAAAAATCAGACTGTTTAATATGCAGAAAAAAAGCAAAACTTAAGGCTTGCATTACCATAACTTCCATCACTAGGCCTTGGAAACACAAGAAGTTGTAGCTATAACCAGCAACTGAGCTTTTTTTGACAATGGATGTTACAGAAAGAAGAAAGAATTCCATCTAGAGAAGATATAAGGAACTTATAATAAAAGCAACACCTTCAAAATCTTTCACAGGCTTCTTTTATCTGCCATCTGCTGGTCAGCTCATACTTCATGAGGGTATGATGAATGATAGGCTAGCTAAGAATTTAGTGTTCCATGTTCTTTATTTTGTCCTCTCTTAGAAAAAAATTACCATTTCTTTGAAAAAATTCAGAAGTAGTACCTAGACTCTGCAGGATACTATGACACTTAATCTGCTGTCAACAAATCCATCCAGTGTAATGAAGCCAGCCAATAACCATAAAAATTGTTTGGAAAACTAAAGCAGGTATGTTACATGCAAACACACAAAGCGTGCCAATAATCCAGCAGTAATGGTAATGTAAAGCCTTTTTATTTATTAAAAAAATACTGGTTACATTTTACCGGCACCTACTACATTTTTAGGGAGGTGGAGGGCCAAAGTAAAAAGAGAAATGAGAATACACCACCTGTATCTCTTCTCACAAATATCATGAGCTTTTGGATGATTACACCAAGTTTTACACAGGTAGTAAAAAACAACTCTGAGCTTTTGCAGACTCTGAAGTGTTGGGTATTTCTTACATCTGGCCCTACCAGTTGCTCATTAAGAATCTGATTTTAAACACAATCATATTTCACGTGAAGTCCTGGAGCAAATGACTACTGATGTCAAGTGCCTAGAAGTAAAATTAAGTATTTTGTTTCAAGATTAAATGCAGGTTTATTTATTTGTGTATTAACACCTTTCTGCTTCTGTCTGTCCACCGTAAAACAACTTCAAAGCCCAACTTTTTGAAGGGAGTGAGAGCCTACCCTTTAATCTCTGATATGTCAGGTCTATACACGTTTTCTTGTTCTTAAAGCAGAAGTCCCCACCCCTGTCTCTCTCCCCTGTAAATTACATACACAAAGTAACTTATCAATTGAAAATTTGGCCTCGACTAATTTTATAATACTTCAATTATATTCCATTAGAAAAATAACCCAAATAACAACAAAAAGCATAGAAAATCTTTTTTCAAAATGCCAAATAATTTTTCAATCAAGAAAAAACCGAGCACACCCTTCCTACTGAACACACCTTTCCTAGATTTTAGTTGCAATGGACTGACATTTAAGAGCTGTGGAGCCAGCAACAGTCCTTGAAAAATAACAGTCATAGCCAGGTTCCATTCTGGAACCAGCTGTCCACAAATAGTGTGGGAAGAAAAGAAATGAGAGGAAAAAAAAGAAAAGCCAGAATCCACTTAGTATTGCTCGTGGAAGTGTATGTGCTTGTGGAATATGCAGATTTTTTTTTACATCTTTGTTAAGAGAGCATCTAAGCCAACATTTAGAAGTATTACAGTGATCATAGAAATATAAAAGTTAATCGGTAAATGTATTTAATGTTGAGAAGAATTATATCCTATGCAATTAGCTGTGCAAGGGTTTTGTCACTGCATGATTGTGTCTGTTTTTTGAACTCTTTCCATTAACACTCTGAAGGTTTCTCTCTGGATGACCGCTCTCAGGGCACACACATTTAGCCATTTAGACAAGTGTTAAATAATAATACAAAAGGGAAAAAAGTTTTTAAAGCCACTCACACAATCCAAAATTTATATCTTTCCTTGTTTTGTAGAATAGATCAATCGTAAGCTCAGAAACACATGCCTGACATTTTTCTTTTAAAGGCAAAATGTATCTAATATCATAGGTAACAAACTGTGTCAAATCCTTAGTTGGTACAAGTTCAGGTCAGTGCAGCTTTAAACCGTTTAAGGATCTAGCTCACTGATCTACTCCCCTCTGCACCTATCCCCGCAAAATCTCTGTTATGTTATGTTGTTTGGGATTGTTTTAATACTTTAAAATCTTTTAAAGATTTGAAAACAATTAATTTACTTTCCTGTTTGTGTATCTGTGTTCTGTGAGCAGTGCGTGATGTTATTTTGTCTCACATCTTTTGCTGCTTATCACTAGCTGAGTAAGTTAAGAACTAAGTTTTAAAATTTCCATCTCAGCCTATATAACCATATCCCTTTTTATGTGTGAACCATCAAGTCATAACCCCAAATCCTACAAAAATGAGCCTTTGCCAAGAAAGATTTCATTTTATAAACACACTATCTAGAGATAGAAAAATCTTTCTCCTGAGATGACACTATTTAAAGCCAAAAAGACAGTAGGTTCGTTAAAAACTGGTCTGGCTGAATAGATGGTCCCAAACCCGTGCAGCCACCACACAGCAAGTCCCAGCAGTAAAGCCAAAACAGCAGAAGCTGGTAAGCCAATAGATGAGAGTCTCTCAATTGGGAGAAGAAAATGAGAACAAATATTACTCTATTTGACTGCTGCTATGGACATGATTTCCTGTGGGACTTCCTCTGCTTGTTTTATGGGGGTACAGGAGGAAGAAATCTGTTGGGTTTGGGTTTTTTTGTTTGTTATTTTTCCGGTTACAGTAAGATATACAGCCATTAACATGCAATCTTTTTTCTCCACCCAAAGGTAAACCATTTACTGAACATTGCATTCATTACAGTGTCTAAGCACCTCATGCATTTGTTAGGGGAGATGAAAGAGTCTCTGGGATAGCTGGAAGCCCTACTCCCTTGATAGCAGGCAAGTATTTTCTCTACAGCTTTTGCAATACAAACTGCTTGAAGCCGTTTGTCTATGAGTATTTTACTAAATCCTACCAACTACATTTCTGAATCCACCTGCAAAACAGCATGCATACTTCACCCTCATGCTGCCACTCTTTGGCTAATTGGTTTTAACAGTGTCGATGTCTCGGGGAATGGTTTAATGGATTGTATGAGTACACTTCTGGTACATACATTTCATTTATTGTATGTCAATCGAGAAGAATTACAGTTCCAAATATGCAGAGCTAAGACTGTGATTAGTAAGTATCAAAAAGATACACCCTTTGCTGCCTGTTTAACTCTACTGGGGATGAAGCTATTTGCATCACAGAGAAATAGCACTTAAACCAGCCTGAAAACTAATTCAGCTTAGAAGGGCTCTGCTCAGAAAGCTGTCCAGTTCTAGATCAAACAGAGGATTAGGAAACTTGCTTCCATATAAAAGCTATGGCAACATGACAATATTGAGTTACATTATGTAACTAATGTAGTACACTTACATAAAGTCTGTAGAAGAAAATACAGAACACACCGGCAATTTACTTTGCCTCTAATAGAAGGTTACAATTCTAAAACTTTGTTGGTAAATACATTAAAAACCACAATAATATCTTGACGTCCCCAAATCAGACGTTCGTATTACAATAAATGAATTTGCAATGCACACATTAACAGGTTTCACAGAGGCCAAAACTGTAACTTGTCTAGAGCACCAATGTTAGAGAGAATTCGTCTTTGATTTTTTTTTGTTTTTAAACAAGATTCACACCTGAAAATTTCTGTAATTAAATGGCTGTGTGCAAACACCACTTTTTTTTTACCTCATTCTCAGTTAAGGAAGCTGAAGGAGATGAACTCTTGCTAAAAGCAAGAGTTGAAGATTCTGCTGCTGAAGCCCGATTTCGCTTCTTCAGAGGTTTACATGCATCAGACAGATTTTTCGTTGCTGTAAAATAATTTTGGTTTACAAAGTGAAGTTTGGAACTTTAAAACGTTATCTCCCTGAAGCCATTTAAAATATTCCTTCAGATAAAGGAAGGAATGATTTAGGTAGGTCTTCTGGGCACCTACGCAGGTAAGTTTCTGAAACCATGTGTTTTGGCTTGATTTTAAAAATAAAGAGGTTTCGCTTAATCAAATATGTACTACAAATGTCTAAGATATGTTTTCCCATTTTTTTTCAGCTCATTTCTATTAAAATCAAAATATCTTGTGACTTATGACCTCTTTAAAGCAGAGGTAACAGTTATCTCCTCAGATATACATTAGAAGGCCTACGTGATCTCACCACACTGAGTGCCACTAACCCTTTGTTAAGAGAAAGGTTATATACAGGAGCCAGGTACCAGACATTATCAATGGCATGTCACCACTTCTACGTTGCGCAGAACACACTGAAGTTTACTCGTCTTTGGCATCTCATTGTTAACACCTAAAGAGACATGCTCTGACAGAAGTTACCTTAAGCTTGAGCATCATTAGCAAGTCTGACTTTTGGCTTTTGGTCCAAGGTTATTTAGAATTCCCTCTCACGTTCCACACTGCCTCCCATCAAGCATCATTTAAAAGGACTAAAATCACACAGTAACTGATTTACATTGATGGTCACTGCACTTGTTTTACTGGGTTAATGCACAATGACAAATTGGAGCAGTGGGATTTCTATCACTGCTCGCCAAGATCACAGGGCAATAACTTTAATTTGGTGCCATCAAATGGTGAACTTGTGAATTGCTGCTCTAAATCAGCAATACACAATTTCAGTCAAGCATAATGTTGCAAAATGGTGGTAGTGAAGGAAGAGGGCACGCTCCCCCCCCATCTGTGGCACAGTGGCTGTCACTGGTTATTGCGTCAGCAAAATTTAGCCGGCTGCCTCAGACAACCTGTTTATTTTAATATTATTTAATTGAAAAGTTACATTAAAACTTATTCTGACCACATTACCTGACTGGTTCTTTTGTGAAGAGGAGGTTTCTGTGACCTTAGAAGAGTTTGTTTTTGCTGTTTTGTCATTGCTTGTCTCCCTCTGTCACAAAAAAAAATATGAAAAAATAAAAAAACTCCTAATTTATGAATGGTTGGACAAAACTGGCAATTACTTCTGGATTTATGTTATTAAAAAGAAAGTGTCTTAACAAATATCTGAATGGTAATGTAGTTATGCTAGCCCCATCTAATTGACTTTTAAAACTCATTTACAGCACAGGGTACAAACCCATAAACAAATGAGAAAAATTAAAGAACACAGTATTCCAGCATCCCACTTATCCATCCCAAACTCAGCATATCAAAAAGGGGAGCTCAAAATGAACACAAAACATGTAAATTATCCTTACTATTCTTTGTCTAAGATGGTTACATTAAAACCTTTAATTATTAAAGGTAAACTGCATAATTAGTATATAAATTTGAGAATAAACCCTGTGCAGAATTTTAAGTCCCAGAGAGGCTTGCTTTCAACTCCAGAACTTATAGCAGTGCCATTTTTTAAATTACTATGGTTAAGATTGTTTCAGCATTTCCAAAATAAAAGCACTATTTTCAAGGGAGCACAAGTACCACATAAATTTGCTCCAGGTTGAGAATTTATTATTACAAGTTTACGCTGAAAACCAGGGAAGTTTTTGTCAAAGCGTTGTCAAAATTAGACGCTTTTCCTTACACATGCCACTATGTTTTTTCTTTTTGTATGTTACAAATTAATTCAAGTAATAAGTCACTAAAATTGTAGCCAAGAACGCTCAACTCTGACAAATGCTCACCTGATCAGTAAGAGTAATTCTACCCAACAGAAGGTTTTACATAGTTTTTCATATTCTTCATCTGACATTCAGTTTTAGAGAAGATGTGCAGCTGAACGCTGCAAAGGCCAGAAAACTGCTTTCCTTTGTAAAAATAAATATGAATGGCTACTGTACTACAGATGTGCTACACTGTGCTTTTACTGACTTCTAAGTAGATGAAGACGCCCTACTAATGCCACCAGAGACTCCCAATATCAGCTTTTTAAGATTACTGTTACATATCTGTGTACAAATGAACAAAAATGTACAGCATAGTTCACTCTTAAAATGTAAAGCATGCTTTACAGAACCCCTATTTTGTTACTGTGCATTTTAAATACATCATGAAAGCACTGAAGAATGAATTAGTTTTTCAGAACTTCCACATGGGTACTTGTGACCTCATTGCTTGGTGCGAAAACACTGAGAGATTTCGTAAATAAGAATTAAGGACAAAAAGGAGAGGATAATGCACAACTCTCATGCAAGAATAAAAAATGAAAAAAAGTCATTAAAGCTTCTCCTATCCAAAATCGTTGTAACAAAAGCCTGCAGGTAAACTAGGAAAAGGAGAAGGAAGGTGTATGGTTAGTGTTTACTTTTTTGAATAATTACATAGACATTTCCACTGTCATTCACTAAATGCTTTACGAAGCGGCAGCTTATACAGCTAGAAGTACCCTGGGCTGGTGAAGGCAGGAAAAAGACTAAGAGGTAATTCATAAAAGAAACTGCAAAGCAACCATTCTATGATATCTGACCCTTCTGTGGACGGAAGCACAAAACCCTGCTAATTACCTAATATTTACACACACCAGATATCTTGTAACTAGAGTGCTGATACACAGATCAGATAGAGAACACCACTTTTTAAATGCACATTACTAAGTCAGCGTTATTAGTGGTATGTATCTTATGGAAACCATTAATCCTATTTCTTTATTTATTTTCCTGTTAATATTCACATCTGCATCACAGCATCCAAGATACCAGAACTCCTCTGCATGAACTATACTGTAACCACCTTTCATTCTACTTGTGATAATGCAGGTTAATTTTAGCGTACGAATGGGACAGTAAAAGAGTAACTTTAGGGACAGTCAAAACAAGGACTACATAGCAGGAATTAATTACAAGAAGTAAACAACTATTCCATGGATCTAGTGTATTATAGTGAATTCAAATCAATTAGACAAGTTTTAAAAGAGTCCAAAAACTTCTAGAATGAGGAATATTCAACGACTTAACTCATTAGAGAAAGAAGTGCACAAGCCTGTTTTGGCCCTTCTTTCTGCAAAGGTAACAGCATTTCTCTACGAATTATCTAGCTATCTGAAACTCTCTTTATTTTTTATATTGAACTTTAAAGAAGTTGTTTGAATATCCACAGTATCAACAGCCTACCAAACAAACTGACATCTACAAATGTGGTGTCCATAATTAATTTTAAAAATAAATCCATTACCTTTCCTTGTATTAGGTTGCTTCAGTTAATCAATGTACCACTAAAGTCCTGAGATGAGATCTGTGATACTCACACCACATTATGATACTGCAGTAACATATGAAAACACTTGTGAGCTAAGCTTTCCACACAAGTAAAACCCATGAAGTTCACTGGTCTACACGCATGACTAAATATATCTACGCTTAAGTCTCTACGAGATATTGGCTGTATCCATATACATAATTTTAAGGACCTATGTAAGGAAAATTCTCATTCTAACTGACAAGCTAAACTGAAAAGGAGCCTGTGATTTGTGCGATAAATATCCTGTAATATTTACTGCATTTTCCTAACTTAAGAAATGGGTCAAGTATGCCATTCTAAAACATTCTATAGGCTTCCAGTTCTTGAAGAGTAGTTTTTCTGGTTCGCTTTACTTGCTCTCCTCCCTCCCCCTACATTTGCCTACATTAAGTATTGACTAAAGGTACTATTTTGTTTACATTCCTGTATACATCTCTGAACTCCAATTCAGGAGGAAATAAAAAGAACTACAAAGCATGGCAACAGGGAAAGGTCATGCCTCTGCACGTTCCTTTGTGAAACAGATTTTCTCAGCGTGTATTTTCACCACAGTTTAAGTAGCAAGTGCAACTTGTCATACCTCCATCCTCAAAACCAAAGAAAAAAAACCCCACAGCGATAAGCTCACGTGTATCTCTGAATATTTGCAACAGTTTGGTTTGATACACAGCCATTACTTTTTTAATCTTGAAAACGGAAATGCTGACAAACTTAACTACAGCAATGTGATTGGTTCTGCTATAAATAAACCCAAACAAACCAACGACATAATTACCTTCCGATTATTCTGTTTATCCATCCTGAGTCTTTTCCTAGGTGCCTCCTGAACTTCAAAATCTTCTGTAGGTTCCTTTGTCCTCTTTTTTTGGTTTCTTTTATTTCCATGTAAGTTACCTTGGGATGGGGGATGGGGGAAACTTACATGAAAAATAATCTAAAACCCACTTTCAAATTATTTTGAACTGATCTAGTTATTTGTTACTTTTCTTTCAGTCATTATTTTTAAAACATGGTTAAACATTAACACAGTTTGGTGACTTCTTAATGCTTAAAAGTCTGGTTTCTGGTGCTGAAGACTAACTCTAAAACACGTACAAACCAACTGCTTCATACTCAAGTTATTTTAGACAGATGAGTCTACCTGTATAAGCACTAGATTAAATTCTGAATATTACTGGCCAACGTTTGTTTTATAGTCAGACTGCACAATAGATCTATACAGCTTTTAACTCTCCTGCCACTTTGTTACAGTATCTTATCACTGAAATGAATTTTTAAGTCTCCTCCTTAAGTCTCCTTTAAGTTCTCCAAGTGATACAGATGAAGATACTGGCAACATCTATTATGGGGCCTCTGGAAAAGAGAAGATATCACCAACCGTACAGATTAATTTTCTCTTTCTGGTGTGGCAGTTCCAGACTCTCTCTAACAAGCTTACTTGTGTTTTACAGGAGACTGTAAGATTCCCTTCCTTTGTGAACCAAAATCCTAAGAATAGAATTATGTTGGTCATTTTAAACCAACAGACTTACTCACACAGTTAGATGACCATTCCCTGTAAAGTTCAAGCAGCTGCTAAATTACAAGAGGTCAGTGATTAACCTACATACCCCTACCACGGATTCAGCTATTGTTTGCACTCGCTCTACCTCAAAAAGATAGATGAAGGTTTAGGAAGTGGTCTGCCTCATCAGGATGAAATGACAACATTCTTACACTCTCCAGTACTCTCTAGTTTATGAAGCTACAGAGTATTTTTAGTATGAAGATTGCAAGCTCCACGGGCACAAATATGTTAACTGAAAATTGCCCTACAGCTACAAGCATTCTATTCCAGTGGGAACAAATAGTCGTAAATATTAAAAATATAGCAACTTGAAAATATGGACAATTTTCAAATTAATGTTCTTATCTACACAACCTAGGACATACTCTATTATCATACTCTGAATCCACAAAGCAGACTGAAATGGCTCCAGGAGAACCTGCTTACTTACAAAAAGCCAGCAAAAGAAATCCCACAATATTTTTCCAAATTTAAGATAAGAGGATTTGGGTAGGGGAACGATTGAACTGACATGTTTTTGTCTGTAGATAACTATAAATGTACACAATATATGTACTAGAAACACCTGGTACAGGTACAATTTCAATTACATTTCTTGCAATATGACACTGAGGAAGGTGAACAAAATTCAGCACTACAGTGTTTAGATATTTAATTTGGGATCCATTAAAATTCTAACGTCAAGGAAGACAACATCTGAGATAAAATAAAGAGATTATGATACGTGGGTGATTACATAAAAAAATACACTCAATAGCTACTTATAATGATGAACTATTTGCACACAACACAAATTTCAATTACTTCTGGATCTTGATCTCCTTTTAGGTGAGTCTTGAAACACTTTACGTTTGGCCTCTCCAATACTCTTCAATGATGAACCTTGAGAGATACAGAATGTGGTTTTTTTTAAAACTGATATCCAAATATTTGACACTTAAAATTTAAAGTTAAAAACTTTTCAATTTTCCACAAAATTATGTTATTTCACACACACACAGATAGTTAACAAAACTGACTGCCATTTTTATACAAGTTTTTCCAAGTCTCACAAACTTTCAAACACTCCCTCTCATTCTTGTCATTGCCCAAAGCAGCACCTGTTGGCTTCTCATACTTCCATAATAACTCTTTTTACAGTGCTGTAAAGCTGTTTAAATTTGAGAAGTGATAGCTAGTTAAATTTGATAAAGTTCATGCAAATGACAAACTATCTTCCTCCTCCTTTCTCAAATAAGTGACTCCAAACCCCCTCAAATATTTTGCAAAATAATTGAGAATGTTTATCAAAACCAAACGCTAGACAACAGCAACAAAAAAATAAAAGGAGAAAAGGAAAGTGTTTGCAATCTTGTACAATGTCCTAAAAACTTTGAGTAACACAATAAAATGCCAAATGGATGACAGTTTCAGAATAAAGTTTGGAATACTTCTTCCTGAGTTGATGATGATACGAGGTAATAAACTTTAGGTATATATGAAGAAAAGGTATAGCACTGATTAAACTTTTTAAACCATTTCCAACTAGTCTATAAAAAAACAACTCAAATTTTACTAGTAGTAACACTTTGTCTTCCCTTCCCATCATCCACTCGTAACAGGCAGTGGATGCAATGGCAGCTGCTTATGGGCAGAAGAAGAATGAGAAATCAGCAATCTCTAAACAGTAGAAGGTTTACATATAACAACTTTTCAGAACAATGAGCAAGAAATGTAGACTTCATGGGTTGCGTTTATTGTAACCATTGGCATTCCTTTGCTATTGGCACAAACACCAAGAATTAAAACTGGAAAACAGTGAAAGCTGTTTTCCCTACAGCTCTCAAATATGTGCTTAGTTTAACACCACTATGTATATCAAATTTAGTTAGAGTACACTAGCACAGTTTTACGTTTACCAGAGTCTTCTTCAGATTTGGGAGAGGTCACTATGGCAAACTTTGTGTTATAGCGAGCTTTCTGTTTTTCACTAAGCATGTTCCACTGCGATTCGAGCAATTCTTCAATCTCCGCACTTGAAGCATCTGGATGTTCAGCAACCACCTATACATGCAGAAATAGGGTTGTATTAAAAAACAGGTAACACTGCAAAGAACGGCGTACATACTTCTATTGCTTTGGAAAACTAGATAAAACAAACTATCTAGCATTTTTGCTGCAGACAGAACTAGATTAAAACCTTTTGTATCCAATTTTAATTGAATAACCATGTCTCTTTCTACGTCCCTCTTAAAAAAAAAAATCTATTAGCATATTCAGAAGTATTAAGAATAATTTTGGAAGTATCTATTTGCCTTTTAACATTCAAAAAATGGAGTAAGTGTAAATCTTGCCTTGTGGTCAGTCAAAAAATTTGCATCATTTCTTGATGAAGCGTGAATCTATACCACAAAGGACAGACAAGCAGTATCAGAATATATGCTTGCCTACAAAGATACCCATTGATTCATAGGAGAACTCACTAAGCATGGAATTCATTACACCTATCTTAGGAGAGAGATTTACATAAGGTAGCATTTGATGCAACATTTTGCTGTCTTTAATTAATCGTTTTATAGTATGTATTTGAATATCAGGAACTCAGAAAGCTGTGCACCTTTTTTAAACAACATAATAGCCATCAACATGGATTTTAAGAGTGTTTCTAGAAGTTTATTCAACTCAAACAGAAAATCCAGCATTAAGAACAAAGAAAAAAATCCTTCCAAACTCCTTCAGTATTTCCATACTTCTACCTAAAGAAAACCAGATTCGATTAATCATAGAAGTCAGAAAGCTCCAATATTGTATGATCTACAGAACTTAAACAGTGGCTTTAAAACCAGCTCCTCTTATTACACAGCATTGTCCAAGATCCTACTACTGGAGTGATACAGCCAATACCCCCAAATCATGGAGCAATATGAAAACTAAGCCAACAAAACCAAGCGTTCAAACAGCAACACCATTCAACAGAACAGAAATCAAAATTTTCAGTGATTAAACCTAATTCTTAGAACTTGGTGTCTTAAAACTGCATTTCCTGTTGTCAAGCAAGATACAAGTGTGACTTCAGGGGTTAGAATAGCTGTAGTACCTTCATGCCACTGGGATTATTCAATGTCTAGTAGGGAAATTCATGCTGTAATTTTTCCTCTAGTAGAGTACTAAGAGTTCTCTTGCTTCTATTTGGCATAACCCATCTGGATAAAGCTTGAAGACTACAACTACCTTTGGAAGCCTCTACTCAAAGTTTGATTAAAATCCAACAATGTCAGAAAAGTTATTGAGAGGGGACAATGTAGATAGACCCACAAGATACTCCTCCCACAAATCTCACTTCTTTAGAAAAAGGAATTAGCATAATTTTTGACCATTGCTGCTAAGTGTATATTTCATTGTACTCAACTAGTTGAGTTATTTAATTCTCTAAGAAATAACTAGCTTTGTTTGCACTAATGAGATACAGTTTAACATCACCTCCAGTCCCACCAAAATACAAATAAAACCAACTTTCAGTTGACTAGGAGTGCTGTGAAATGACAAGCAAGAGACACTCATGGTTCTTAATGGTTAAGGGGATGCTTGCAAAGGCAGCCTCCAAGGAAAAAAGCCAAGCTTTCTTCTCCAAAGCCTTCATATTGTAAAACTCATTTCTGGCATACGTACTGGAAATATGTATTGGGTATCTTGATGTACATTAAAATCATGCACTTCTCTCAGCTACTTATTCTAAGTCTCATTATGCTACAGAACACACAGAAGATCTTTTCCTGGATCTGGGAATGAATATCACTATAGGTGTCGAAAACACGGTAATTAGACCCGGACCGTCCTAGCTCATCCAAACAAGCCTATTACCTTCGCTCTTACTCTGTCTTGATATTCACCAACTCCTTACGCATGCAGAAATCTTCAATTGTAAACACTACTAGTGAAATTATTTCTTAATTTATTTTAAAACAGACCCAAGGCCCAAATCAATGAATTAATACAAACAGTACAGCTGTCTGCCTCTCACTGAATCATACACTACCTCCAAATGATTACTATGGCTATATTTCACAGAGGAAGAGCGTAAGAATGCCAGTAGTACAGAACACATCTTTACTCCTTTGTTAACAGCACAAAATACTTAATGCATCGTTACGACCATTAAAGTGCTCTGAGCTTTCAACACCTCCCTCAGGGAAGCAAGCCTCTTAAATCATTAAAAACATTTTCCAGCAGTTCATCCAGTCTTCCAGCAGCCATCATTCACTTCTAGAATTTCAACTATTCCTCACTCTCCTACCCCCAGGAAAAGTAACACAAAAAGTTGTAACTAATAAAACCAAACCAATATCTGAATCCTACTACCGTACATAGCCAGATGCCAAGCAAGACACAGCAGAAACGTCTCTACTTTTAAGAGAGCTCGTGACTATAGAAGGCCCCAAAAGAGAAGTCTTCAGTCACTTCCGGTCACTTCCATTCGTTCCCAAGTCTAGGGGCCACACAGCCTCTTCTGGATCCGTAGTCTTCCTAAGTTTCTACCCACAAACACTAAAGTAGCCATACACTAAACTCTCAGATGCCACCAATGCAAGCAGTACAAAATCAGGCCTGTTTTTTATCCGTTATCACTCCTAAAGCATCAGAACATCTACAACAGCAACAAAGCAAACCATGCAAGTTGAACCAGATCAGTGTAATGGAAGGGGAAACAACGAATACTGGTTTGGATGCAATCTCCACCTTCCGCTGACGGCACAAAACTGCTATTTTAAAAGTGACGCGACAGGCTGAAAGTCCTAACTAAGTTTAGGTAATTTAGGTTCTGTGCTAGAAGCATGAATACCTAAAATGGTATTTCCCCACTTTGCCAGTTAACTTTGAACCAAGAGGAAGGAAAGGCAGGTTCTGCTGCCCTGACCGATGAGAGGGACTGTTATCTGCAGCTAGCTAGTATCTGCAGTTTTCATAACCTCCTTCTGTTCTATGCACTGAAGCACTTCAGTACCTATTAGAATGGATCACGTAATCAGGTGGATTTGTGTTTTCATGACTGATCTTATTAAAAGGTACTCTAGGCAGATATGGTGGGATGTCCTCTCTCTAAAGAAACTTACTTCGTTCTACTCAAAGCTCTGCGCAACATTAGCCACTATCATCAGTGTGATTTCCAAAGTGATGCAAGTTTTTCAGTTTCAGACAAAGCAATTCCTCACTGTTAAGTATTCTGTCTTCATAGTTTCCACCCATTAATTTGAGAACTACAGTATAACCATAGTAGGGAATGAAGCTTGATAACTGGCACAAAAATAGAAATACAGTATCAGAGACTCGGCACGTCTCCTCTATGGTAAGATATGTTTGGCTAGGAGTCCATAAACCCAGTCATAATAATCTAATTTCTTCCAGAGAAGTAATTTCACATCCTTCAATATTGCACAAGACTTCTTGCTACCTATGTTAAAGGCCAAGGAAATTCCCCCTTACCACTACACGAGACACAAGGTTACTTATAGAAGGACTGGAAATAGAACTCAGGCCTCTCAAACATGAGGCAGATGATTTACCCATACAGCTTTTCATAATGAGTATGTACTGTCAAAATCTGTATGTAATAGTCTGGCTACAAAACCCTTTCCTTTCTGGAGCCAACAAAGTAAACCGCCAATGCTTTTCTCAATTTAACCATAGCCACTAAAAGGTATATGTAACACTGTGTTTATTTTAATTATCAATATTAGCTTAAGTTGCAACGATCTAAAAAGATGCTAAGTTGAACCGCAACTAACTGACTTCCATAAAACAGAACCCAGCTTTCAACGTTTCTTTATTATGTTCATATCTATTAATCTTTTCTAACACAAGTATCCTATAAAGTAAACTATTCAGTAGCTAAAGAGCGTGACAAAGTCACCACTAACTTACTGGGCCTTCTGTGAGTATTATGGAATACTACAACTACAAGAAAATGTGAGAACTCATGCTTCTTTCAGCACATGGAATTGTACTACAAATGGAGCAGAGGGTTGTAAGGAAGAAAAATGATGGGAATGATTTTAAAATAAAGAGCTGTAACAGCAGTACTGCTTTTATACTTCTAGGAGCCTTCTTTCGAAATTATGATATTAAGGTATTTATTTACTCTGCCTTGTCTTGGAATGTAATCTCTCAAGAGAATCTAGTTTTCTGTCCCAGCAGCTTCCACACTGACAGTGATTTTCACAAGCTTTAGTAACCAGCTTCTTCTGAAGCACAGTAAAAAATTCCAGGTAGGTAAATGGAATTTTTGAGGAGCTCAAAGACAAGGGAATACGCTGAAGAAATCGAGCCACATCTTCAGAAAGAATTTATGAGCTAACTACAAGTAGGCTGCCATAAACAGTGTAGCCTCCATCATATTTGCCTGAGCACATGTATGCATACCTACCACTTTTTACATACATTAAAAAAAATTATGGCTACTAAAAAGGACTATTAGATTATGTAGGAAGATACTAAAACAACTTAGGCTAAAGTACGATAGCATTATAACTATCCTGTTTATATTGCTCATCAACATTCCCTTTTTTCTCTGTTCATGTCTACACTAAGATTTGATGCAGGCATATCTCGTCAAGCTCAGAATGTTACGGGTTTTGCAGTAACAACTAGATTTTGTCAACTGAAGTAAAGAAGTTTTTTTAAGTACAGAAATGAGAAGAGGCAATCAACAACAATAACGGCTAAAAGAGACTAACCTCATCTCTGTGCTTCTGACAAAAGACCAAAAACTGAGATACACCATCGCCCTTTCTGCTTCGCGGAGTAGACGCTGGAGTTTTCTTTCTATTGAGAGGGGAGCCTATCCCTCTTTTGGATTCTGCCTGTTCCGATGACTTTTGAGGAGTAGTATTCTTAGTCCCCAGCTGACTGCTTTCTTGCATATCATCAGTAGCAGACAATTTTGATGTCCTTCTCCTCCTCTTGTTAGGAATGCCAGACTCCTTCATCGATTTCAGATTTTGAGTGGTTTCTTCATTTGAGTAAGATGACTCGTCTATCTCCTCTAACGGTTCCACAGGAATGCCAACTTCCTTCGCCACTCGAGGATTAAGATGGGGTCTGTCCCTAACATAGATGAAGGTGTACTTGGCTTTCCGTTCTTCCACCGTCATGCCTACTGCTTCACTTGCTTGCTTAACACCCATCTCCCACTGTGGCCGCAGCTTCCCTGAAACAGGCTTTAACATCTGTAAAATAGGACAACAGTGTGAGAAATTTCCCCACTTTTGATTTCAAAATGCCAACATTAACACAAAACAATTCCAAGAGACTAAGTGTATCATATAATTATAATTCAGACACTCAAATGGAATTGAGTACTGATACTATGCACAGAACAATGGCTTAGAAGAGTACTGATTTTTAATAAATAACAAATAGTGGTAAATCATCCCATTCTTTGCATCTGTAAGTGAAATATGGCAAGGCACTGTAAAACAAGCCATCTTTAGAGCTTTCTAGAATATTTATTCATATCTGTACATACCTGTTACAGTAAAATAAAAAGCTGCAAATCTTGTCCAACTTGGTAGTCTCTTACCTTTATTTTCTCTGCTTTAGTGAGGGCTTGTTTTGCACTTTCCTGGCACAATTGTTCAAACTGGTCTTTTTCTTTGAAGGGCACAAGGCTCTTCTCAAATATCCAGGCTCGCTCTGGGGCATCTCCAAAAAACTGAACATGATACTGACGAAAACTCTTTTTCTGTCCTGAAAATTAAAAACAAGTGTGTTTAAGATAAAATTTAAGCACTTTCAGACTTAGTCTTTTGTAAGCTGCTGTAGTTACCATGACAAAAGCACAGTACAACTGGATAACCTTTCAAAAATCCACTTAATCATCCTGAAAGTCTGAGTTGTAATCTATGAAGTTTGACACAAAAGCCCAGTAGTTCAATCCCACACAAGAATACGCTTTGCTAAATTAACTTAAGGTTACAATCTTCTGTCAGTGCTTTCCATGTATATTAACTTACATGTAGGCCTGGATGTTTCTGAAAACGCTACATTTGACAAAGTTTCCAAAGCTTGGATAGCCTGTCCTCTCAGCCTCATCTCTGATTTGCTTAAACTTTATATTTTAGTATTCTTGAACAGAAACACATACTTTAGCTAGTTTTAACACTTGCAATCACAAATTCGTCTTAACGAAGCTTTTAAGGAATCAAAGCAAGAAATGAGAAGGATTTGGGTGGTGGAAGGGAGAGAAAGGAGAGGGGAAAGGTAACAGAACAATTCTGAAACCTAGACAAGAAACATGCATTCTTCTAAGATTGTAAAGAGGAATGCTGTCTCTATGTACTAAGATAAAGGCATACAACCTTTTCCTCTTAAACATCTCAGCTATTCTGTGGTGAAGGGGAAAGACAATACCTTCAAAATTCACCAATTTTGAAGACAGAGGGAGGAGAATCAGACTTAGACGTCCTCTAGCACCTCCTTCATTAAAACTTGCAGATTTGTTCTCTAAGTGTTCAAATTAGGGTCTCATTTAAAAACAGAAAAGGTTTTAACTGCCATGACCTACACTTTTGTGTTTGTAAATTCAGTCCTGTGAAAAAGGATCAGCTACCTCCCCCTACAGGATCTATGGTTTTTCAAGATGTCACCACATTAGTATGTCTAACATGTAGCCTGGGAGGAAGAGGAAATCAGGTAAGGCTGTCTACCCAGTAAAAACAAGTAACAGCCAGTTCTCCATTACAGATGTCTTCAAACTAGGTCTAGATTTTGCTATGTTATTCATACACTGCATGTCTTCTACCTTAATCAGCAAATACATCCAGCTGATTGCTTCATGAAATATTATAACCGGGGTTTCTAGACTTAGAAAGAACTATCTGTAGTTACTCAGCCAATAGTTATTTTTAAAGGGGTTCAATCTTGTCTGAAGATCTGGCATCTAGAACAGTCATATGAAATCAACCTAATTAATGGTATGTGCATAAGTTTTATTTACCATTACACACACACACACACATATATATATATATAAAACATACATGAGAGCTAGAAAAACACTAGATCAGATACAAGAATCTAGAGGAATGGTATAGGGAAAGGTCTTGGGACTGCATTCGTCACACATCCAATATAGTAGTCTAATACACATTCCAGTAACGCACAGTCAGGAGCAATTCTCTCACACAGTAATTATTTTGTCCTCATCAAGAAAATGTTGCTTAATTAGGGACTACTGAGCTCCAGTGTCTTAATCTGTCTATGATTAAACAACGGATAGCTTTTGTATTTTATTTACCAGGACGTCCTAGCCTCAGACAGAGATGGCGCAGACTACATTTACAACCACCTATAAAGATCTGCCTCTGAGCAGCCAACAGCCTGGTTCCAAGCAGACATAGGCATTCTGTTCCTTTGAACAATATAATGCTAGATAGCTGTTAACTGCCTAATTATGAAATCTAAATAATAATGCCTACCACTAGAACCATTGAACCTATTTGTGAACCTTCAGATATCTTCTGTGGGCTGAATTCATACCAATGCTCCTGGATAAAAGAATGGAATTTATTAAGGGTTGTTACATACAAAGACATAATTTTTGGCTCACAGAATCCTGGAACCACTAGTTGTTGAAGCTCTGGGAGAGTGTTCCGAGGACCCATCACTATTACGTTTCTTTTTCTGTATCCTCACGTCTGTGGTTGACTGCAGTCAGAGACATGCTATTGAATGAGATGGAGCTTTAGTCTGACTCGGTATGGGCCTTCTTACATGAAAGTGTACATCCTGTAAGTTTAAAGTTACAAACTTTTCTCAATCCTAACCTGCTGGAATGGTGAAATCAAGTATTAGCATCCAGAAATTCAGATTGTTGACTGTAAACACTGTTGATGCTAGTCCTAGAAATGAGAAATACAGAGACCTAGCTGAGTATTTCTACAACTCTCAGATAAAAGAACTCTTCTGTTTGGAACTGGAGACTTTTGACAATGCCTTAATAGTAAATAGTAGGTGGAAGATAATACAAGACTGGAAATGCATGCTGATGGAAACACACAAGTCAGTGTGCATTTATCAGTTATGATAGCTGCCCAGATCTAGTCAAACCTCCTGAAGGAAAAGGCAGGCCCCAAGCCAACTAAAGAGCAAATATCGGAAATGACCACAGTCCATATTATTTCAAAGAGATGGAAGTTAACATCTTAAAGTACTTTGTCCCTTCTTTCTGTTAGTATTCCACAGGCTGCACTCAAATATATGACATTGGGTTCTGCCAGATCTACTGCTATAGTTTCTTGTAAAAAGCTACCACAGAGATCCTTGATAATGAAGCATAAACTTTGCTTCTTTCAAGGAACAGAGCAATTCAGTTCAGAACAAATAAATATCTTTATTTCTCTCAAAAACCATCTCTTTATCTTATAATAGATCTAATAATCCAAAGACTAAAGTCACACGGACTGCCTGATCAAAACTCTGAAAGACTGCTACAAAAAAAAATAATTGTCTGAGGAGTCTATAACCATTCTAGCAATTGTATGAATGCTTGAAAGAGTTCTCAAGAAGCCGTTTAGTTGAGGCTAGCTATAATCCTAAATATCTTCATTCAGTTTATTCTTAAAAACCTCCTATGAATGAGATCACACTATTTCTCCAGGCAATTCACCCCAATCTTTATCCCTTCCAAGTTCTTCTTAATATGTAGTCTAAATACTCATTGCTACTAAGCTCTCTTCTTCCCAGAACAAGAGGAGTTTATACCTTTTCTTCTTCGCATGTTACTTAAGTTATTTAAGGCCAATTACTGGGTTCTCCTTTAGCTTCTCCTTGTCTGATTAAATAGCCCCAGTTCCTTCAGTCTGCCCGTGCAGGTGGACTCCTAGATTTCTGTCCATGCTGTCCTCAGAACCTTCCCTGTTTGGTCCACATTTCTTGAAATGAGATGGCCCAAACAGGATGAAATGAACAAAGTACTCCCACTGAGGCCATGCTACCACTGGAAAAGCAAAGGATCTACTTCATGCTTTTTATAAGCAGCACTATTAATTTAAGTCAACGTGACTTTGGTCTTTCTGCAGAGACAACTACGTGGGTTATTATGACTCTCAGATTCCTTTCTGCGAAAACGCAGCTTTCCATCCATTTCCCAGCTTGATCACCTACTACTGTAAGAATTCAACACTTATTCCTAACTGAACTGCATTTTTTTTCCAGACCACACCTCCAAAGTGTCAAGATTATTCTGATTTCCAATGCTACATGTTTACAGTCTCTCCACACTGGAAATCTGTAATTCCAATGCAAATTTTAGGTGAACATTGTAGTCCATTTCCCAAGTTCTCAACGCAACCCTTGAAAACTACATAAAGACAAAACCAGAATACACACTCTTTTTACAAACTTGGAAATACATAGTTCAAAGTTATTGAAATATCTAGTGACAACTAAATGCCCATGTCTGCTCATAATAACAGATGCTGATACTTTCGCTTGATCTAATAACATACATGAAAGTATTTAGAAGTACAAATATAAAAAAAAAGTTACGTGCTTCTACTTTGGTTTGATATTCCTATTAACTTCTTGCTTTTCTCCTTAATTTGTAAGTTTTCTGGATTCTGTTTTCAGGTTTTCTAAGCTTTCAATAGTTTGGTATAAACATGGTAAAAGATAGTTTACAGTGCTCAGCTGGACTTAAAACTAGTGAGGGACGTAATGTGCATCAAGATTTTCTGTAAATCCAACAGTAACAAAAGGAAGGCTGAGGAATGCTCAATGGGGTAGGAGACTGGGTGAAAAAAGACCCAGAAAAGGCGGAGGTACTCTATGCTTTCTCTGTCTCAGGGTTTTGTTTGTTTGCTTTAAACTGCAAGATTTGCCCCCAAGCCTTCAGGTCCCTCAGGCTAGTGATAAAAGCTGCAAGATTGAGACAATATCCACAGCACATTAAGAAAAAGTCAAGGAGCACTTAATCAAATTGGACATCTATGAAATTATGGGACCAGATAGGATGCCTCAGAAGGAGCTGAAGGCGTTGGCCAATGTGACTGCAAGGGTGGTCTCCGGAATTTTTGAAAGGTCACAACCATCAGGGGAGATACCCAATGCCTGGAAAAAGGCAAACACTGCACGTATCTTCAAGTAAAACAAGAACAATCTGGGAACTACAAGCTAGGCTGAGTAGCTTACTCTCAATGCCTACAAGATTATGGGACAAATTCTCCTAAAAGCTATGTCCAAGCACAAGAAAGATAAGATGGTGTCTGGGAAGAGCCAGCACAGACTCAGCAGGGGCAAACTGTGCTTAATCAATCTGATTCACACAGGGCTAATACAAAAGGCAATGGGCTCAAGTTGAAACAAAGGAAATTTCAACTAGATAAAGGGAAAGGTCTTTTTGCCATTATGGCTGCCAGGCACTGGAACAAGTTGCCCAGAAAGGCTGTAAAGTCTCCATCCTTGAAGACATTAAACATTTGGCTGGACAAGGCCCTGAGCAACCTGCTGTAACCTGGAGACCTTTCCAAGTAGGGGTCCTTTCCAACCTATATTACTTTATCATTCTGCAAGCAGCACAGAGAAGCTTCAAAAGTTTCACATATCAGAACAGACAACAAAGATGCAAATGAGTTTAAGATTCCTACTTAAAAATTTCATTAACGCTTGGTAACTCCTGCATTTAGAATCAACTAATGTTCTCTGCGGATAACAGCACTGATTCTATGAATCACAGAAAAATTTAACTGCCGGCATAATGGAATACTTTTAGTAAAGCCTAATCATGAGGAATATTTAATTCCCATTAGCTTTCAACAAAATTTTTCGCTGATATCACTTCTCTGAGCTTCTCCATAAAAACAATGTAAAGTACCATCAGATAATTTTTTTAATAAAACTCCACACAGTCTCATAGATCACAATTTTGATATGTTTTGGAGAATGTTCAGAGTTAAAAAGACACAGTGGGGAAAAAAGCTCCATCTGCTATCTGCTCAAGAATAGTGTTTACATGATTTTAACATTCCTCCTGACAACATGGAGCTGATGCAGTTACCGATACAACTGACTAGACAAAATGAAGTACAGAATTTTCCCAAAATAATGGTTATGTATACTTGAAGAAATCTGAATGTTTGTAGCATCGCTGACATACCTTTTAGTTTAGTGTAGGAATGGAGAACAGGATCAGCAGAAACCATACATGGCCACCATGGAAAACCAGACACTTTTGACCACACTAGATCTCCTATATTATACTTCAACAGATGGACTTTGTCTTCTTTAACAGTACTTTGAGTTGGATCTCTCTTAGCAGGAGCCTTAAAAGATAAAAAAAAGAAAAAAACCCACCATACTATCAACATTTTTCTTCAGATATGCACTAGGATTGTTAAACAGCACACAAAAATAAACAACAAACTACAGTTCATATTCTGTTTAAACATTCTCATTATATGTAAAAACCCAGAGTGGAAGGAGGGAAACAAGAAATAGTTCACCAGGATAGAGAGCTACCACATTTGCTAACAAACAAGAATTATATTCACATGTAATAAAAACATTGTCTTAATTTTTGTTCTCTCATAGCAATAAAACCCCAAGTTTTATTTGTGGTTTTGTTTTCATTTAGAAATATTGGCAAGTAAGCTATGGTTTGCCTTTATCTTTTTGAATAACTGCTGAGAGACTATCAGGAAGGCTTACTTTAATTTCAAACACATTAACTGAGCACTGGATGTAGATGTGGAAGAGCCAACCTCCCTCTGTATTGAGTTTTATTAATCAAGTTAAGCTCTATACACACAAATGCGTTCCTAGGTTTAAAAAAATAAAAGTAAAAAAAATCCCAAACTGGAATAGACTGAAATACAGACTTTACAAAGTCTGAATAGAAACTACATAAATAACCAGTTTAAAAACCCCGAACTCTGCATCTTTCAGCTGTCTTTTTACACACTGAGATTTGTGACATGAACCCTTCCCCACACCCTTTTGCAAGGTACTTTTTTTCTGTTAGAGTTCTAGCAGTAAAAGTTTGCAAGTGCTCAGATGATGCTCTAAAGCTATTTTAGCTGTTGGAAAACAATTACAGAACTGTTTCCACTTCTATCCATAGATTTAACTGCAAGGGAGTTTTGCATTCTTCTCGGATAGACACACATTTTTACTACATTATAACGAAGTTCAGCAACAGACATTTATTCACCAACAAAAACTGTTTCAGGAAGTTACATTTTGTCTTTTTGCCTTCATCTGTTCTACTTGATATGAATAATGAACGCCTTTATCTAGGTAAGCACTAACTCTGAATTTCGAATGTAAGAAAGCACAGAACATGCCTCATTACACATATCTGTAAAAAAAAAATTTTTTTTTTAATTTGCTTTATCATTTTTCTAGTACTAAATTTATGTGCAAGACATTACATCGTTCATCTTGTGTAGTACCAGCTCAACGTACAGAAGGTGGACCGGAGTTTCAGACTTTCAGTGGCTTTAATGTTAGAGCTGGAGCAAATTCTAGTTTAATTAATTAAAAGTGGCATGAGGAAAGAAAGAACACTGTTCAGTCTAGAATGCAGAAACAAGTATTTGGAGCATTATGTTGAATCAGAGTAGATCAGGTTACCTTGTACAGATTTTTAAATCCAGAGACTACTGCCATAACTAATTACACATTATTTTCCAACCACAAATAACAAAAACCTTTGATGTGCTGCAACAGCATATACGCTTTTTTGCAACTCAAACACAGAGGTACATCCAATCAAAAAAACTAAAGCTTAATGTAATCAGAAATTCCTTTCCTCAAAGCTTTTAAAGCTATGTCTGCTAAACACACATGATTCTCTGTCATCTGATTGTTAGGGACAGTTACTCATCCAGTGATTCAGCTTTTCTGATGAATTCAGACTTGGTTCATGTGCCTAGAGCTAGAGCCATGTTCCTATGTCTCGAGGTTTTTTGGCTCTCTAAGGATTTTGTAAAGCTGTCAGAAAACCCCTCCCGCTGAGCTTGCCTCAAGTCCAGGGCTCTCAATACTCCTACAAGATTCTAAGCAGATGTGGAAAATCAAATGCTCCTTCTAGCAGTTAAACATGACATGAAAAGTTATGCTTAAAAGCTAAAAATTAAGAAATACACATACTGAGAGCAGATCCAGACACACACAAACTGACCAGCATTTAAACTAAAGAGGTGAGATGAAAATATTTCTCAGTGAGTTAACTTTTCAGAAATGTAAAAGTTACTCAGGATTCTGAATCTGCTTTTTCGAGTCCCAATAGTTTTCAGGAAGTGCAATTAAACTGCAGATTTACGACGATGGTCTGAGAGGGAACTGGCTGGAGTAATGAAAAGGCTCTAGCTGTGCTTCTTATTGCAGCACAACCAAAAATGGGTGGCAGGACAGTACAAGGATGAATTCGTATTTCAATAGATGTACAAGCACCTCACAAACTTTAAAAACGCCCAGAATTCTTTCAATATTCTGGATCTTGATAACGAATTTGAAAATGACAGGCTCTGATAAAACCTGCAAGGTTTATTTATCTATACACTGCTTCCTGTATTTATGTTTTCCTTTTTTTTGATAAAATGTCCATACTTTAAAAAAAATGGCAAAATACAGCACAGAATTCTACATTCGTAATTTTTTAAGAGCTCTCATATGAGGTTATTTAAAAACTGATAGAAAATATAACCATGAAATCACTCATTTCCATCTTACTTTTCCACATCGTTTTGGCTTAGTTTGATTGTCTCATTCTGGGAACTACGTATTTCTTGGAATTGACGTATTTCATAGGTATCTCAACAGTAAACAGTGAGGTGAAATTCCTGGCATATACTTCTGAGAGGAGCAGCCATAGGACATCAACAGTCCTTTCAGCATTTCCTCTCAAAAATACTCTTGCAAACTGGGAGCACAGCATTAAATGCTTAATTATTTAAATTGTTTTAAAACATCAGAAAATGCTAGATACTGGAAGGCAGTCATACGCATAATTTTACTTCAGTATCCAGGTTGTTGGGTTTTTTTAATTATTGATGGGATGGAAGGAAGAGAGCATTTCTATTTGCCATTCAGTCCCCTGATGGCATCTATGTTCTCATATGATGAGAGCTGGAGCTTCTTTATGAAGCACTTTTGTACACTCTGCAATTTTTAAGAATAGGAAACTACCATTCAAGTTACAAAGCAGTACAGAAAAAAGCAATTTGGCTTGCAGGTTTTGTTCCTCCAGAAGAAAACAGGAGTTGATGTTTAGGCAACTTTTGATTCCTAAGGATATGTAGTCAGACAGAACAGGGCATCTGACCACGCACCCACGGAACAGGGAGAGGCAGGATGGAAGTGCACTTTTGGTGGTCTGTGTGAATCCACCAGAGGACAGGGAATACCCTCTCCTGCAACAGCCGATCACTTCTTTCTGTGGTGATACTTAAGCAAGCAAATTAAGATGGGAGAATCCTGATTTAGAGCACACCTGTAAAGCAAGGGAAGCCTACACAAAATCTAACTATTTTAAGATACCTTCCCCTCAATTTTTGTCTCATTGTGTCTTTTTGATGACTTTTTATTTCTAGAAATTGTTCTCATTCTATTTAGATCTATTCATAGACATAACAAAGCAAAGCCTGTTGGGCTTTCTGTGGTGCAGAGGAGGACAGAACAGACTTTACTTGCCGTCACTCTGAGTAAGTCTGGACTGCTCTGCGTATGCCCCATCCCCTTACCTTTTACTGCAGTTTTGACAGGGAAACACAAACACATCTAGTTGCAGAATTTCCCCTCCCTCTTCTTCCTCCATTACAGCCAAGCTCTGCAGTCTCCGAGATAGCTACCGCCTTAATCACCTTCCCCTCCAAATTTAAACCAGTTACCCTAAACAGAAGAAGGAAACAGCTTGTGACCATATTCCTCCTCTACTTTGGGAATGAATTTCTGTGGGTTTTCTTCCCTTTCAAACACTAGGCTGCAGAGAAGTTACAGAAATGGGCAGTCAGAGCCTGGGTGAGGAGGTGATGACTCCCACACAGACCAGTCCCTGCGCTGAACACACTGGCCATTTGACAGCCTCTGTGCTACTCAGTATGGCAGACATCAAAATTCATAGAATCACAGAATGATAAGGTTGGAAGGG
>VXBO01002205.1:1810440-1836955 GCA_013400135.1 Rhinoptilus africanus | reverse complement strand
CTTGCCCTTATTGAATTTCATGAGGTTCTTCTCTGCCCAACTCTCCAGCCTGTCCAGGTCTCAGCCTTCTGGTGTGTCAGCCACCCTTCCCAGCTTTGTATCATCCGCAATTCCTCACTTTCCAGATTAGTATCCTAATGAAACACTTGCTCTGAAAGGCAGATAGACGGATTTTAAGTTTATCTTGTCCAGGGGTGTGGAGTGTGGAATGAAGTAATTCCTTTACTGCAACTGAGTTTTTCTGTGAGAAATTATGCCTTGAAGAGCACCAGCGTCCTTAGAAACTCATCTGGGCCAGCAGCAGCAATAGGCTGAGGAGGACCAAAAAAAAAAAAAAGAAAAAAAAACTTAACATGCCTCTCCTCATCCCTTAACATTTCACAGATTTATTTGTCATTTCTCTCAGCACTTTCATAAGCGATGAGTAACAGTCAGGTTGACAAGAATTTATGATACTGCTGTCAGCATTCTGCCAGACCAAAGAAGTGGCTTGGCCATAGAAAACATTGGTATTTAATTAACTTTGCCTACATCTGATCAAAAGAACCCAATCAGTTTCCATTTAGTTCTGGTCTGACTAACGAATATGACAAGATAAGAACATAGGATGAAAGATGGGCAATTTCAAAGTTTAAAACAACGTTAAAATAACCAAAGAAAAATGCACTTAAGGGCAGCATCTTTACTGTACTGAGAGCTTTAGGTTTGTTTGTAGACTCTTGTTATGAAAACACCATGATGAGTGTTTAGTAAACAAGGGACAAAGGTTGTTTGTGTTTTTTTTTTAAAAAAACACACCTAGGAGGCTTACTAGGTGATGTCAAACTGAAATATCTATCTATCCTTTCAAAAAGGATCAGTGGTAGAGACACTAATATTACTGCTATCATACACGAATTATAACACCTCAAAATTAATGTAAACTAATCAAAGCATCAAAAAGCTAGTATTTCATTATACAAACTTGGAGTGCTATAGAAATAACTAAAAAGAAAATATAATAATCTAACTGTAAATTGTCAAAAAGGGATTAGAGAAAGACCAATGCTGAGAATTGGTGAAGAATACACCACCAGAATTTAATACTGGATAAGAAAAAAAGACAGCAATTAAGACAAGTGAAGACAGTGAATGCTCTCCTCTGTGTAACGTATGAGGGAAGTACATACTGAACAACTTGGAGACATCTGCTATCTCCCTTTCGGTTTTTATTTTCAATACAGTTCCATCCCGGAACAAAGAACTTCAGCTGGACTGTACTATAATAGAAGGCCATGCTACAAACACAGACTCTAGAATAAAAAAATAAATCTACTAGTGTTACAAAGAAACTAAACCAGAATCATCAAGGTCTCTAAACAGAATACATGCAATTAAAATGTACTTTGAATCAAAGTTAGAACACGCAGTCAAAGGTGTTTCCTCACTATGGAAAAGATAACATTGCTTGCTGACGGAGACCACGTATTTTTCTGGTCCTGCTATCTACTTGCGCTGTGCTTCACCCACTGATACTCCTATTTTCTATCATAGACTTGTGTAATAAAAAAAATTAAAAGTGTTTTGTATCTTCTTGCCTCTCTATCAGGAAAGACAGGGAACCAAGGAAGCGGTTGTAGAACAAACTCCATTGCTTTCAGAGGTTCAGGAGAGGTGGTGGGCTTGTCTGGAGAAGAGGGGAGCAACAGAACTGAAGGGATTATTTTTGTAATGTTGTTCCATCACTTGAATTCACCAGTGATTAAAGACACTATAAACAAGCAAACAAAAAAACTACCAAATAGGACAATTCCAAACATTTCTTCCTTGAAAAATGACCATCACAGTTATGTTCTTAGGAAAGCTCTTGCTTCATGAAAAATTCAGGCATTTAATTTGACAACAGACAAATGACCATTCAGTCTTCAGGCAAAGGAATTGAGGGATGCAGCTACTCTCACAGTGAGTGATGTCCTGTCATTCAGGACAGAGAAACGGCTTCTTCTCATTCTGTGATTGAGGACAAAAACCTCATAAAGTCAAACCACTTCAAAACCACAAATTACACCTATAGCTGACTAAAACCTATGCAAACCCCTCAAGATTTATATCGCTTCAAGTGAAATGGGTGGCAACATAAGTCTGTTAAGAAATGGTCTCTGCTTATTCTAAATGATTGTCTATAAAAATACAGTATCGTCACAAACATAACTGCCTTACTGTTTTGTTTTGGGTTTTTTTCTCTTGAAGATTATAATTCACATGTTATAGTAAATCTGTTTATCCCGGAAGGTCAAGTCCTTCGAGGCTCTGTGTTTATCCAAATAGCTCTGACCTTCTGGGATGTGAGGGAGTATATTTAAATAGTAAACCACAAGTAACTGAATGCATTAAGAATAAAAGTAAGTTTTACCACTTTGTCTCATTATATTCTGTTTATTATCTAACAGGAAAATGCTGTGTAAATCCATATTCAGCAAACAACTGTCTACAGACAGAACCTTTCAGGCAGAAGACTAAAGAGTAAACCAGATCCTCTCAAGAAGATTAAGAGAAAATACTGAATTGCTACTAAAAAATAGAGAAGGATAAGGAAACACGAAGAAAGAAGCAAATAAGTTTGCAAAATTTTGTGCTCCATTTTCAGAAAAACAGAAAAGAACACATGAGCAGAGCATCCAAAGACTGCAGCCCTCAAAAGGCCACTGCATCAACCTCTGCACAATTTAACCTGCAACACCCTTGTAAAACATGCATTATATTGCACAGTGAAGTAAAGATGGAGGGGAAAGAGGGCATGGAAAGTCCAGACAGAAAAAAGAAAGAAACCCCAACAAACTATACTAGGGGTTGATTTGTTAGTTTTTCAGATTTTTAATTGTTTTATACTAAGCCAGAGATTTCACAAAAATGTCTTAAATGAAATGTATTTCTTCAAGTTATCTTTTCTTCTGTTACTAATGACTTCTTTTCTTCTATTACTAAAAGGGGGTCACATCTGGCAGTGTGAAGAATTACATTTACAGAAGACACTAAGTTTTAATGTTCTTGCGACAACTAGGATTTATTTATTATTATTCAGTGTGCTTAGATGGTAAAGCTATAAAACAAGAGGACAAAAAAGAAGAAAATCACTGCTCTACTTGCAGATCCCTTGAAAACTTTTCTGTGCAGGCTGAGGCTCTTTGAAACCACATATAAGTTTTGTGACAATAGGTTTGTTTCATCCATTTCTTTTCACAAACTCATCTAAAGCAATTCATGGACAGCATGTTGAATAAATAACACCATGCAGGACCCTCCCTCCAAGAGGGAAAGCAAGCAGAATAAAATAAAAATCCATTTAAGTTTAGAGAGCAATTTCTAATGTAGTTATGGATTTTAGAACAAGATAAAAGCTCAAATTTATTTTTCAAATCAAGCACTAAACTCGCGGTTACACTTCAATTCTTTTTTCTGGCTTTGGTTCCCTCATTAGCAAGTCTCCAGCAGATGAGAATTTTTTTTAAGATGCTTTTACATTTAAACCCAAATCTGTCTATCCAAATCAACAACCTTCCTTTACACAAACACTATATGAGCAAGTATTTTAGAAATAAACTTAACACGGTACTTTAGTAACTAGGATACAACCCTTTTTTCAGAGTAAAGAGTTGAAAAGAAACAGATTCAATCATTCACAGATAGATTGAGTAAGATACAAGTTCTGGAACGCTTCCTAACCCTCAATCTTTCTTAAAAATGTGGAGAGTAGTTTCTTTCAGCTGCTTTACTGAATTTCGCATTTACATTTAGATGACCTCTTAAATTGTAAGTTACTGGCTTATTATTGAAAGGTTCCATGTTTCAGAAATAGGTATTCAAATTAGATAAGGCTTGATCAGAATGAATGAAACCTTTTATACTGAGTATTAGAAAAAGATTTCTGCCTACATCCAACTCCTCTAATCTTCACCCAACTCTCAAAAGTTTCAACTTTTGATGCGGTATCTGGGTATAAAAGACAGCAGGGATATGAGATGCTACAGAAGTCTGGAAAAGCATGACTGTAGAGCCATGAGGAAGTTTGGCATGGGGAATAATTTCTGAATAATTTCCATATGAATTTCACATAGGAGAACAGAATGAAAGCTAAACCATCTCAGCATACCTACAGATTTTCAGAATGCCATATCCATATGTATTTTGTTATCTGCATGTACAACGGTTTCACAGATTTTCAAGATCAGAATCTGTATCAGAGCCTTACCCTTTGCCCTCTCCTACGCCCTTAGAGAGTTCGGTAGGAAAGAGTTTATCCCAAACACTCTCTTAACAGATATTTGCCTCTTGGTAGCTCAAAAACATCCAAGGTAGCATGGGTCCGTGTTCTGAATCCTAATATTCTTGGTAGGAAACAGAAACCCAAGTCCAGATAATAGTGCCAACAGGCAACAAGATTTATACAGCTCTGTTTACTGGTGAAGGCAGATAGTTACCTCTACATTTTTTTGCAACAAGAACATTTCTGAAAGAAGCTGTCTGTGCTGAAATAGAACAAGTATTTGGAATGAAGGAGGTCTGTTAGTTACTTTATAATTTGACATAGTCCAATTACTACTTTGCCTTTGAGATCAGACCTTTAAAATGAATCCCCAGATGCAAAAGCAGATATAACAGGTTTCCCTCCAGGTTGTGTTACAGACATGTAGTAGGTCCTCCTCTTCTAGAGATGAAATGTAAGAATATCAGCAGTTGAGCAGCCTAGGGGTAAGCAGGGGGGAAAAAAAACCCCAAAGCCTAAACAGACAGATATTACCTTGCTTCGGAAATGCTGAAGTATATTTCTGAAACATTCCTTATTTTCAGCAATAAAGATATACAGAAAACCTGTGAAACCCCACCTAGAAACACCTTAACCCCATGTGAATATTAAAGTAGGGCAGTTGTTGCAGTAAAACATCATGAAGCAGATGGTAAGTGCTATCAATTCTATAAGAACAAAGATCTGAAATTATTTTCCTTCTTCACAAGCCTCCTCAACAGAACACGTGAGTTGACATTTAATTACCAAAACAAAGAAAACAACAACACAACCATATATTTTCTAGCATTAGTTGCTGCTATGAGGCCACAGCTTTGCTTCCCTTCATCCGAGTGCAGTAGGGCTTGTTTAACGACTGTCTGTGCAAGATCCAGTTTTCCCTCTTGCACTGGGCTTCCAAAGTAAACCCTTTTTGTGAGAAGGGAATTAATTCCTTGGTTTTGACAAATTATAGTTTTAGTCACTGCCTATTTTATGATGCCCAACAGAACAACTCCTGTAGATACTTCAAGTATTCACAAAAAGCAGAAATGTAAATGTTAGCCTAACTGGATCTATTTATTGATAATAGGAGGATAATGAAACATTGTAATAGACAAACATAAAAATAGTGTCTGTGAACAAAGACCTCTTTTGGAGGTCTTAAAGTTCATGTGCCCTACATGAAATCCCCTCCAGAACAAGGAAACCCGTGAAAGAGGCCGGTATCTCTCTGTTCCAAGACAGATCAAAATATTTTGCCTTTGCTAGTTTGCCTAAGGGTTACTACAAAGCATCTTTCTTTGTTGACAAAACGGGGTTTTAAGGAGCAGAAGTGACATCTGGTACAGATCACTAAAGTTTCCACAAAATCTGCCTGTAAATCCATTCAAGTAACATAACCCTGAACTGTAGATCTAACTCTCAGCTAAATACGAAAGTTAGACATTATTTTGATTAAGCAGAACACTAAGCAGAGTAACAGAAGTTTCACCATATCTTGGACAGAAATGCAGTAAGAACAAGTAAATTCCTTGCCACTTCTTCAATAAAATGTGCAGAGGAGATGCTGAGATGACAGTATTCATTTAAATCATGACACACCCAGTGCAACAACTGAGACTAAGTCTGGTCAACTGAAAAACCAATTAAATCAAAAAAGTGTCATTAACCTCTCAACTGTGTTATTGCACACAATCTGCTGTTGAGGCATCAAGGGGTGGCCTGCTCACCACTTTATCTGAGCTGTCATTTCCACCATAGTGCCCAAAAGACCAAAATAAAAAAAGCCCTGGAATGCACAAACCCAAGATGAATATGAAACAATGCAACAGTTGCTAACGTTCTTCGAATCTGAGTTAGATTACATCTGGTCAGCCCTTTGCCACAGCAAACTGGCTCAGTGTTGTTAAGTTACCAAGAATCAATCAAATGCTAAGTATTATTTATAATGAAAAATGATTAAATTGAGAACAATGTAGAAGATCGTTAACATGCCACTGTGTGCATCCACAAGACATCCATATCTTGACTGTCCTGTACTGTTCTGATCCCTCATTCTCAAAAAAAAAGGAGACAGCAGAACTCAAAGGGCATCACAGTTCAGAAGAAGGATGGTAACAAGAAGTAACATTCTGGAATGGCTCCTATATGTTGAACAATGCACTAGGACTCTTCAAGCTGAAATTAAAAATTGAAGCAATTTGTAAGAATTTTATAAAACTATCAGTAATAGAGAAGTTTGTCCATCCCTCATTCTCCTACTATTGTGAGAGCACCAAGTGAAACAAGTAGGTGGCAAATTGAAAAGGAAAAAGAGCTGCTCTATTACTTAATGTCACGGATGCAAAAAGTTCACAGTGGCTCAAAAAGAAACTGAGGTCTTCTTCCATGAACTTAGCCATCTACAGCTATTAAACAGAAAGTCACCAGCTCTAGAACCCTCTGAGTCACAAACTGCTGGAGGCTGAGCACACTCAAAGAAAGCACCGCTCCACGATTTGCCACGTCTTCGCTCCCCATTATGCACCCTCTGCTGAACCTCACCCCCGAGCTGAGGCGCCAAATTAAACGACTCCTTGATCCAGCTTGGCAGAGCTCTTCTTATATAGCAATTTTGTCATCACTTCAAGATATTATTTCATATTTGATTAGAATTCTTCCACCAATGTGCTTATAAGAAGAGAAAAAAACCCTACAACTTATTTACAACAACTTATTTGGGAAGAGAGTTTTACGCAGAAAGTGTACTTAGTTCAGCCACTTTTACATACAAGAACGGAAGTTTGGTATGGAGAGCCTTGAACAAATATTTAAGCTTTCTGTAATTAATTTTGCAGCCACTCTTGATACTACTCATAGCTTCTAATCTCTCCCCAACCCAGTACACTCTTGATGCTGTATGCTTTCTGGTGTTTCTTAACCCACAAGTACTTCTTTAAGATACTTTTCCAACCAGGCATTAAGAAAGAACAATTTAAAATTCTACAGTAACAATTACTAGGGCACACTGTGAGCTGCTTGGCACAAGCAAGTTTTCAAGGCGTAGCTAAACATAAACTAACGCAAAACAGTAGCTTGGGAACCCTTCCAAAAAGGATAAAGAAGTTATTTCTCTTGTTCCTGAAGGGATCGCCCAGAAGAGATTTTTAGGGTTATTCCTACTCCTTTGGGATTCTGATGACATCAGCCAGACAGCCAGTGCTGTCACTTGCCTGATGACAGGACCTGATACCTCATGAACAGCCTATTGAAAAAGAAAACATAATTGAGTTCATTTTACCCTACAACTATGGATCCTGACTCCCGTGGTCGTTTAGCTGCACATTTTTATGACAAGTTCAGTAATCATACTTGACCAGGAATTCCTAATACCTGATAAAGAAAAATACAAGCAAGTCCTCCTTCTGAAAAAGACACATTTATTTGACTTTATTTTTCCTTTTTACTTTTTTATTTAAATTGAAACAAAACAAGTCACCTCAGGATCTGTCTGCAACAGTTATAACAGGATGACCAAATATTTGATGAGCACAGCTTTCCAATCTTAGAGAGAACTTGGTGGTTTCTGCTTACCTCTACCAATTAGATACAAGCATCAGGGCAACATCACCACCTCCAGTGGTCCCCATCTTCCTGTATTTAGTTAGCACAGAAGCATAAAAAGCAGCAGATAATCCTCAGATTGCTTCTCTTCTACCCTTACCGGGTTTCAAAACCTTTGCCATTCACTGGGAAAGGCATTATAACATTATGTAAATAGCGGATATAATGGAATTGGCCAGAACAACTTTTCTCTGTGAGGATGAAATGGCAACATAAACACACAAAAAGGAGTAGTGGAATTTCTCCAGTAACTTGCAATTGCCCCCTGCATAGCTGCTGCAAATTCATTATAGACTGTACCAAGCAGAAAGAGTAACAAACTGCCAAGTTTCTGGTATAATACTAGAAGAGGGCTACAAGAAAACTGGACAGGAAGCTCTGTGGAAGGTACAGCTTTTGGATCATGCACATGTTACACATCTGGAATCTCTAAACTAGCGAGTAAAGCAATGTGTGGCTTTCCAGGTTTGTTCTGGACATAGCGTTGCTGCTTTTCTGAGCTACTGCACCCGTGCTGTGGAGTCATGCCAGGAAGCCATGCCAAAAGGGCAAACTGCCACTTGTAGGCCCAAACCGGCTTATGCAGAACAATCTCAAATGTGCCAGTACCACATACTGAGCTGTTCTTAGGGTTAGAGAGCACAGACCTACTTTGGGACCACCTGCATGAGAGCTGCAGGTATACGTACTCTCTCTGTTTCCTACACAGAAACACAGGATTCCTCTAGGGATCAGAGTTGGATCACTTTATATTAGTATATGAATCACAGAATGATTCAGGTTGAAAGAGACCTTAAAGATCATCTAGTTCCAACCCCCCTGCCCTGGGCAGGGACACCTCCCACTAGACCAGGTTGCTCAAAGCCCCATCCAGCCTGGCCTTGAACACTTCCAGGGATGGGGCATCCACAGCTTCTCTGGGCAACCTGTTCCAGTGCCTCACCAGCCTCACAGTAAAGAATTTCTTCCTAATATCTAATCTAAATCTCTCCTCCTTCAGTTTAAAACTGTTACCCCTTGTCCTATCACTACACTCCCTGACAAAGAGTCCCTGCTCATCTCTCCTGTAGGCCCCCTTTAGGTACTGGAAGGCTGTTACAAGGTCTCCCCAGACTCTCCTCTTCTCCTGGCTGAACAACCCCAACTCTCTTAGTCTGCCCTTATAGGAGAGGTGCTACAGCCCTCTGATCATTTTCGTGGCCCTCCTCTGGACCCGCTCCAACAGGGCCACGTCCTTCCTGGGCTGAGCACTCCAAAGCTGGACACAGTACTCCAGGTGGGGTCTCACCAAAGCAGAGTAGAGGGGCAGAACCACCTCCCTTGACCTGCTGGCCACGCTTGGGTGAAGTAAACCTCTGCCATTCTCCTCCAAACAACATTGTTTCACTTCTAACAAAAGCGTTTAGTGAGAAAAATCTAGGAAAGTTCTCGTTCCTAACTGGCAGCATTGCAAGAACTGACAAAAACAATGACTCAAAAACCAGCCACCACAAAATGTAGTACTGAAGCACTCATGAGCAGCCCTATCAAGCGGGCAACTATCAAAGTCCATGGGTTTGGTGTGGATTCAAACATCTAACATGGGATTACCTACCACCAATAACACAGAACACTGGGAGGTGGCATCAGACCACTATCAGTGTAGTGCCTTGGCGTAAAAGTTGCTGAACCAGGCCTTATCAGAAGAGACCTGCATTTTGAAATAAACTCCTCAGGTGGAGAGATACCAGGGGTGGGGGGGAAGAAGGGTGAGAGGCAGGAGAGGAGGGAGGAAAAAAGCCATGGCTTGTCCCACTCCCTCTCCTTTACCATGGGAAAGTGAAAGCAGTACAACCCTTTCCCAGAGGCCTGGAAAATCTGGTGGTTATCAACAGAAATCTAACGCACGTCAGAGCTGGGCTGATCACGCTTATTCCCAGTTGAAAACTGACTTGCAGCTAAAGTTTTAAACAGCCTTCCTTTATGCTAACAAAAAATGCCCAAAACAGCAAGAAAACACAACAGAGCACTGGAACATTTGTTAAATGATATGCCTCTCACCTCAGCAAGATAGTAATCTGCCACGTCCATCAAACAGAGATATAATTACCTTACATAAAAGGCAGTATTTGAACCATGGTGATTTTTGCTAATTAAAAGAGTAAGAGCTTGTCCAACAAGAAACAGAGAGAAACCAGCCCAGAAATAAAACCAGACAAACAGGTTCTACATTAACCTGTAACCTACAATAAACAGGTAGGCAAGTGCAAAATTGATCAGCTTTTACTCCAAGAATATTTCTCTAACTTCCACTTTGCAGCCACAATCAGCTACATAAAACCACAGTACTATGCACTCACATTAAGTCTTTGGCTGTTGGTGATGAAATAACGCTAGAGCAGGGGCCTGAAACCGAACAACACTACTATTAAGACAGTACAGTTACGATCACAGAGAACACATGTATATCACTAGTCTACCTGTGGATAAATATTAGCAAAATTTCCTTCAGCATATTTCCTAGTATTATGCTTTTCTTCCCTTATTTTAAACCTGCACAGTTGCAAACCCTCCCCGTGAGAGAAAGAAAAGCCACAGACTTTTTACAATCAAGGAGTTATATCATAAAACAACATCTTGTGACCTTCAAATGCTTTTTGCCCTTTGTGCTTTAAAGTGCGCCATGCAGGAAAAAAAAAAAAAGCCAGAAGCACGACCCTCTGTTTCAAGTGCTCTGAGAAGAATAGGGTTACAATAGTGCAAAGTCTGAGATCGAGCAGGTGGTTGTCCTGATTTGGTAGCTCACTGGTTTGGCACAGGAGCAAATAACCCTATCGCTCTCCAGCCATCAAGTCTCAAGCTCTCTGAGAAACAGTGCCGACACGGTTTTCTCCTGACCCTTTCTGGCCGAAAGACAACTCAAAAGAAGACAGACCAATCCTTCTTTTAATCTTAAATGAACCACTCACCAGGAGAAATTAAAGGCCACCCTTAATCGACAACAGATGTGAAAGGCCTCAGAATAAACTGTGTAGATGGACATATTGCCTCTTCTTTCTTATTACAGAAAAAAAAAGCCACACAACTATGCTAAAGCTGTTAATGCTAATACATATACCACCCTTTAGTCCAATTTATCCTCACTAACAATTAACAGGACAAAGTATTACTCCAACTATGGACTGTGCCCGTACTTTTTACCTCTCAGCAGTGATTTGGAAAAGTCTGAACCAAATAGTGTTAAAACATTCTGCTTAATAAAAATTCCTGAAAACATCAGTATTGATCATTCTAGGATGAGTAATACATTCAAAGCATAAATAAATGATAAATTTCTGATACTGAAAAGAATGTTTATACAGTTCTGTAATCTCATTCACTGAGTAGTTTTAATGAAAGTAAGGGTAAACAAAATCAGTAATACAGCATCTATGCCTGTGGTTCTTCTCTGCACCTTAGCTGTCCTTGGGAGAAAGTAAGAATCAACATTAAGCAGTAAACCTGCAGTTCACAGAAAACTAGAACCTACATTTCGCGTTTAAGGTGTGTAAAACCGGAACCTGTTCACTAGCCAAAGCATTCATTAACATCTACCATTGTTATACAACACTATTCTGAATTACTTGTTGAGGAACTCAATATATGTAGAAGTATCCCTGCTACATAAGTTTCTTCCTCCAAGATAAAATGATTGCAAACCACATTCCTTTAAATCGAGTCTAGCAACAAAAACTAAATAAAGGGGGAAAAGGGCTCCCAGCAGCATCCTTATTTAGAACATGGTAAAGCAAATTAAAAAAGTGAAATTTCCATTTCTGACCATGTTTAAAAGAAGCAAAAAACAGATGAACTTGACCACAAAGTTAATGACATTTAATACAATATCTAGACCTTTTCAATCAATACAATTCACTAGGTCATAGCAAGCAAAACCAGCTCTTTTCAGATGACGAAAAAGGGTAGAGACTACATTGCAATTGCCAAAATCTGAAGGTGAAGAGCCTAGCTTATCAGCCAACTGACAGCTGAGTACATTTTTCTTTTAATTTTGAACAAGTAACACAGAAATCATTATTTTTTTCCTGAAACATCTATTTATCAGGATGCCAGAATACCTCGCGCTTCAACAGTTAAAGGCTATCTCTAAATTTAAAGGCCTCCCCACCTCCCTTGCCCAGGTGCACATCCTGGGTAGGTCCTGGCTGCATGTCTGGATGAAGATTCTGTTTCATACATCCCATACTACCACATGCCCCGATTTGCTATGGAGACTTATTTTACTTATACAGAAACAGAATTTATGTGGTACTCTTAGCCTAGGCAAGAACCATGGACCAGAACTGTAGTGCATCTGTCCTGCAAGAGAGTATCACAGGAAGTGGCCTGTTTGTGGGAAGCACCTATTTAAACACCTGAAATGAAGATTAGCATATGAACAAATGAAATCTCAGTATGATTAACGACACTAACAAAAGAAAGAATGCAAAAAAATGTACTACCTTCTTTTCAGTGGGGCTTGAAGTCTTTGATACTAACGCTGCTTCAACAAGACCTTGCTCAAGTAAGGAGTCATATTTTATGCTTCTTTTTCTGTTTCTCCTCTCCTTGTTTGCTGGCTTTTGTTCATTTTCTTCGGACTGAGACACATCTGCACCATTGTCTCCACAAATGGAAGATTCAAAAAGAGGTTTTCCATTCATGTAGGTTTTAGTGATTTTCAGCTTAATTTCTGGAGAGCCATTCTTGATGGGAGTCGTGTTGGGTGGTGTTCCAACTCCCTTTATTTCCTGGGGTTCAAAGCGCAGCTTGGCATCTTGGGCCCCAGATTCGCCATTAAAGACACGAGAGGTTAGATCTTTCAATTTATCAGCTGGAATAAATGGAAGAGCCTCATGGCCATTGTATTTTTGCATGACACCTTCTTGTAGAGTGGCAGAAAGTTGTGCTTTGCCCAAGTAGACAGAACACTCGCGATTCACTTCACAATTCTGAGTTTTCCCATTGGTATTTCCAAGGATCTCTGGTACCTGCTTCATTTTGATGTAGTTAATTTTTCGAGTTAACAGTTGAGAACTTCTTTTGATGCTAAAGTCCATTCAGCCCAGATGTTTCCAGTCTTACACTGCTATATTAAGACAAAAAGACAAAGAGTATTTTTAATACAGAAATGTCAAAAGCTACTAAGTATTCAGGTAGATATGTCCCCACTAATGTAACGCTCAAAGTACTTCATTCAAGTTTTACTAAAGAAAGTGTTGCTTACAGTCTTCATAACCAAACTACTTCAATATCTGTTAATATGCATTACGAAAAAGTCCAAGAAAAATAGATTGGTGAATCATCAATTTTATTAAAACAAAAGCAGAGAGCAAAATCACAGCTTTCATTTCAACAATCTGTTAACAATCTACAGCATGAGCCTTACCCACACTAATTACTCAAAGGCAGCGCACTGTTTAGAACAAGTCAGAATCAGACCTAAGATAATATCATTAATAACAATGTAAAACAGATGAGCTTATTTCCAAGAGGTCGTGCCAGCAGAGAGAACCCCAGAGGCTGCATCGCTGTAGCACCTACACCATGGACAGCAGCAGCACACGCTTCTCCTCTGCGCTCGACCAAGAGGCCTCCAAATCTTCCCAAAGCCTTCTGGCTATGAGAACAAACAAAAGGTGAGCATTTGCTATCACGAACACCAGCTCACCGGGAGACAGCTGATCCTTCAGGAAAGCGGTCACACCACGCAAAATTTAAATGGTCCAAGCAACTGCTGGGGTTTCAGCTTTTTAATAACAACAGTAACATCATCTAACACCCATTTTTCATATAGACATTTGAAAACATCCAACAAAATAAAACTGCACTCTTATCTGCCCTAAACAGATTTTCCAAGGGTTCTAGAAGCTAACCCTGCCCATTTCAACATTATACTATTGTAGCAAACAAATGAATCTGGCAGAATGACTCCCTTGTACTCCTAGACCAGGTAAGATGATAATTTTCATTTTTAAAATTCATATGCCTAGACTCCTTATATCACCAGGTCCAGTGTATACATGATATAGAAAAATACACCACCATAAATATTATGAAAGCTCAGCACAATAATCATCATATCCATGCTTAGGGTAACCAGTTTCATATATGGTTAAGTTTAAGAACTGTCACATTGAATAAAAATTTCATCAAATCTAGTCTCACACGCTTCCAAAAAAAGTTCAGTAAAACCCACAATGAACAACTATTGAATTGCCATTTGCTACAGATGAAATCTCTTCTGAATCTCGTCACCTTGTTTATTAATGTACACAGCTATAACGCTTATAACTGGCTATTCCTGAAACTTGCATATTTGCTACCTCTACATCAGGAGTAGCAATGTACAAATGCTTATAACTGAACAAAGCCTCTTCAGGGTGAGAAGCTTCAGGCCTGAACTCAAAGCAATTGGCCAACATGAAACCTTTTCATGCACAAAGATGCAGAAAAAAAAATATCTAAAAATGCTAACTCCATCACTCATTAGCAAATGCTCCCATCTCCCTAATGTGCTGCTCTCTCCATACAAGCTTTATAGACTCATTTGAGCGATGAAAACCATTCTCTAGGGACAAACAGGAACCTGAAAAGCTAGCATTAAACAAGGTAAGAAGAATAAGTACGCCTGAACTCCAAATGAATCTGCGACAGGAAAGGTTCTAACCTTTCTTCAGCCAGGTGAAGTCTGAATTACCAATAAAATCTCTGACTGCATCAACCCTTTTGAAGGGGAATCAGAGGTAAAAGGAAATTCAAAACTCTATCAGAACAAAACAAAGAACTCACTAAACCAGAAGAGAACTCATGTACTTTCACAAAATCTTCCCTGAAAACACAGACACAACAGACAGACTCTCAACCAATTAATAATATGACAATGTTTCAAGCTGTGATTCAGCAGATTTAACTGAAATCATATTTATTTTAAGAAACAACTGATGACAAATTCTATAAATCTCCAGGCAAAAGGCAAACCCGTTACACAACACGTGACGCTCATGGTTACATGACAGCAAAATTCCTTAAAAAAAAAAAAAACCACACCACCAAACAACCAAACAACCCCAAAACACTAAATCGCTGCAAAATCCGTACTTCCTTCCCACAGATTCTTAAGCGGGTAAACCAGAACGCGAAACAGAGATTTGATTTGGGCATGTAAATTCCCTCTACCTAAATAGCAAGCCTACAAGTGAGCCGGTTTCCTGCGGCTGCGGACGCCCTCCAGTGGTGGCCTGACCCAGCCCGAGCAGGACCCGCCGGCAGCTCCCCCCTTCCCTGCCTGAGCCTGCCGCAAATCACGGCTTCTCACAAGGGGAGCGGCACCCACGCCGCCTCGGGTGGCTCCCTCCCGTCCACCACCCGCACCGTTAAGCTAAAAAACATTTTTGAATACGGCTCTGGTAGCTGCTTACCAGCATCTGGATTTCCGGATTGAGACATCTGCATTTTGTAACTGTTTGTTTTAATCCATAATTCTACTTGGTTTTGTTGTTTGTTGTTTTTTGGTTTTTTTTTTTTTTGTCCTGCTGAACAATAACTCTTACTCTCATCACTTAGTTCTTTAAACTAGAAAGCCATCAAGCTTGAAGCACACCAGGACAACTCAAAAAAAAGCAACAAATAATCAAATTCGACTACATTACTGGTGTGCTCAATCTCAAAAGACTGAAGGCATTAAAAAAGTGATAGCTTAAGAGTTTCAAAACGTAAAAATCACCATAGAATCACAGAAAACTTAAGCTGGAAGGGACTTCCCGAGATCATCTATTCCAACCCCCTGCTTAAGTCAGGGCCAGCGCAGATCAAGCTGCTCAGGGCCTTGTCCGGACAATGACAGTAAATAACTAAGTGAAAAGACATAGCTTAAAGAAATCAAGTTACTCTCCTTATAGCTAGCAAACCCAAGGGTAGTGATTCCGTATCACAAAAATATGAAGACCAGTACGACCATGCAGTGAAAGACTCTGAATGCTTAGGGGTTACCTTGATTTGCCCAATACATCTGAAAATACACAGCATGCAGATTTTAGAACTTCAGTAAATAAAAGTTCAATTAATGATTCTCACTAACACAGGTCACTAAAACCAGCTGAAAGCACTGAAAAAGGCCCCTCAAACTGATGGAGCCTAGAGAGACAACAAATCCAGGCATATAACTGGTAAAAGCAAGTCAATGCACCCAGGCCAATAGTAAATGGGAAAGTGAAGAGAAACGCAGTAATTTGAGAAAGAAAAATTATCAGAACCAGTAGATACAGATTATAGAATATGGAAAATAGGCCCTGTTTATACGAAGATTTAACAGGGCCAAATGAGAAGAGGCTTAAGTAAAAGGCAGAATAATGGACAAAGATAATAGATGTGAGTACCTAGAAGAAAATATAGTCCCACTGGGGAGATGAGACTCGTAAAGAGCAACTTGCGGGTTAGTCACCATCTCTAGGAAAACCAACAGAGGGAAATTGCCAGCATGCATCTCAGTCCTCCTTGTAAAAAAACCTAAAAAAACTGTGGAGTCCAGTTAAACAGAAGCAGCTAGTACATCTACATACAAGAATAATAAAGGGTTTCAAAAAAAGAAGGACAAAGTTGAAGGTAGTTACATTTTGCATCACCGTTGCTATCTAAAATTCACGGTAGCACAATACCATAATCAAGAAAACAGGACTAGGTGAGGACAGTACAGCATAAAAGAAAATAGGCAAGGAAAGAAAATGATCAGCAACAGATAACCAAGCGGTACTGTGAGCTTAGAATTAATGCAAGGATATATAGAAGACAGGACATGAAAGAATGAAGTGATATAGATCACAGACAAGATCTGGTTGATCAGAGTTGTAAGAGTAAGATCCTGAAGCAGCTGAGCATATGATTAGATTTGGTAGTTAAATTAAGTGCACTCATGCCGGACCACCGTATCACATAGAAACAAAAGCAATCCCTTATCTTTTTCTAGATGACTCTGTATCTATAGAAAAGAAAACTGGGGGGAGGGTAGGGGAAGGAAGGGGACAAAAGCACTGCACACGCGTAGCGATTGATGAACTTAAGCTAGTATTGTCCCACATGGACTGTCTGGTGACCCAACAAGTACCGTTTTTATTAACAAAGAGGAAAAAACATGATAGCCAAAGAGGTTGCTACATAAACATGGTATTTTGGCTTGTGAACAAATAGCTTTCAGTAAAAATAAAGATTTGACTTATCAGGGAAAGGTGTCTAGATACTTTAATCGGACAACAACAATTGCACAATCCTTGCAATGGCTTTTCATACTAAAAAAACCCTGGTTCTACGTAAGGCAAACTACTTTGCAGACATTTTAAATAATGTTATTAATTACTTGAAGGTCCATCATCTGACAGGAGTTATGAGCCAAATACAGTTACTCTGCATGTCAGATTCCTCCTTCACTGTCCAGGCCACTATCATTTTTGTGATATTTATCATTCATTTCTTCCACATCTGCAGCAATTTCAGAGATGCATTTCTTGTGTGTCAGAAATAATGGAGTAGTCCATTCCTTCCAATTCTGCCAAAGGGAGTGAACAGAGTAAGTAATCAACAACAAGAGTCACTATTAAACACTGCTTTTGTTTTGTCTAAGAGTTTTCTTAAAGCCATTTCTCAGGCGAATTACTGAATTACTCAGGGTAGGCCAGGTGGGAGGGGGTAAGGGAGAGGAAGAGGGGGAAGGGGGGGGGAGATGACACACCTAATCACAAATTCACAGTAAGAGAACTTTATCCACAAAAGCTATTTTTGTTACCTACAAATCAGGCTTTCAGTTGGCACTGAAAAAGCTAATAGATGGCTGCTGCTTTTTCCTGTAAAGATAGCTTTCTGGTAAGTCCTCTCCCTGCTCTCATCAATTTTAAGACCAAAGGTTATTCCTATTTTCAGATCAGAAAGAGACAAAATACTTAAAGAGATTAGTAAAGTGACATTGTATTCTTGCTAATATATTTGAAAACTTGAGTATGCTTATTCACATTATCTTGTATAAAAACTCTAAAATATCAAATAGGAGTAGTGATATATTTACTCTCATGCAGTACATGTGACTGCTCCTCACTGTAGTAAAATAAAGAAAAATTACTAGGTGATCTAACCAGAATTTACTTTTAGAAGAAAATGCAAAACTGCAAACTGAATGGTGGGTTTGCCAAAAATTGTTACAAGCCAGCTCTATGCAGCAAATTCAAAAGCATTATCTCCCGTGAAGAAAACCATTAATGTATTAGCTGATAGAGAACTGAAAATTATACCAAAACTTTCTAACAATTTACCACTAGTCTTAGAAAAGACTTAGGAAAGAAAAAAAAAAGAAACTTTAGTCCAAAGGAGCCAATTTCAAATCCAAAAGCACCTAAAGTAAAGGCTTAATTAGTCTTGCAGTAGATACACAATGATTTCAGTTAACCACTCAGCTGATAAGGCTGACTGTATTACAAAGTATTTTTGAATGAGTACATGAAAATTTCTTACACTTACAGTACATAATAATGCTTATATAGAGACGTAATATACATTTTCAGAAAAAAATCAAGCATATTTTGAAAACTGTGTGAAAAAGGTTAGTGTACTTACAGTTAGTTAAACTTACTTGCCAAGAAATAGATTGGAAAAAAATTAGTATCGATTTTTTTCTAATTTGTTTTAGGTTTGTGTCCCTCCCTTCCTCCCTGGATAAATTTCAGAACTTAATTGTTACGGTCTTTTTCAATCAACTGAAACAAGTATTTATTGCCTTCTCATGAAGGCAAGGCAATACCAGCTTGTACAGTTAAATGTAGAATGGGAAGCGAAGAATTTCTTCACTTTAAATGTTACTTGCTACTGCAGAAAGCAAGCTTACAGAACTGACGGACTTGACTTCTTGTTCCTCCTCAGGAAAAGCTTTTGCAACCAACCTTTGCTGCTGAGGATAAGCCTACAAGCTTTTGTAACAGGACTCCTCCCCATTAATTCGTTTTCTGCAAAATCAGAAGAAATATTCTTTTTCCACTCTTGCAGAAATTAAATTTTATTGGTTTCACTCCTGCTGCTGAAGGTGGGTGGTGAAGGAAGGACATGGATTTGAGGAGTAAATTAAAATTCTTGTAAAACATTGTATTTCTGTCTGAAGAGAGAATACAGATACTACTGCGGTGGGACCACAAATCAAATAGAAAAGAACTACTTCTCCTCTGCAGATAAGCAGAGAGGAACATTTGTGCCTAAAATAGTAAGAAATACTGGATTTACCACCAGTGTTAAATAAACACTAAAAGGTAGCCCTTAACAGTTGCTTAACAAATGGCTAAAAGAAAAGTAAAAAAAAAAAAGGTTTGTTTTCAAATGCAAACTTGAGACTTTTCTGTCTCCTGGAGAGTTCCAAACGGTTCAGCTGAAGGGAATGGCCCTCCTGAAGCAAAACAGGACTCAACAATTTCATACAGCCAGAATACTCATTCAACTCATTCAGTCCAGGTCTTTACTCAACTTTATGTCTCTCTCTGACTCTCAAGTGGACCAGAGTTGTGCATCTGGCTTCTACTTAGCTTGGAAATGAAGTACCAAATGCAATCTCAAATAGCTCAGCACTTAGGTGCAGAGTTCCTTCCTTATTTACACTGTTTTTTCACCTGATCCAAAGCCTACTTTGATTTCCCACCTCTTTAATCCCACTGCTTTTTCTTTTTAGCAAACTACCTCTGGCTCCTTGCTCCATACCTTCAGGACCTGTGTCCCCTGGTTTCTACACAATACTCACTGCAGTAGATAAATGTGCTATAATCTGTTTGTTTCCTCTTCACTGTGGCCAACAATTCTGCCCTTATTCCCATATGTAGTCATGACAGCACTGCAATTGCCTGAAGCTTCACTGCGAGTATCACAAAAATTTCTGATTGTGCAAATTCTGAGAAGGGAAGATCAAATCAATGATACCACAAAATAAAGTCATCAATATAGGCAATGAATCAAATTGTAGTATTAACAAAACATTATCCACTACATTTCTGCAGAAATAAACAACGTTGCCCAGATAGCAACTAATTTTTAATACTGAAGATACAATCATGTTGTGTAGTCTCTTAAAACTCGATTGTCTTGTTCTATCAGGGCATTAAGACCTGTGCACCCAAGTGGATTCATTTAGATGCCAGAAGCACACTTGCTGCATTGCAATAATCCTGAAAAGGATGTCCTGTGCGAGTGCTGTGACACTCGTGATATATGAGGCTTTGTCAATAGCACAAAAACCTAGCTATATATATATACACATAGGAATGTATTATAATCTTTATCACAGAGCAGTATTTGACTATGTCTTCTGTCGTTTATAGAAATGGCAATACACAGCACTGATCATGCACCTCGCTAATGTGGAGAGGCAGCATGTAAAAATATATGGGACTTCTTTCATCCAGTACATTCAACTTCACATCCGGAAGGTAAAGTTCAGAGGTAGCTAATATTGACACAATGGTACTATCGAATTTTACTTAATAGACTTGCACCTCACAAGAACTATATATATCCATATGTGATCAATGTAACTATGTCTACAATGTAATCCTGGCAATATTGTGCTAATTCTGGTCTACTTTACACATAGACCGTAACTATATACATGCGATTGTATTAATTATTCTATCAATGTATTACCTCGAAGCAAAAAACACACAGGCAACTGGCAGACGTATGCCAGGAACACTCAAACAAGGCCCGAGCTCACAAGAGACCTGGAACACTAAATCCTCTCCAAACAAATCCAAATACTTGCTAATAAGTGGCCTTTCTGGTTTGGACATTATTTGAAGTATCTCCATGTGCTGGGGCTTTAATGCTCTTGCCAAAACGCATTATTACCATCCACAGTGTTCTTAATTCCCTTTCTATTTTTTTCACTATGTCTACATGAAGAATCTCTCCAGAAGAGACGTCATAATGACTGTTACAGGTAAAAGGTCTGGAATCTGAGTCAAGTTTTATGTTTCTGCAGATAAAGTGTAGTTTACCCATTTAACTTGGAGATAGAAAGATAAAACACTTTCCTGTCCAATAAACCAAATCCTTTTTGTCCACCTTCCAAAACTTTTGTGTTGAGAGGTTTGCAATGGTTATCTCTTGACATTTTTGCTGTCCTTTCTCTCAGCATAGCATTAATTCTGTAGATTATTTTACTGCCTTGTCAAATTCAGTTCTTTAGACTAATTCTGTTGTACCTACTTCTTATGGGAAAAATCTTAAAAGTTTTGACTGTAGAAATAAGTTGTGTTAAGCAGCTGCAGCTTCTATCCTTACTTGCAGAGTTTCTGAAGACTCAACTACCACTACCACTTCTAAGTCAAGCATTCACATGATGACTAGATATTGTACATGCACTTTCTACTACACATTTTAAGCCTACTACTTGTTTTTTTTGCACTATTGATGAATTTCAGTCATGTTCCACATTTAATCACAGCATGTATTTCTGGTTTGTTCAGGAGTGTTACTCTAAAACATCTTCTGATAGTCTGCATTTTGCATCCACTGAAAAACCACAATGTTCATTTCATTATGAAGTATCTGATTGAAAGTTCTTGGCAATTAGTCCATATAGCAAAATGATCCATATTCTTATCTTTCATCCTACACTGCTCTCCAAGGTTCACACTTTGGCTTAAATCCCTCTGGCTTTATTATCAGAGTAGAATCTGGGCATTCTTTACTACAGAGATAACTCCCCAATTTAGATGTTTCTGAGTGCCAGTGCAGTCAGGTTCTTTGCTCCAATGGCATCCCACCAAGGCTGGCAAGTTCCATAATTGATTTATCTGATACATGATCTTGGGAACCTCAGCTCCACAGACTAACCCATGCCACAGCAGGAACATTTACACTTATTATAATGAATAGATAAATGAAATGGGTCCCAAACATTATGACAGGAGGCTGCACTCCTGCGCTTCCTTCCTATTGCTTCTTTTATTCTTTTATCAGTAGCTTTTCAAAATATTTCAAATGGTGTTTAGATCACATTTCTAAGAAAATCTTCCCTGACCTCAGCCTTCTTTCTTGAAAATATTTTTGTCACTAAATATTTCATCTTCTGCTGCTTGGTATATCTCTTATTTAGTAAGGCAGAACTAGGAGAATAGAACAATATTCACTCTCTATTATGTTTTTGACCATAACAAAGGAAATGTGGAATTCTGATGTTAGCCCTCAAGGCCAAATATGTTTAAAGATGATGATTATTATTTTGAAACTCAAACATTCTGATTTGTTATGTGTGTTTTAGCACATATGTGAGATGTCAGTATTTTACTATTTTGGTTTTGCAAAGATGGAAAAATGGCTACCTCCGTCAGCCAACAGAACAAGACCACCCTGTGCTTCTCCAAAGAGCGACACAGAAAACTGTCAGTATTCTTCACAGAGGGCAGAAGAAAAACGTTAAAGCTTCTATGGAAGTCTAGTTCAAGAGCACACCATGCTATCATTTTCCAGTCATTTGCCATATATGTTTCCTTACCCCAAATAAGGATGAATATAAAATAGCTCCGATTTGTGCTGGGGAGCTGAATACCAAAGTTCAAAACAAGATCAAATTGCTATCTTGCACCAAGATAAAAATAGGACAAGTTAGAAGGATGGGGACAAAACTAGAAACTGAGCCATCACCTGTTGAGTAGCCCTTGCGATTTAACACATGCTTTTAGTCACTTATATATTTTATAGTTTCAAATTATGTCAAATATGAGAACCCGCATCAATGCTGCCCCAAGGCAAAGTAATTTTGGCCAACATAAGAATACTCTGAAGTACGTACGGGCTAGCACTTCACTTTTCCATATTTAGTCAATTTAATTTGATTGCTACGAAACATTTTAAAAGATTTTCAAATATCTACTTCCCACATGTAGCTCATCACACCATTGTACTATCAGAACAATTCCCATGTAATAGTATTATTTCTTAACATTACCAAGGACAGTAGAAACCTTGCTTTTGTTTCAACCATGATTAACAGGTATTGCTTTACAAAATACGTTTTAAAAAATTCAGTTTATGGTATAATCTGTCCATCTGCTTTGGACAGAAGCAGCTTTTCAAGCATACCAGAGAGTCAATAGATTATCTGGTGCTAAAGTTTAGAGTTGCCTGTGAGCAAAGTAATGCAGGATGGACTATGCATTAACTTATCATCACCATACACAAGGTATTAGTATATATGATCTGTTCTCCAGAAATCTTGCATGTTTTTGTAGCCTGCTATTCACCAGAAGGGCAGCAGAATAGAGCACGGTTTAAATTTCCCTTTTAACACGTTCCAAAAACTTCCCTTCCTGCTGACACTAGAAAATATAACTATGCTGGACACTATCAACTTGATAAAAACATTAAAAATAGCACTTGATGTATCACTTCTGTAATTTCTGTCAGCATAAACTGAAAGGAAAAAAGTAAATACATTTATACAGCTGTCTTTTTACCTTCAATGACTGCAGGTCATAGAGAACCTAATTTGAAGGTGCAGTGAAGGGTGAGTTTAGGTAGTTTCTCTCTTTTCCTTCAAAAAAACGTTCTTAGAACCAAAGCCTTCCAAGTAACCATTAATTTTATAAAATAGCTGACCCATTCAACCGGCTACACGAATTTGCAAGCTGTAGGGTGACTATTGCTACGTCAACAAGGCTCTCTTAACCCACTCCCTTTCTCCCAAGTCCTCCACCATTACGCACCACAGGAAATTTGTACTCCCATGCCAAGCTCTGATGGGAAATTATTTTCACTCTCCACATTTCCATCTGATTGCTTATCCTGGTGCCATACTCCACGTCCGCCTTCTCGTTTACATCACCGAGATGCCAGCACATCCTCAGTGAGGCATTTCTCAAAGCTACATCCTAACTATAAAGTGATGCTCCCTAGAAACATGGACTTACTTATCCACTTATATTACTTCAGTATCTCCATTCTTCCTTCATCCAAAGGCTAGATTTGAAAATTATACCAGAACTATCATATTTATTCAACCGTAAGGCCATTTCATTTGTCTTTGCAGAAAAGTAATGAAAGAGCTCAAATAGTACAGCCACAAACATAGCATTAAAATATGCAGCCATCATCATCTACTGCATTACTCTTAGTCCCATCAGGCATTTCTTTATTGATGTTTGATGACTGAACATTAGGCTATGTGTTGTTTTCAGCAATACCACTTAGTGGCTTCTTCCCATTGTGTAGCACAGTGCTCTGGAGGGGAGGTGAAATTTTTTTTCCCAGAAAACGCTAGGTGCTTTACCTTGTTCTACACAGAAAATACTTGCAATTTTCACGCACTCAACTGTCTTCCATGCTTAAAACCTAAAAGATGTCTTGCAGTTACATGAAAAGTAATGACCAGAGGTGATCGAAATGCTGCAAGAATTGCACCTGTATTGCGCCTGTATCTTCTCCTCATCGTTAACTACATCCTTGATCCAGTAGTCTGACCAGAGCAGATGAACCTTTCTATACGCACGGAGTCCCAATGCAGTCAATAGGCTTTGATCGACCACAAGGAAAGCCACGCGTTTTATCAGTCTGAAGAAATAAGGCCTTGCTTGGGAAACACACTGACACCCGTGGAACAAAAAGCAGGCTCAGTGCAAAAGTGAAAGGTGAATGGGCCACAAACAATAGGACACTGAAAAACAATCCCTTCTTTCCATTCCTTTGCCATTTTGTTAGTGCAATGCTTTGGGCAGAAACTCACACATAAAAAAATATATATATGCTCATAAATATGTATATGTACCTGTATGCATCAATTTCACCACCCAAATATTAGAAAGCAATCCCTTTAACAATCACTTTTGCTTCCAGTCTAAAACAAAGTGGGGTTGTTTTTGTTGCAATATCTAGTCTATTGCACACAGGCAGTAATTTAAACACAGTAGTCTCTCATCTGCAAAACAACCACTGGCTTCAGAAAAAGCACGTAGCCCTACAGATATTTAAACACTTTTTTTTTTCTTACGAGCCATTTGTTGGATTCGTACTGAACTAAAAGGAAATATATTTTACATTTAATTTCCATTTTCTAAACTACTTTAAATCTACACTGTTAAAGTATAATGACCTAATTTCTTTTGACATTTTCAAATAATATTTGATAAATTAAGAGGTTTTACTATACTGTTAATATCTGAATTTTTCCAAGTATGTAGGAGGGGGGATATTCCTATAACCATCACAAGAAATAGACATATAGTCTCCAGGAATATCCAGAGCTTTTATATTCAAATACTGAAAAAATCTGTCATATTTTCTGATGGCTGCATACTAGATGAAAATTTCAGCGTGCTTTCATATATGGGAGATAGATGTTTACCAAAAATTGCATACGCTGTAAGTACTGAGCCCTGCGTAGTCCTGCAAAACAGTGGTTTTATTCAATGATTACATCCAACAGCCAAATAATACCACACTGTGAAATTGAGGAGTTTATTAAGGTTGATATGCTGCATTTCCTTGAGCAAAATTCCCACAGCAAAACAAGTAAATAATAGCTTCAGCAATAAATTTACAGAGATTCTACTAACATAGGAACATTTTGGTTTAGAACCAATTTATTCTTGCAGCTGAAGACACACATTCCATGTTTAAGGAATTTTAGCAAGCATATACGTCCGCATAAACCACCAGCAAGGACTCTTTGCAAAATCTATTACGAACTTCATTGCCACCCTACAGTGTTTACAGTTACCTTCCTTAGATGTTTGAAAAGGCTAAACGCCAAACATATCTTCCTTGTTTGGGTTTTTTTTTTTGAAAGCAGACCCCGTTTAGCTTACTCAGCACGGGCAGCACTAGCTCCTAAATTTAAGAATCATTATAAACCAATTTTAATGCAAATGCCAATAAGGAAACTATTCACGCACACAAAATACACGGGCAATGACTGATACCAGCCTTTTGCCTGTTTAGTGCCTGCTAGGAAGAGGCCCATTTTCTCTGAAATCTGTTTAAATACAGTGTTTACTGTCTCTGTACTTCTACCAGTATTTACTCCTCCTTTCAGCCGACATATTTAAAAAAAAAAACAAAAACAACACAAAACCAAAAAGCAAGTATAAATATGTCCAAGAAGTGTGGCAAATTCCCTTCTCCACCCCCAGAGCGGTAAAGCCACAGCGGATGAGCTGTAACTATGGCCTTGGGAATACAAGTTCCCCAGGCTCTTTTCACCACACAAATATCAATTCAAGTTACAAGAGCCCTATCCTCTTATACTTAATGAAGATTGAGCCAACGAGCCCATAACGCCTTCGCAGGAATGTTTTCTTCCCATTTTTCCTAACAAGGCTCTCCTCCCATACAGGTCCAGGATGGACTGCAGAAGGGTGTAAGCAGAAGGATCATCACACCAGTGTTTAGTGGAGGAATAAATCAAACATGGCTTCCCCCTTCCATACATTTCCAGAGTTACATTCACTCCTGGTGCCGTACAATCCCCGTCCTACCCGCAGGGAAGGGGCAGGAGCAGCCTCCACCTCCCCGCACCCTCACCGCCACAGGGGGGGGATGAGGGGTATTTGCAGCCCCCCCACCACTCAAAGAGGTGGTTTAAACCCTGGAGGAGCCTTTTTTCTTTCCTTCCCGCCC
>VXBO01002205.1:1722673-1809789 GCA_013400135.1 Rhinoptilus africanus | reverse complement strand
TGGGGAGGAAGAGGAGGGCGGGCCGGGTGCCAGGGGAGGGAAGGCCACGGCGGGCGAGGTGGGGCCGAAGGCGGGAGCTGTGTGGGGCCCGGCCCGCTCAGGGGGGGCCCGGGTCACCACGGCAGCGTGCCCAGGTGGGCGAGAGCGCTGCTGAGGGCCCGCCGGAGGTCGGTGGAAAACACTTATTTTCAATATTATTTTTTTTTTAACATTACAATATTTTTCCCCCCTTGGGCCTGGGGACGCTTGCCATGGGCCTGGTGGCCGTACCCTCCCCAGCTGCCGGCTTCGGCAGCCGTACACGTGTGCTCTCCGAAAATCCTGATTTAAGCCAAATGTTTCAACTTCCCTACAACTGCACACAATTTTGAGGCTGTCGGATAGTTGTAAGAACCCAAGTGTGTCTGGCTGCGAATTACCCCGGCTGTCTCTTCTGGAAGTATGGCCTGGTTTATTTCTTTATATTTTTTTTTTTAAAGCTTGTATCAAAATAAGTCCATGTGGTTGCAATTTGCCAATTGAAAGCACAGCTTTTTTTTTTTGGTTTATTTTTTTTTTAGGCCAAATCGTTAAATATCTGTCATGTTACAATAGGAACAAATATTTTCATGAGCTGTCACAGCAGATAACGTAAAACAGGTAGTGGCCAACTTTTTCAAGCTTTTGATGGTTTGATAAGGGATTTGTGGAGCACTGAGAACCTGTGTTTTCTGTACAAGGCTGAGGATACAGTTCCGCCGTGCTATGGATACCGTAGTAACCTGGTAGCTAAGGGCCTAATGCAACTCCTGTGAAAGGTAAACACAGTAATGGAGGAGAGGAGCACACCAGCGTCCTGTTTTCTGGATAATGATGAAATTACACCATCTGTTACAGAAAGGCTCAGATGTTTATTTATTTATTTATTAAGAAATCCTTAACTTACTTTCATACACTAAAGTTTGTCAATGTTTTTACGCATGTGTCTAATGGTGAGTGTATGTTTCTTAGCGTGGCAGTTAATAGCTGAACAGTGCAAACAATGACAATTACTTAGCAATGCAAAACTTAATCATTGGCTGATTAAAACTAATCTCAAGGTGGCTGAAGGAAACCTGTCTGTAGTGATAAAGATACCTTAACTTGTTTTACAGCCTTTCTGTAAAAAAAATACATTATCTCAAAGGTGTTAGACAAACAAGATTTAACTTTCTAATGTCGGTATTTATAGCATTAAAGTGTCATCAAGTTTCAAAATAGCTAATTTGAATTACAAGTCATGACAATTTCATCTTCTAGTTTCCTTTCTAAAGTTATTATATGCATTTACAGGAAAAAAAAGTTTTCTAACGAAAATAGAAGCACCATTATCAATACAAATAAATAGAAGTGCAAATATGTGAATCCTGTTGTTTTGCTACATAAGAACATATACAGATGTGCTTTTCTTCCATAGTTAAACAATAATACTAATGCATTAAAAGTAGAAAGCATGACATAGTTATCAATAATTGGCATGCTATAAATGCATTATCTACTTTCTCTTGGGAATAAACTCTGTGTTCAGGCTCAATGCTATAAATCCATCTCTATTTATAAGAGAGAAAAAGATTTTTATTCTGTACTTACTACTAATGCATGCGATCCTCCAGATAATGCAGTTCTCACGTTTACCTTCAGTGTCAGTTGTTTAGGATTTAAGTGGAGGGATTTTGCTATCATGGTCAAGGTGACAACAAATCTTCCTTAGTCCTTCCAACTCCTATAGATCACTGGCCCTGTCTATGCAACTAGGATTTGCAGCTGTGTAATTGCCTTCTGATAGACCCACCATGCAAATTTCCAGGAAAACTTATGCTGGGAGTTAACACCTTTAACTGGAATAGCACCAGTTTATACTGTACATAGACACTGGCGCAATCTTCTCCAGTGTCATTCCCCTTTTAAACAGAAACTGCAAATGCAGGGGTTTTTTTTATTTCAAAAACAATTGTCTGTTTTCTCGCACTCATATCGTGATAATAAAAATCTCAATTTTTCCACTGCAGAACACAAAGAGGCTGATTCTTTGAAAGTGGATATAGTTATATTACACTTCTGAAAACTGAGTTCAAAAAATTTTAAACTTCTGATGGTGTAAATGCACATGCAGTGCAGAATGCGCTTATGCTGACAAATAACAGGCACACTGCAGTATACTTGAGTTATGGCTTCAAAAGAGTTGAAGTAAATGTCCTCTAACCTATTTATAGTCATTGCAAATTGTGGGGTTTAATCTCTTTCATTACATTTTCTTGTGATTTTGAATTAGGTAATATTTTTTAACAGCTTAATGTTTCCTGGATAGCCAAACAGGTCATTGAAACCAAAAGATGTACAACTAGAGCAGATAACAGTACTCATTTATTAATGACTCCTGTTTCATTTAGCATCTAAAATTTTATTGCTCCTTACCTTCAGCTTTTATGGATATATTGTGTTAAGAAATAGTATCAAGATCAATATCCCTCTGTTCAACTCAAAGGAATTTAAATATATGTAGTGGTCGCATAGTGTTCTAGAAATGTTTAAATATTTCTGAGATTATCAATTAGTTACTAGTCTGAAAAATAATTTACATTTTAACACTTTTTCAAAATCATTTATTCATCAACAATGGTAGTCAGTGCCCCTGACCCTAGGCATGTTTAAGGATATGCTGAAATTCTGAAGCTGAAGGAAGATATTTTTTTTTTTGGGTGCCACCACAGGGGCAGATGGTGCCAGAAAGGCTAATGCCCACATTGCAGCTGCTGTAGTTTCACTGCATTAGGCAAAGCTCAGAAACTAATTCTATGTGCGTGGTCCTACTCCATGCGACAGTGCAGAACTCCCTCCCCTGAGAGTTTGGTCATCCCTGTTAGCAAGGGGATGGGGCACACTTTGGGGTACTTCTTGGGGTATGCTTCGGGGTACTCCACCATACAGAGAGACCTAGACGGGCTGGAGAGTTGGGCAGAGGAGAACCTTATGAAATTCAATAAGGGCAAGTGTAGGGTGCTGCACCTGGGGAGGAATAACCCCCTGCACCAGTACAGGTTGGGGGCTGACCTGCTGGAGAGCAGCTCTGGGGAAAGGGACCTGGGAGTCCTGGTGGACAACAGGATGCCCACGAGCCAGCAATGTGCCCTTGTGGCCAAGAAGGCCAATGGCATCCTGGGGTGCATCAAGAAGAGTGTGGCCAGCAGGTGGAGGGAGGTCATCCTCCCCCTCTACTCTGCCTTGGTGAGGCCCCACCTGGAGCACTGTGTCCAGTTCTGGGCTCCCCAGGTCAAGAAGGACAGGGAACTGCTGGAGAGGGTGCAGCAAAGGGCTACCAAGATGATTAGGGGATTGGAACACCTCTCTTATGAAGAAAGGCTGAGGGAATTGGGTCTCTTTAGTCTACAAAAAAGATGGCTGAGGGGTGATCTTATCAATGCTTACAAGTACTTAAAGGGTGGGTGTCAGGAGGATGGGGCCAGGCTCTCTTCAGTGGTGCCCAGTGACAGGACAAGAGGTAACGGGCACAAACTTGAGTATAGGAAGTTCCACCTAAACATGAGAAGGAACTTCTTTCCCTTGAGGGTGGCAGAGCACTGGAACAGGCTGCCCAGGGAGGTGGTGGAGTCTCCGTCTCTGGAGACATTCAAAACCCGCCTGGACGCGTTCCTGTGCAACCTGCTCTAAGGTGGCCCTGCTCTGGCAGGGGGGTTGGACTAGATGATCTCCAGAGGTCCCTTCCAACCTTATGATTCTATTCTTGCTATTAGAAATAATGGAGATTAACAGTCCCTGTGCTAAGGCTTTGCCTTTCCCCTGGCAGAGGCCAATCGTAATGACATTGTGGTTAGCAAGCATGTTTAATCTCATTTTAGGTCTTTGTGACAGGAGCTTCATGTTTACGTTTCTCTCCTGTACGGATCCTAAGGATTGATTGCTTTCTGAATTCCTTTCTTGTATCCCTTTTTATTTTGTTTTAGGATTTTATATAGTCATCTGTTTAGTAAGTCTTTTCCTAAATGCATATCATCTTGGTGACAATGTAAACATAACTACAAGTAGAGTTAAACTGAAGTTACGTGAGTGCAGTCGATGAGTTAATCAGATATTTGCAAGTTAGTTAGTACAGCAGCACAGCATGTCCACAGTGTTTATTGTACTTACAGGTGTTTATTGAGATAAGGACTGCACTAGGCCATACAGAATCCACAAATGTTGGTTTTTCTCATTTCACAGACTCTTCCAGCTATTGGGGCTAAACACTGAAGACAATCTTGTTCTACTTCAAAACGTGAACGCACTGGAAAAGCTAATGCTGCCCATTGTTCTGTTCTGTTGTAGCATTGACGCAGAGATACCTTCCCAGCGTTGTCCCTTGTATCACCATTACTGTCTCTTTCACACTGTCAGCTGGCAAGCCATCACCTGAGTGCTGATTTTGGCCAGCAGTCCATGTTTTTCCTTCAGATTAACAGTGAGTAATCATTGTTTCCGACCTGCCTGAACCCTGTCTGAACCTATCCTTAGCTATGTGAGGTATAGCTAACAGAGCCACTGATCCTTCAGCATGTCAGCCTGTGTGTCATCACGACTGTTAAGAAAAATCTTTATTGGCATGTATGTATTTACGTCTTTGGCCATACAACATATTGCATGCTACTTAATATGGAGACAGCAAGCTGCTAATGTAGAGTTAAGAAAGAATGAAGTATAAAACTTAAATCAGTGTTTCAAAATATTTTATATTAAATGTAGGATAGTCATCCTAACATTATAGCACTAAATGAGTTCTTGAGAACCTGCGCGTACATTTGCTAATTAATTGGAATGAAAGTTCATTGAAAATGGTTATTTAAAAAAAGTCAGCATGGTGTATTAGAACTGTTTTCATTTCAAATTCACTTGAAAATGAGACAGTACAGGCTTTTCAGGCTCTTTGTATGTTTTGTGTTATCTCAAATAAAAATGGGGTAATAGTATTTTTAATTGAAAGTTGATTCTTTGGGAAAAAGAAAATAATCTGCTTAGAGAATCTCAAATAGAGTTAGTCTCTGTCCAAATGACAGACATCTTAAGTCTATTGGTTATAGCTTAAATACTGTTCAGAGTAAGAAATTACAACCTTGATGAAAATATACAGTTGAATGTAAATCTTATTCATACTACAAGTTATACACCAGTCTGTTTACCAGATACATTTTCAGTTATGAAAAGAATGGAGTAAATGTTGCTCTTCTTGCAAATACCTATTTCTGTTTGCATCATTTGTGTGGAGCAGAAAGATGGGAAGTGCCACTGAGTGAGCAAAAGAAAGAAAAAAGGTGAAGACATGAGGGAGTGGGATACATCTTCAGGGGAAGGCAGAGGCCAGGAGAAAGGAAAACTGAGGAGCATGTCCCTGATGTTTTCCAGTGTTGACATGATAAATAACAGCTGTGTACCAGCTCTAAGCAGCTAACATGCTCCAGCCTGGTATAAGTAACTTCAGTGCACTAATAAATTTATCTATAGAAGTTATATGTCTCTAATTATCTTCAACATCAGTATGACTTAAAGATTGCTGACATTCAGCATAAAATAAATCTGATCTATTTAGAAACACACAGCTTGAGGATTCAAAACACATTAAGTCTTCTTTCTGTTGATAGCATAGCATGTTACTGTGTTTATAAACATAAATTTAATCTCATTGAGAAGTATAAATACTGTAATACATTCATAATTGGAATTAATGTTTATCACTACAGAGCAAAACTACATTTTTTTTCCAATATATTCGGTATGCATTTCTAGATTTTATCTTGTTAAGGTAAACTAAAGCTTAACTCTATAACTCCAAGCTTTTGAGGAGCTGTAATGTAGGTTTGAATGTTAATTCTACTGCATTTCCAATTACTGACTTATGCTTAATCTTCATGTAATTATTGCTCGGCAATAAACACAGTGTGGTAAGTTATACAGCAATGGAAGTCGTGAAGTTGTGTTTTTGGTTGGTTTTTTCATTTTGGCAGAAAAGTCACTATTGATATTTCCACTCTATGCCAGTGCCAAAGGATAAAGTTTGTTACGGGTTGAATAGGCCAGATAGATAATGCTACTTCTGTTTCCAGCAGATGCTAATGCCATGTTTTATTTTGCACATATATTAATCTTTGCTGCCTCAGTACAGAATGGTGAGGGTAACTATGTCGGTCCTAAAGGTTAATTTCATTCTTTTTTAAGGCACGCCATTATTCTGTTAACAGTAATTGCTCTTTTTTGAATGATTAATTTGATCATATGAACTGTTGCTAATTATGTTGGTGGCTGGCAATTTCCTGTACTGAGAAATTGTAGCTGTGATCATATCCCATTTACTCAGTATATATGCCTTGAGAAAAATGCTCATTGACAGACGTTTTCAGAAATATCCACTAATGTTGAGAAATGTTTGGGGACTTTTATGTAAGATGCCTAGCACTTGTTTTATATTGGTGTTGAGTACGTGCAAATTTGCTTGACAAATGAGGGCTGAAACAACTGGATTTGAGACATAGGATGAGCAGGCTTGCAAATGCAGGCCTAACTGCTAAATTATCACCTGTGCTGTTTTTCCTGTGAAAACTGAAAGGAGTAGGACGTGTTCCTTGCACATCTTGCCATGTTCTTACGCTCTTATCGAGCTTGATGTGCCCGCTCCTCTAAGCTATATTTGCTCTCTTCGGTTATTGTTAATGAGCCAGAGCTTACACTCTGCAAATCAGCGCAGGCATTTTATGAGACACCCTTGCTTGGTGCACAAGCCCTAGCAGGGAGTGAAAGGCGGCTGCTGAGTTGCCTGCAGGAGTTCTGCTGCAGTTCACTCAGCAGCTCAACCCTATCGCAGGAGTGATCCCACTGTGGCAGTTCTGGCTCCAGCACTGATCTGCAGCCATTGTACGTACAGTAGAAAAACACTGGACTGTCTCAGCTGCATTTACAGCTGCTGAACTAAACTGCGATGCACATGAAGAATGTACTCAGCAGAGAAGAGGTGTTGGGCTGTCTCCTGCACGCTGGCCAAGCCCCCATGAAGATTCGCCCACTCTACGTTGTCTCACACAGAAGCTGGGCAAGGTTGTAGTACCACTGTGCTGATAACAGCATCATTCCCATGGACACAGGCTACCAGGTGTTGGACACTCTTCCTTTTGCAATTGCTACAGCAACTGGGCATGTGGTATTTGCTGAAGGGCTGAGTTTATGTGCCTCTTCTGGCTTTAAGCTGGTTCTTCAAGGCAGGAATAAACTGTTTGCACTGGTCCAAAGGAGGAGACAGGCACTTAAATGGAACTCGGAATTCAGGAATCTAACCTGTGATTCAAAGCCACAACTTCTGCTTCCCCCAGAAGTCCTTTGCAGGGGCTAGGAGAGGTAATTTTGCACCTGAGTAAAAGTACACCACTCCCAGCATGAAGCTCACCTATCAGAATCCTGAAACCCATTCCCTCCGGTGATCTGACATAGAGGCCTTCAAAGTGCGACTAAATGCTTTGCTACAGCATGCCATCTTAAATGCACATTCTACATGTGTTCCTTATTTCGCGTACACTTGTAAAGCTGTTACATTTGACTTATATTCGGAGTCACTCTGGCAAATATATGTACTTAGTGTTACATACGTGAGTTGTCTTCTTGCAGCCCCAATCCTGTATGTTTTAATACAGCTGTAACTCCCAGTGCCTGCAGGGAGTCTGCTCTAGCCCACTCTAGACCTGCAGGAAGGAACAGCTGCATGCCTTTTTATTTGTTCCCTGATTTGCCTGTAACCTGTCCCCAAGGATTTTTATAGCAGGCAGCAGACGGCCTGTAGGCCTCCTATGGACATGTCCCTCACGATACATTAAATAACTTCATCAGACTTTCGCTGGTTAGTTAAAATTGGACCTGTGATCGCTGCCCTTCACACACACACACTGCCTCTCCAGTCATTGCCCTCCCCGATTACTGTTGCCACCTCTGGGGCTGGGACATATGATCTGTGTGTGAATCAGCTCGGGTACTGCTGCAGTTCTCAGCCTGGCATCCAAAGGTAAACTAACTCCCTTTATGAATGGATGACAAGTTCCTGCTTCAGAGTTTTGGGTGAGGGAGGGTCTCCTGCCCACCTACAAGTCACTGCTGCATGGCTGTCTGCCCTCATCTGCCTATGCCATCCTGAAAGTATAATAAATTAGGAGGCATGCTCTCAGAATTTAACAGTTTGCTGACTCTATGAACAGCAAATAGAAATCTGAAGAATGCTTGGGAGAAGCTTTTTACAATGCAATATAAACATAGTGACTAGGCCTCTTGAAAGGTCTATGGATATGCCCACAGTGGGACAGTTGCTGGGCCTCGCTGATTCAGGAAAGAACATAAAGAAGTCATTGATTCAGTGGGAAACATTTACCCAACAGCAGTGTTTGAACAGCTCAGGTCTGGGAACAGAATTCCACATTGATAGCGGTCAATATTAATTTAAAAATGTACTGTGGCTTGTGAGAATTATTTTCTAGATCAGCTTAAATGATCAGTTATCCTATTCTTCCCTTCTCTTTCATGGCATTGTAGGCAAATTAATTGTATGTTAAGACTTAAATAATTTTAAAGATTTGATTTATGACCCAACTATGCTTGCCTTTTAAAAACTCAAGGACAGAGACTTACAAGTCTTACATGTTTGTATGTCACTAGTACGGGAGCCCTTGGCATGTAGGTGTCCTGTAAGCAATATTGAAATATAAATATTAAATAATGGTGCCTTCTGAAAGTAAGAACCATGGTTTTGGAAGCGTTTTGCACACTTAGGAGTATGTGCCAGGTAGACGAGCACTCTGGACTTTGAAAGATGAACCCCTTTTGAACTGTAAGCATCCTGTCTCAGTATGATTCCTAGGGAGAAAATTTTCTCTTGTCCAAGCTTTTTGGATTTATGTAGGCTCCATGGAGTTCACTGGTAGGTTTATTTGGCAGGTGGGCCTTATTAACCTGCCAGCAAGGGACTATTTGACCTGCTTAGGTTTGTACAGCTTGTAAATAAAGATTCTGTCAGGGAAGAGAGATTCTCTTGTGCTTCAGACTATTTATATCTCTTATAACTGTGGCTGTTAAAGCTTACAAAGAAACAGAAGGTCTGGGATGTGAGACAGAAAGCCCTGAGGGAGTCTTACGTGTTGTATTTGGATTGCTGTGTTAATATCCTAAAATAAACACAGCACGCCAGAAAGTGGGGAATACTTTTATTGTAATTATTATTAACTCAAAGACCTAAATTGTTGGTTATTGAATGGAGTATGGTTGAGCTTGGCTGTGGAGGACAATAAAATAACCTCTTAATTTAACACTAGCAGCTACTGGCAATCAATGTGAGACAGACATTTAATCAGCTTCATTTCCCTCTTTTTCTTCTTTATCTTTTTTGTATTGTTCTCAAGTTTAATAATTACTAGTATTAATATTTTTTACAGATTAGGTTAATAATGAATACAGTGAGTTTACAATAAAAAGTAATCATAATCAAACTACAACTCGTAGACTCTCCATCAATGGAATTACTTTAATCAGGCAGAAATATTGTGTTGAAAGGTATGCTATATTTCATATGGGAAAAAAAATCCCTTCAAGAAGTCTTTCAGACTGTCTAGTGCAGGTCTGACGATAGGGTCCTCTCTTAACTCTACAACATGTAATTTTTAATGGGTGCATCTGAATCAGTGAAAAGACTTTATACTATTTTATTTGTATTACTTGTAAGAAAATGGTTTTCTCTTATTCAGAAGGCACCAGTTTGGACTAGTTGAATAATTTTTGAGAAAGGTTTCCTTCTGCTGACCTGCTCAGACACCTAAGTGAAGATCAAATGACACTGGGTCCAGCATTTTCCAGAGTTGAGATTTGGAGTCTGTATTCCTTGTTCAGTCATTTGAAAGTCAATTTTGCAATATTTCTGCCTTTTGTCCTGAAAGGGCTCAATAAATGTTCTTTGACCTTAGTCAGGTTGACTGATCTGCTACTTATGCATTCCAGTGATATTTTAAGATATTAACAGTCACCAGTTTATAGAGAATCTGTTGAATTTACAATTACAAGCATACCGACTGCAAAAGTACTTCACCTAGGAGTTGCTGCTGTGGCCCAGGAGAACTTGATATTGGGGAAGGAAGGATAGGGTGTTACCACTGACGTGCAGTGAAGGGAGAAAGGCTTCCAAATTGTGCTAGGCACCAAAACTTTACCGGTGGAAGCCACTCAGGAGAGATGCCAAGGATTGGCAGTGCCCTTTCTTGTTTTGTTCCACCTAATTTCCAAATGGGCATCTTTCTTATGAGCTGGATCCCCTGGCTCCCAGCCCTGCTATGATGTGGGACTGGCAAACTGCTGTGCACCTGTTCCAGAGGGATTAGCTACCGGTGACAGCCCATACCCAGAATTTCCTCCACAGATGCTAATACTCTTCAACAAGTGAGTCAGAACAATTTGACTTAGAGCTTTTTATAGTTGTCGTTGAGGGTAATGATAATCATCCTAATAAAGTCTACTTCTTAATCTCTCATGCTTAACGGTTTGCCATTGGTCGAAGAAGATACTGTGCTGTTCTTCACTCCTATCCCTATCTGCTTTGCCACTATAGCAAAACACTGTTAAGCTTTTATGATTGTCTGTCATTATGTTGGAAAGCGAGCGTTGTCTGGTGGATAAGATGGCAGGCTGAGTCCAGAACTGACTCTGCTAATGAATTCACCATTGGGAAATCTAAGACTATATTAGTTGTCTGCTGTTTTGATTTTCCTACTGATAAATACATCTGAGAATTCAATAAACAGCTCATACTGAAAATCAAGCATGCCAGGATTGGTTTGCGGAACTAGTCCAAAGAATCAAATATTGTCTGCATTGTATATGTTGATATGCAACATATACGATTATGGTGCTGATTGATTATAAAAATAATGTACGCTGTTGTTTTCTCTTTTGTCCACTGTCAGTCTAGTAGAAAGCAGCTTTTGGTATAATGTATTTTACTACTCTTGAAAACTGTGTCCGTATAGCTGAGGCAATAAATGTACTAAATTTGATTCCATCCAAGTTCATTCTTTTTTTTTTTTCCTTTTTATTTTCCTTTCTACAAATATATAAAAAGAATCAGGCACTTCCTGCTATCACTGAGCACAAATTTAGTTCCTGGTATATCCACTCTAACGTATTCAGGAAGCAAGGAATAATCTCTCTGCGGCTGTAGTGCTTTTACAGTGGCTGCAGTAGCTGTAGCTCAGGCTGTCCGTAAGTGAGAAACACTGGAGGAGTTGTGTAATGTTTGATCTTTGGGAGTAATAAGGTACAGGCCCATTCAGAGGTGAGAATAATATGCTTGGACTAGCATTGTGCAATACAGTGATGCAGACAAACGTTCCTGCATAGAGGAGACTACCATCTGCTAGAATTAAACAAAGTATTCATACCAGCCACAAAATGCTCTGAGTAAAAAGAAATTTTTTCTAAAGTAAGCCCCTCCATTTTCTGTCTGGGATAAAGTAAGATTGATTAGGTAGCACTTGTAAAAGGCAGATTTTGTGAAAGAGGAGGGTGTTAAATGCTCTAGAGGAGAAGGATTTGCAAGAGAAGGGTGATAAGATAAAGATTTGTCCAAAACAGGACTGGGAAGTGGCTAAGTGGGAAGTGTGAGCTGAGTGTGTGGGAGGGAAGGAGGCAAACATTCATTTCACCCAACACTAAGAACAGAAAAAGCGCAGGTTGGGGGCAGATTTCTGTTTCTTAATCCACTTAAAATTAAATGACCTGTTGGTTTCAATTCTGGAAGGTATTAAAAGTGTGTTCATTGGGCTTTTGGTCTTTTTTTCAATTGCTCTCTTTAACTCACCAAAAAAATCCAAATAGTAACACAACGAGTCTGATTCACCTTTCAATTCAGTAAGATTCTACTTAATTCAGATCCAGCTACTTTGCTTAAGGATATCAGCTACTCTTTTTAAGCAGCACACTGTAGGGCTGCTCTAGCTCTCGCCTGCCAGCGGTCAGAGACAGGCCCAGTGTACCCTCACCCCACAGATAAGCCTTCCCCAGGCCCCCATGACAAGTGGATGTTAGGACAGAATAGCACAGAGCAGGTTATGCTGCTGGTGCGTGAGGAAAACGGTTGCCTGGTAAAGCAGCCTTTTGTGTAGTATATCGGGAATCAAGCCCTGGCCCTGTTTTGACATAAATTAGCTGTTTTAATAAACATTTCCTGCAACTTTTAGTAAACAGATTGGTTCATGCTTTAACTTATTAATGTGCCTTATCTTTGCTATAAAAATGTATATAATCAAGAGAGATTTCCGAGTGAGAGTGGAAACATCCGCATAATGTTTTTCCTCTTGCTTTCAGCCCCGTTGCTGGATTTGCTGGCAGAGACAATGTTTGGAGTAAAGTCACATGATCAATCTGCATTTTCTTGCAGTCTTCCTGAGCTGTTGCACCACTCTTTTTCATGCCAGGTATTCTGTTGATCTATAGATCTAAGCTCCTTCTTTTACGGGTAATAAATCAAAATTATACAGTGTTTAGGATTTCAGTCAGAGAGATTATGTCAGAATTAGAACATTCCTGAGTGAAGGTCATATAAATCAATCCTTCAGTTATTCCATTTTCAGTTTCATTGTAATGAACAGTACCCTGCTTGCAGTGAGAAAGCTTATGGTGCTAGAATACTGATAAGATGATACTGCATTCAGAGTACATTTTCCACTATTGGATGAAATCTGCAATGCGATACATGACATATATGCAAGGGTCTGTGTTGAAAAGCCTTGAAATTGTCAAATTATAACATTCTAGGGATCAAGCTGGTTTGCAAAATCATTGAATCATCTTTATTGCAGAAAGAATTTTAATGAACAAAGTAATAGCAAAGGTCTTGTAGTAGAAATGTAAAAGAAAAACATAATTCTTTCAAAGCTATCATATTAAACAAGTTAATGCTGTGCATTCTTAACACTGCGGTGTAATTTTTACCTGGGTAGTAATGCCTAACAATTAACATAACTTTTCATATTTAAAATCTTGACAAGTGATGTTGCTCATAATAACATGCCGTGGCTCAGTAGCCATTTTAATTGCTTGTGAAATTGTAACACTGAGAAGTAAGAAATTTGGAATTGGGATTAGACTGATGGGATTTGGTGTATGATGTGGATTAGTCAGGCTATTGTCTAAATTCCTTGATCATGCATGCATACACCCTATAAATACTTCCTAATGTATATATTGAACCTGTGCTCGCAGGACAGTATAAAGCAAATATTACTCTTTGAACACACTCCAACACGCTTTACCCTGGGGAACCAGCTAAAGTATTTACTTGTTTACTATACACAGCCCTCCCCTGACATGCCAACATACCAGGGCCTGTATGTTCCAGCCTATTTGCTCACTTACTTCCCTTTCCCTGACTCTGCCCTTCCCACCAGCATCCCCCAGGCTCAGACATATTTGGTTACCACTGAACCCTGATTTGCATGTGGCTCACTCCAGTTTCCGTGCACCCCAGCCCTACGCAGAGGCGCAGCTGGAGGCCTCGGGGAGGAGGAGGAGGAGCTCTCCAGGGTTCTGCTCAACCTGAGGTGCAGGGATTTGGGGAGAAATCCCTCAAATCTGCCCTTCCATCCACCCAGCTGGAATCAGCTTGCAGAAATGAGGATTTGCCCAATGGCTGTAAAGGGCAAGTAATGCATCAAACCGGTAAATTCTGCCAACTACCTGTTTATCTGCCTGCATTGGGATGTTCTGCGTAGTGCTCTGAGTCTGGAGTGGGCAGGCCTCCGTGTCGTGTTTCTGGAAGGACAGTAGACCAGTGGAAGTGGGAACAATGGTTGCAGTGGACAAGACAGCTGAGGAGGAGGTGGCAGAGTTTCAGGAGCAACAGTGAAATTGTGAGATCACCAGAAGTGGGCCTGCAGCCGATGGATTAATTTTCTGAAGGTCTATTCAAGTGTGATCTCACAGTGCTGGGAATTGCAGGGTAGTCTTGAAGCAAGGTGGAGCATAGTCTTTAAACAAAAATTTTAACAGGAATTTTTAAGGAGGTGACTTAAACATTATCTTTCTGGTCGTACTGGAAATGTAACAGCATCACCTTTTTATCAGCAGCTTCAGCTGGAACATTTGAAAGAGTCAGCCTCTCCATGCTACTTGATAGATTGACCTTGACTTGGGCTACGCAGTTGGGGAAAACATTTGCAGAGTTTTTACGCTGCACTGAGCCTGCTGTTCTGGAGTGTAAGAACTGAGGGATGACAAGCTTAAGACAAAGCATAAGGTCCACAAAGACCGGTGATGATAACCACATGAAAAATAGAGGAATGAGAAGGAACGGGGGAGAGATAAGGGGGCACAGTAAGAAGTGCACCGGGATATTAATGCAGCTCTTCAGGAAGCAATCACAGATGTTAAGCAGCTCATTAGGGAGGAACAAATCTCTCCAAACCGTAAGTCCAGACCTGGCCAGCTACAGCGTGAATGCGAGCGTGGGTACGTAAGTGTGGGCTGTGTGTGCCTCTGCAGGGCAGAGGCTTGAAGACAGGTTTTCCACAAGCACACATGCACATGAACTGGGACACAGCGATATACAAGTAACCTTGGTGACAGAGGCAAGACTGAAACACGCAGATTCATAGCTCCCAGCTCTGTGCTCAGACCGCTGGACTACTTTCTGTGTTTCTTTATCAGCAGTGATGAAATACAACAGTCACTGCTGCAGGCAGAGTAGGCTAATGACAGCAACACTCTCTGCTTGCCCCATTTCTTATATTCTTTCCCTAAGCACTCGCTTCTGACTATGACCAGAGATTGGATAAAGGGACTCACAGACCTTTCGTTTAGCCCAGTGCAGTTGTTCTAGTTTCCGTTATGCCAAATGAAGCCCTCATCCAACCTAAATAAAGAACAGGATGTGGCACTGTAAGTTTCTTTGTTTACAGTGTCTTAATAAATTCTAGAACAAATGCACTCAATTTGGAAGCAAAAGAACATTTTCTTACTGTCAGCTCTACAAGCTGGTCTTGAAAGCTGATAGTCACTGCATCCTTTTTTTCCTGTACATCAATGCAAGTAAAGCTCTGGAGACAAAAATCCGTAAATTTCTTCTGCAGTACCTTCTCCCTGCCTCCACATCCTGTTTCGGCACCGTCTGCAATTCTTACCTTTATCAGGTTTATGAAATGTCTCAGCTGAATAAAAATACGTTGTTACTGATATGGGAAAAGGATTGGAATTCATTTCATCTTTATTACAGTGAAATGAAATTAGTTATGTTGACATTTCAGTTATAAAGGGAGCAAAACTACAATATTTTTTACCCATGTAAATAAAATAACTCTGTTGATAATCCTGATATACTATAGAGCAAAATTATTTTCATATGATGCTGTTTCACAAAATAATGTAATATACGGATTGCATAGGTGTTAGTAGGAGAAGAATTTGATCAGAACAAATAATCCATGATCTTTGTTTCAGTTAAATTCCAGTTTACCTTAATTTCATTCATTCTCCTTCCGTAACTTACGTTTGCCATAATAAGGACTCTTTTGGGATTCTAATTAGTGACTTTTGAGGAACAGCATTACCACAGTGAATTGAGAAAAAGGTCAATGCCTCAAGGAACCTGGAAAATATTTGGACTGGAGGAAAATATCTTTTCTGTTGGTTTATTTGGATAATTCAGAGTTTTAATCAGAAGAATAATAGATAATGATTAATACAAAGCCTACTATCACTTGATAAATGCATTATTATCAAAGCCTGACCAAAACATTTCTTTCAACCAGATCTGTCATTTTTCATTTGGACAATATTGGCTTGTTCGTCTTGTTTTTGAAGTGTGCTTAACCAGACACAAAAATCAGAGTGGTCAGAGAAAGGAAACACCTTTGAGATTCATCCCTAATATATTTCCATTAATCTCAATGGAGTAACAGCAATAGTATCTAGCCTATGTGCTCTGCAAAGGAGAGAAATGCAGCTCCATAGACAAAAGGCGGCGTGGTCTGGTTAGATCAATTTCTATAGCATCTTGTCTCAACATATTTGAGAGCACTATCTTTCTCAATTAACGTCAGCTCTGCTCTGGGAATACTCTTTGGTAGTTAACTGTTGCTGTTAGAGAGCTAACTTTAGATATAACACAGCTGGCTTATGTATTTTGCTGTTAATATTTCGTAATGGAACAACAAATGTGAAGCGAGCAAACTACTAAGCAAAATGCTGAAGATTTTCCACCCAAATAAATCAACTTTAAGCATGAGAAAACCCAACTGTAAACTCAACTTTCTTTTGACTGACTCCAGATAGAAAAAAATAAATTACAAACCTCAGGAACCCATTTAAGGTAGGTCTTAGGATTTTCTTTTTCCTAGATTTCTAAATCTCCAGCATACTGGAGGTAGCACACGTGCTTCTGTGCAAACACCACCAATCTCTAGAATATTTCATTTTAAGTTCATTCTTGGTCAGCTTCTTTACTTTCATTTCCACTTACATCAAAGTCAAATAGAAACCCCTCAAACAGCCCAACTCCTCGCATAGCACAAGAATGGAAGAGCAGAAATGATGTTTAGAGGGAATCAAGAGAACACTGAATGTATTTGTGGGAAAGATCACAGAGGAAAGAAGAAGAAAGTAAACTTAAGAAAAAAGACAATGGAAAGCAAGTGCAAGACAAATTTTTAAAGCACGTGTCCTCATTGCTTTCATGGGTAATTACCCACTAGAGGGAGATAGACTGTAACTCGCTGCCAAGTGGATTGTGCCCGAAGTTGGACTTTCTAAAGTCTAAACAGGAAACTTTGTAAAGTCCTAACAGTCCAAAAAGTCTTACCAAACTTCTGTGGTAAGAAAGCCAGAGAAGATGCGAGTTCCCCACCTGTGAGTTTCATCCTGCAAAGTTCTGTGTAAGTTACCAACAGTACTGAAATCCTTTCCCTTTCTGGCCTGGCTTTCATTACGCTATTCTTCAAAAAATCCCCATCTCTATTAACCTGTTTGTTCTTTTGTTGGCGACAGCAACGTCTGGAGCTGTAAGGATGGCAGAAACGCTGTTGTGCTTGTCCAGGACAGCCCCCCAGTATGGGGCGAGCCATGTATGCCTCAAGTCAAGTGGCTTGAGGCCCAGGAACAGCGACCCTTCAGTCCACCTCAGACACTTCCTTGGTTCCAATTTAGGACTAGCATCCTCCGGTTTTCATTAGCTGCCCATGGGTAATCATTTATGGTCTCTCATTCTCACCTCTATTTGTGCAGAATGGAGAAGGCTTTTAAAATTCAAAGCAGGCTCAGGCACGGCCTTTCCTCAAGGGAAACCAAGAAGGGAAGTAGTAATAGATGCTTAGAATTGTAAACAGGGAATAGGAAAAGTAGCTCTTACCCACTTGTGTCATTCTTGCTTCTGAAAATCGGTAGTTTAGGGACTTCCTAACTTCCGAACCAGACATTGCATCGAGACAAGCATGTATCAGAGACTTTGTTAAGCCTAGCTCCCTTGCATTTGTCCATTTCCATTTTGAACACATTTATTTATATTTTGGGGTTTTAGAACATCCTGTGGCAACGAGTTCATATGAAAATTTATTTCCTTCTGTTCTTTTTTAAACCCTGCTCCTAGATAAACTGATTGAATTAATATGCTATTATAAGCAGTGATAATAACCATTTTCTATTCACTTTCCTCCCACCTTCGTTATTTTCCAGACCTCTATGTATCCCTTTCCTGTTGCAGGACAGAATGCAAGCCCCAGTCTGGCCCCTGTTTATACTAGGATTTTTGAATTATATGAAGACTTTTCAGAGTCAAGCTATTAGCAGTAACAACAGTCTTCTCTTAACTCTAACCGTGCCTCTCTGCATAAGAACTGTTGGATAAGTAAGAATGTAATGCAAACTCGGAAAAGATGCATAATTATTTCCACACAGGAAGTCTGCAGTTGATAGTTTGGTGTCACAGATAGAAATGACTCGTCTAACGTGCTGTGAACTAAGTCAGAGCCAAAGCAGTTATCTAATGCCTGTGAACCCTCAGGGTCAACTATACTTTCTGCTACCACTAGTGCCAGAAAAGTTTGCTGACAAACACCAGCCATCAAAAACACATCTTCCTCCCGAACTCCATGTCATTAGTTTCCAAAGTGGCCTGCGGTTAAATCCTGCTCACCTTCAAATTCCTGCAAAAATAGTCCAGGGGTTCTGGGCACTACTGGCTCAGCAAGCCTGGTTTAAGGATTACCAGAAACATGGCACGGCTCCATTTGTCAGCACCCTGATATGATCCCTAACACAAACCAGGTGAAGGTAAATGTAAAAGAGCATATTTGCAAAAATCCAAATATAAGCAACACATTTGCATTGTTTATCCAAAGCAATACACAGAAATGAAAATAAATAGGGTATATAGGACATTTGCAGACCTGGGAGAGCAGCTGGCTGCACTCTGTAAGAAAACTAGGCACAGGTGCTGGGATTGAGCCCAGAGCCCTGATTCCCAGCTGGCACGCTGAAAGAGGCTTCCCGCTCTGGGAGAGTTAGATGTTCCTTGGGAGGAGAGGCCTCGGAAAGGGGAGGAGGTTGTTCCCTTGGCATGACAGGAAAGCACTGCTGACTGAGCCAAAGGGGAATGGAGTCTTTTTGTTGATGTCTGTTGGGTGTATTTCTTTTTTCAGCTGTTGGATTAGTGACTAAAAAAGAAAATGATCGATATGTGTCATATTGGAATAAGTGTGGGGCTTGTCACCTTGATGAGCAGGCTTACATTTACCTGTTGCTCAGATTAGTCACAACGAGTTCCTCTTGCTCTATTGAGGGGATGAACTGCTAAGGCTTCGGTTTGTACACCAAGTTCCCTCTTGATGCTGCTTTCAGAGGAGAGCGCATGGTTTGGGGGGACTTCACTTCCCTTGGATACTGATCAAATCCAATGGTAAAGCTCTTTTATGTCAACTTTGTATTTTCTTACATATGCATATAACTTGCCAGCCGCACTTTATATACTCACGTAACACAGGATTAGAGCATGTAATGTGTTACTGAGAAAATAACTAATCACTTTAAGGTAACAGGACGTTTGGGGCTGAATGCCTTCTAAGTCTGTCTCTAGGGGATACTCTAATAGTAATAAAATGAATAGAGGCCTAAGACAGGCAGGAGAGAGGTTGCTGATTACATGGGAAAGTACAGACAAAGCATCTTCTGTTTCTGATGCCTGAAATTCAGCCGCATAAGAAAAAGACAGGATACTGGCAAAGCAGCACTGGGATGCACTTGTGCTGATGGCTCTGTTATTTTTCTATAGTTTCCTATCCTGTTTTACCAGGTATTTCTCCTCAAGATTCTCATATACCTACAAATCAGTCCAAACCAAGTTTGGAAACCCGCTTCACTTGCCTTGGAGGATGCCATTCTTTCTGCGTCACAAGAACAAACATAGAAATGTTAATTTTTAGCCCTTTCCAACACTTTTATGATATTATCTGGCAAGCACCAGCGCATAACTCTGTTTATTCCTTTACCAGTCTGTGTCTGTGGGTGTCAATAATAGCAAAGGGACACAGCATGCATATGCATGTGTAGCATTGGGGCCCAACAGCTTAGGTCCTGCTGAGGTCAAGGCACAGACATCCAGACAAACACTGATTTAGAAAATTTACAGTATAGAGGGTGGTTGTAGAAAGGGAAAGCGCACTGACCATTCCAAAGGAACCAACTCCTTTTTTTAAATCTCTTAATCTGCTTTTCATTATCTCTGTGGGGAGGCCTCTTGAGAAAAGCAGCTCTTTGACTTGAATAAAGGAGGGGCTGTGGGTTTGCACGCTGGAATGGGGAGGTCATTGTACGGCAGGAGGGAAGATGGGAGTGTTAGTCGGGTCAAGGAGAACAGGATAAGAAAGTGTGAGATCTGTGTTACCAGCTTGGTCTGGATTATGTAAGGTAGAAAGTTTAGAGCTGGAAGGTAAACAAGAGAGAGCGATTCAAAGGTTGGAAAGACATACTCTGGTAGAGCCATTCAGGCTGACAGTGAAAAGTACGGGCCGGGACTGATAAGATCATCAGCAAAACCAGCAAGAAAAAGGTAACAACAGCTGAGGCCCAAGAGGACTGAATTCTGCACAGGAATTTTAAGCATCAGGCGTCAGCAAATCGATTTATCCATCTTCAGTATCTTTCTTACTTGTTCTTTTAACAGAAATGCTTAGTTCTGGTTCCCTCCTTGGAGGCAGGCAAAGCCCAAATATGCCTGGGGGACAATGGGACTACGTAGCACTTCGCCTGCTACCAAGTCATACAGCTGTGTGCATGTGCTGGCTGTAATCCTCTCCCCTCTAAACCAGTGTTTATCACGAGCAGCCTCAGCCTTGCCACATTGCTAAAAGAAGTTGTGTTATTGCCGCTAAAATGGCCCTTGGAAGCAGCCCATTTTTCTCCTTTTTAGAATACAAAGGTAAAAATTCTCCTAAAATGCTGTGCTGACCTTCTGCTGTTTCTTTAATGGACGCAAACTGAGAGGTATCTCTGGTTTGCAGGGACCTCCTGTATTTCCAGCACTCCTATAACACTGGCTGACTTCACCAGGAATTTGGAGACGCAGAAGGAGTGCAGGATCAGGTCTGCAAAACCCGAGATGCGGTGGGGGAGGGCTTCCCTGGTCACGTGCTTTTCTTGTCTTGCTTCTTGATGGGTTTATAAAAACAGAGTTGGCAGATTTGGGGCTTTTATTGACAGTCACACAACATTTGGTTGTTTTCTTAAAAGACCTGACTCTGAGGGGCAGGTGATGGCAAAAGACTGTTGGCTTTCTGTGTTTCTAATTGCAGACAGGAACTTGCAAACCTTACAGACGGGAAAAAACCTGGAGGCAAAGTATAACTCTGAATACGTATTTGTAAAGCCTGACATTCATAAAATCAAATTGGCAGATTTGGAGGTTATCTTAAATACAGCATTGGTAATTTTGTAGCAAAATCTCAGACCTTCTCATATCAGCTGGAACAAACAGGTGCATTTTTAACACTAGACGCTCCTTTTGTCATTTTTTTTTTCCTTCAGATTTCTCAAGGTCTAAATCAATTTACTCGTTATAGCTACGTTTTCCCCCTTTTTGCTACGCCTGCACACTGCCTGCCCTCCCTCCCCTGCTTGATCCTGCCTTGGCCAGAACCTTCTAGCTCTTTCCCCATGTCCTCCAGTCCTGTAGCCAGCAGCGCCCCAAAACACTGCTTTGTGCCATGATTATGCATCTTTTCCGCTTGTTTGTTTCACATAAGCTCCATCTGCTGGTTAAGACTAGAATCTGTGTGACTTTCACTGTGAACGGCAAATGCTGCTTTTTCCTCAATCTGGGAAGATTTGCAAAATTATCTGTTTGTACTCTCCCAGCTGTGTTCTCCTTGTCTGCCTGCATGTCAGATTTAATTAATGACTACCCTAATACGTTATTTTGTATTGCTAATTTGGGTGAAGCCTATGCAATCTTTTAAAATACCGCTTTTTGACTAGAATTTGAGCAGGTAATTACCCCTGGATGTGGAATGACTGTTTACAGCACGTTATTACTGTCATGGAAATCTCTCGAGTGGCTTTTCACTGCGTTGTTGGAAAAAGGCACCCACGGCAGGTTGTTCCCGTGCTGCTGCTCATGCGTAGCCACCGCCGCTTGGTTTTGGTGCATTACAGACCGGGGTGAACTTGTGACCTGGACGACCATACAGAGCAAGCCTGTAATCCAGCGACCACTTGAACTTTTACCTTTGGGCTCTAACATTTACAGAGCGACAGGCTTCCCTGTCCCGGGAGCCTCTCCTAGAAACCTGTGATGATGAATGCGAGTATTTTTTAAAGAACTAATAATAATCTGCTGGTTTTCCCCCTTCGAGTGGAAACCTAATGCAACTTGCTACACAGTAATGTCTTTTTTTTTTTCCCTCTTCATATTTACGCTGAACAGTGGTGAATAAAGATGAGGTTAATCCCATATTGTTATATCTATTCAAAGAGACAACCTGGAGATTGCCATGGAAACAGCTTCTACAGACTAAAAGCGTAATCCTACTTTTAAATACTGTATATGAACCTGTACCACTGCATGGTTTATAGGATCACACCGTGTACATAATCATGATGTTGCAGCAGAGGAGTGGCAAACCTGTCTCCCATCTCACCAAGTGCTAATTATGCTCCCACTTCTTCCCGAGCATCAACCATCGCGCCTCCTTCCCCTCCGCCCGCTGAATCTCATCTCCCCAGTCCCTTGCTGTCCCTCCCGCCACCTCGGCTTGTCGTCTGGGTGTACAGGGGAACCAAGGCCCTGCCTGCATAACGAACATGGTGGTTCTGGCAGGAGCGTCACAGCTCTGGTATTGCAGCACAGCCCCCTTCACAAGCCGTAGGGCAACAGACCCTGTGTCTGAAGTTGGGGCGGGGTGGGGGGTGTGTGTGTCCTGTTATCCATCCTCCAAAAAAATCAACAGGATCTAGGAAGCGCTTCCTGGGACATGTCCTCAGGGAAGGGGTGACAACCGTGGTGAGCATGGAGGGGTGCCCTCTCCAACTGGGCAGGTATTTTTGGCAGGCCACAAAGGAATCCTGTTCCCCATACGGATCTGCCTACCACCTCCCAGAGCTCATGAGATGGTGAAGAGGGAAGGGACAACAGCAGATAAGAATTTCATATAACTATTTACTATGGGAAATCTGTTGCGCTCTGAAGTAGAGATTTTCTGAAAAAGAATACTACATATGTAGCTAGTTACCCTACAGTTTTGCTCCCTGTTCATACTGACATTTTCCCCCCAGTTCCCAGACAGATCTCTACACTTCCTCAATGGAATTATAGGTTCATATCTTTTCATGTCCTTGCAAGTAATGTTCACGTCCTTTTTCATGTCTATGCAAGTAAAGCACGGATGTAGGCATATCCTGTGCCTTTATAGGTCCTATGCACATACCTCTTTCCGACAAGTAAAACATGCTTGTTTTTTTCATGTCACTGGGCCGTGCTCATCTATCAGTAAAATACACGTTTCAATATTCCCGCAGCCTGTAACAGGCATCACAATTTCCTGTTGACTTTTGTTTTGTTACTGTTTAGAAAATGCTCACCTTGCTTTTGCTTCTATTTAACATTTAGGGGGGAAAAAAAGATGTTTAGTACTAAATAATCTTAATTTTGTTTAAATGTTAAATTTATTTTAACCATTCTCAGATCCTTATTAAATCCATCTAGAAAAAAAGGGGCTGTATTTCTTCCTTTTAGTCTCTCACCCTGTTCCTGCTAGAAAACACGTAATTTTCAACGAGATGGCTGACAGCTTTTCCAAACAACATGGTTGCTCTAAGAACCACATATAAAATGGCTGTAGCAGCTTAAGTTTTTAAAAAGTAAGCCCTTAGTAGCTATGTGTATCATGTTTTATTTTGGGGATGAGCGTTTTCTTTGTGAACTCCCAGGCTGTTAGTTTGGATAGAGTGAAAGATGTTTTTCTTTAAAACAAAAACTGACTTGCGTGAAAGGCCCATGTATCACCTATAAACACTAGACCTTTTCATGCGAGCGCAATTTGTACAACTACTTGAAAATTATTGCTACTTTGTCTTTTCTGAAGCGTTATTTCACAATGCTTGGTAAATGCACCAAATCAATTAGTATTTTGAAACTGTATCCATTTAGGAAATTTTCACAGAGTGTCTTATCATTCCCTTTCATATATGGTAGAAAACCATGTAACTTCCAGGTATAAACAAATCTGGAACAAAAGACTGTACAAAAACATAACGGATTCAGCTCTGAAAAGGCTTATGCGTGTACATTGTCTGCTACCCTGAATACTAATGAATTAATGAAACTATTGAAAGTCTGGTTACTTGTCTGCATAAATGTATTGAGACCTCTGTAATCATCTGTTTGCTGTCTGAAATCTCTTGTCAATAGTTTAATGACTTCAGAGCATATTATTCTTCTTGTATAGGCTTCATATAATGTTTCTACATAATTAAGCAGCTTTGTTAGAGGAACTGCCATTAGTTGCCCCATTTCATTTGGTTTTGTTATCAGCCAACCAGAAAGAAAAAAGAATAACAAGAGAAGGCTACAAACCCAGTCTAGTGAGAGAAATGCGTAGATTTGGAAGATGGGGGTTTTGTTGTTGTGGGGTTTTTTTTAAGATTGCCTTATTAACATAAAGCACTACTGTTATAGTGCACATTTTAAACAATTTTAACCATTTAAATGTACTATGTATTTAAATATTCGTAAAGCAAACACAGCTGGCTAAAAATCTCGCAGTACATTTGGAGCCTGACACTTTAAAAGCAGCTCTAATAAGTACATAAATAGTAATTCCAATTAATTTTTAATAGTTGCTCAATTTAAACACCACCAGTGTTTCTGTAGGCAACACAGTCAAAAGATGGTAGGAAAGCATGTCGATTTTATTTTAAGATTTGGTCAGCTGAACATTCCATCTTCACATATTCTTTTGAAATAAAAAAAATAAGTCATTTAAATTTAATAGAAATTTTTTATACTTGGGAGAAGCCCTGAGGAGTTTCTTTAGATACACAAAAGAACTTTAACATGTTACTGATTAATTTCCTGCATTTGCCAAGTCTCAAGCATGAAAGGGTGACGGCAGACACATTTGCTTTCTCCTGCTATACGAGACGCTGTTTCAGTCATATTTTGGGTCAAACCTGAAGCTTCTGCTACCTTTTACATATAAAGTTAAATAGCACCTATTTTATTTGGGGCTTCGGTGGGTGAACAAATGCCTGATATAATACATGACCGGTGAAACAGAGGAGGTCTGAGAACACGGTATCCTTGTCACTTTTGAGCCCTGTCCTTGAGGCAGCCATCTTGTTGACAGGGGGTGTCAGCCATCTTGTTGAAAAACAGCTCCAGCAGCTCTTCCCCCCCATTATTGGGTTGTTGTTTTTTTTTTTTTTACAAGGAAGGAATTAACACCCAAACCTCAAATACATAGTGTTAAAAAATTCACTAACCTCAGATTAAATAGTAATTCCTGCAGTTTGATTCTGCTTATTCTCTGCATCTGTCTGTACAGTTAAAAACTAAGCAACATTAATGGTATTATTTCATACTGTTATTAACTGAGTACTGAAATACTTAATAACAGATCTTAATGCCGGGCAGGACTGCATTGGTATTTAAAGAATAACATGCTCCCTGTGGCCAAACTATCTACCAGCACTAGCGAAGCACACCTGTCCACTGACAGACTGATGTAATGTTATCAAAAGTATCTTGGCCCCGCAAGAAAGGCGTTTTTCTCTCACATCCCGAGACGCAGCAGCAATACACGTGCATGCAGTGAAACAACTGCTGCCAAGCGCTGCTTAACACCAGCATAAATGCCAGACTGTGACCCCAAAACGCCAGGGAACGCCGCTGCACCCACGGCCTGCTGCGGGAGCGGTGATGCGCACCCCGGCCTGCGCCGCTCCGGAGGGCGGGGTGAGGCGCCAGCGCCCTCACCTCAGCGCCCGCGGCCCGCCTGACCTTCCCGGCGCGGCGGGGGAATTAGCGGCCTGCGAGCCGCCGCCGCACGCCGTTTCCACCGTGCCCTGGGGTAAACAACCCCGCCGCGGCCCCCGGGAGCCCGCCCACCCGCTGCTCCCCTCCACCGGCTGCCGGGGGAAGCTGGGCCTGGCTGAGGCAGCACTACATCGCCCAGCATGCGCCACGCCGCCCAGCCTCCGCGCCCCTCGACAAACGCCACCGAGGACTACAGGTCCCGGCATGCAGCGCGCCCCGCGCCGGCAGGCGGCTTACCGTGCGCCCCCCCCGAGGACTACACTTCCCGGCGTGCCCGGAGCCGCGGGGGCGGGGCTATGCAAAGGCGGNAGGAGGGGGAAGAGAGGGCGGGCGGAGGGAGGCGGCGACGACGCGTCTGGGGGCTCCCGGTGTGGGCGGAGAGGTCGTTGCGGGAGGGAAGGGCCGCAGCGGGGCCCCGGTGAGCCCCACCGGTCTGTCCTACGGAGCCGGGGCCGGGCAGGGCGGTTCTCCCCGGCCGCCGCCCCGCTGCTCCTCCTGGCGGGGCCCGGGCTGCCGGGGGCGGGCGGCGCCTCTCCTCGCACTTGCCTCCCTGGCGGGGCGAGCTGAGGGGATGCTTTCCCCTCAGGACACGTGCTTCTCCTAAAGGCCAGCTGTCTGAGGAAGGGAAAAAAAACCCCTAAAATCGTGGTTTTATTAAGTTACAAGAGTCTCAGTTTTACTGAGTTACCATGTCTCAGTCCTGCCTGCCTTGTTCTCAGTGTAACTTACGTGAAGTCCTGTTTTCTTTAGTTGTACGCTTCTCAATACCCTGTAATAAAGTACAGGAGATTATTTTCTTAGTCTATATTAGGAGGGAAATGTAAATTTGCCTTTTTTCCAAGTGGCTTTGAAAGCTTGGGAAAATAAAAAGGAAACACAGTGTGCAGTAATGTTTCCATTAATAATCAAGATATTTTGGCAGTTTAAAGATCTTTGGGCGGTGAAGTTTAATGACATGAAACAGCTGATAACTTGTGACGTGCATGAGGCCTGTTGGTTGCTTTTTACGTCCACGAGTTGGAGTGCAGGGGTTTAGCGAGGAATGAGTGAAAGCTTAACAGGCAGCGGTTTGTCACCAACGCTGAGCCCGGACTTGTCACTGAGGTGCTGTCAGTCAGAACAGAGAGTATCTATCTGCATGTTCGGATTCTGGCAAACCTGATCGGCCCTATGGACCCGTGTTCATTTTGGTAAACAAGGTGTCTTCTTGGTTATGAGTAATCACTCAAGTGTGGTCACTTCTTCTAGTTGATGTTTCTTTAGCTACTGTTGTAAAGACACTTATTTAGGTAGAGCTTGTACAGTGACTTGAACAAAAACCTGGGGATATCTTAGCCATCCAGTTTATTTAAAACAGGGAAGAAGCATCCATGTACCTTCAAATTAAATGTGAGCTTTGGTTCTTCTTGTGGCACAGCATAAGAAGAAATGCTAATGATCACTACAATTTTGTGTTATAAATCTTACCCCACATAAACATTCTCAGTTGCTGAAATACTGTGATAGAATCAAATAATTTGTGTGCTGTGATGCATTATGCTTATGATACAATCAGTGCTTTTATTTGGAGTGTTAATCTATTATTAACGCATTATTGTATGGTGTAATTTTTTGTATAGTGTTTTGCTTTGCTTAGCTTATCTTCTTTGCTTTACGTGTAAGTAGTCTAAGATTAAGTTAAAGCTAAGTGCTTCTAAGAATCCTAAATGTTCTTCCCGTAAAGATCAGGCTGCTAAGTACTGCAAGTTTATACTTCTGTAGTGACTTACTTCATGTTAGCCTTTTCTTTTTTTTTCTCTGAACAGAGTACACAGCTATTCTACATTGAAAACTTCGTTTTTGATGTTTCATTAAATTTAAAAATAAAGGTTCTCATTTCTTTTTCATGAGGAATATGTTAACATACAGCTTTTCTTGCACTAATGCGCCTCTTACTTTCAAGCCAAGTCATCCTAATGCAGGCTTCTTAAATAGCGTTGAGTATGGTCAGCTACATTTACCTTGTTCAGACACTTCTGGATGTCTGTACTATCCTAGAAGCAAGGAGTATGGACTTTGCTCCTTTCTGAAGAAAGTTTTGTGTTTTATTTCAGGGCTGGCTTGCTCTTAGGTATGTGGTTAGAGGAGACAGTGCAAAACATAAAGACCTCTTATTGTCAGAACTGGCAAAGTTGAAATTAACAGTTATTCTGCAGAATCTTCTGGTGAAGCAGCGTTTCTGTGTGCCTGTTCACACTCTTCTCTGAAGAAGTGTTTGAGTCAGCATGTTTTCTTATGCTAACCTTGGAATTTTGTTCTTTGGCCCCTTCCTTAGCATTAATGAGTCTGGTTGGAAAAAAAAAAATAAAGATAAGCAAAGTGGAAGTGGCTTGCTGTTATGGATTTTTATCTAAGAAACTCCAAGCCAGTTCTGATCTCCAGAGGATCCACTTTTTAGGAGGACCTGTTCTATTAATGTCTTCTACTAGTAGGACTCTCATTTTTGGCACACGGGCTTTTTGTGCTTCCTGGCACTCAGGTGAGAGAAACAGATTACTGTGCTGCAGCTTATCTCTCAAGACTTTGACTACTTGTCTGCTTTGCTCAGCTGTTCCTTAAAGCCAGGGACATCCTTCTGAGATGGCTACCCTCTTGGGTCAAAAAATTCAGCCACTGATCTTTCTGTAAGTATTGGAGAGTATCAGAATGCCTTCGCAGATTCTCAGGGCTTGACTTTTTGAGCCAGAAAGAGGCAGGTTTTCCCCCGTCTCTACTTGCACTGGCAGTGAATACCTGTTAGAGTTTGATATAACTTGAGATGGGTAAGTCATTTTCCAATGACTTGATAAATGCTATAGCTTTTACTGTAATGATATCTAAGCCCACTTAGCATGGGACATCCCTTGATTATTGAGATTTTTCTTTGATCTGTTTTCCCCCCTTCTCCCCCTTTCCATACCTTCTGATTGCCCCACCTGATTTTGGAGGTACCTATCTTCCTCTAATAATTATGATATTTAGTTGGGGAAGGCTTTTGATGATCATCATTGGGTGTTCTGTTTTCTCAGATACAGTTACCTACTTCAGGTTCTGTCATAGGTTTTATCTTAGCTTTGCTAGTGGAAAAGTTGACCACTAACCTCTAAAATGACCCTTCTGTCTTGCTTTCTCTTAGGATTGACCAGAAATAGTAGGTTCCAGATAGGAGAAACAAATCATAGCACGCCTACTCCATTCGGCCTTCCATTTTTGCTTTGGTTACAGTGAATTCGGAAAAGATTGGCCAAAAAGAGTCAAGGCATTTGCAGTCTTGCTCATGTGATCTTCCTCTATTCTGTCCATGAGTCTTTTTGCACTTGGTATTGGCTAGCTGTTGAGTTACTGCGGCTAGGTATCAATACAAGATTTTTAATTTTTTTTTTAAAATTGCTTTGATTGATTCCTTTCTAGTGGCTTGAGGATGATTTTCAGTGATTGTAGATTACATACAGCCACTAGGTAGCATTTTCTTTAGCTGATGGTGCTTCCACGGTGTTGGATGGTTGGAAAGCTTTCAGTGATGGCCCTTTATTGAAGCATGTGAACTGACTTAGATAATTTATCACTTGATGGTCTCCTCGGTTTATTTCCAGAATGGATGCTGCTTGTTGCTGCACCTGGATAGAGGATGCCTGTATACAGGTGTTAGTCCTCCTTGTGGACTTCAGTAGTTACTATTAGGACTGGTTCTGAGTTAGTGTTTCGAATAGAATTCATTTTGAGGAAGACAGCGTTTGCTGGAAAGCTAACTTTTCATATTCTTTGGATCAGTCACTTGCCCTTCAAGAGAATTTATATCCTTTGCAGAGACATCCAGGGGTAGAGCTATTTTTAACAGGTGATAATCAAAACGGACAGCAGTGTATTGAAATGGTGTTGTGGTGCCACCTCTCCCGTCAAGTGTGTTTAGGTTCCTACTCACATTTTGTTGTTCTGCTTAAAACAAACAAACAAAAAGTTTAATCCCAGATGTTTGACAAGTGCTCCATTTGGATCATCTAATACTGTGTTGTAGTGGAGCTATTCAAAAATAACATTTGGTTTCTCTGAAGTTTTTCTGCAATATAGTTGCTTGTCTGTGCGACTTGGGAACCTGTTTTCAGGCAACTGACCAAGTGCAGGCAGTACCTTGCCCGTCCACAGAGTTCAACTGTATGCACAGACAGTTTGCTTGAGTGCTTATGGAGATGTCAGCCACGTTACAGAATTGCTTCCCGCCTGTTTTCTCTTTTTTAATCCTATAAATTGGGATTACAGCTTGAGAGAAATGAGAAGAACAGGGCATGTGCATTGACTTGTGTTGGAATAGAATGAGGTATTCGGGTTTCAGTACTTCACATGGTTATTGTCAAAGCAAAACAAAAAAATCAGTCTTGGCTGTTTGTGATGCACAGTCATACAAAGTGTGAATGTGCTTACAAACAGTGCACTATAAGGAAGTTGCTGTTAAGCAGCATCTTTTTTCTGCTTTCAGTAGTAGCCATTCCTAAGTAAAGGTCGGTCTTTTAACATTGTGTATTTGTGTACAATTCACTATATGGATAAATATTGCTGGAGAGGGTGCAGCATAGGGCTACTAAGATGATTAGGGGAGTGGAACACCTCTCATATGAAGATAGACTAAGGGAATTAGGTCTCTTTAGCCTGGAAAAGAGGCGACTGAGGGGGGACCTAATTAACACTTATAAATACTTGAAGGGTGGGTGTCAGGAGGATGGGGCCAGGCTCTTTTCAGTAGTGCCCAGTGATAGGACAAGGGGTAACGGGCACAAACTTGAGCATAGGAAGTTCCACCTAAACATGAGGAGGAACTTCTTTACCTTGAGGGTGGCAGAGCACTGGAACAAGCTGCCCAGGGAGGTGGTGGAGTCTCCGTCTCTGGAGACATTCAAAACCCGCCTGGACGCGTTCCTGTGCAACCTGCTCTAAGGTGGCCCTGCTCTGGCAGGGGGGTTGGACTAGATGATCTACTAAAGGTCCCTTCCAACCCTAGGATTCTATGATTCTATGAAATGTTTTCCTGAATTTCAGAATTAATGCTAATAATTGGTATTTTTCCTAGGTAACTTGGGAGATAGGGCATGTCTTAGCTGTACATCCCTGAGGCTGGCAAACAAAATGTAAGTAACTATGATCTTTTTTTCTAAACTCAGAACTGTACAAACCCATCACTTAGCATACTATCGTAGAATGTAGGTTTAAATCTTCTAGACAAAGTGTGAAAATATTAGCTTCAATTTGTGGTGTTGACAGATGAAAGGAAGTCTGAGTATTACTCTCTTCACCTGCTTGGTTGTGTGTGGGAAAAGGAAAGTGAGATTTTTTTTTTTTAAATTTTTAACCCACTTCCTTTTTGTTTCACTTACGATATGAAAGCAATAGAATATTAATCTGTTCTTCAATGACTCCAGGTGACATCAAGGCCTGTCATGGGCTTCTTGCATACTTGCTCTCTGGAGATTTCCATAGAGTAAACGTTCAGTCAAAGCTAGTTTGAAACACATAGTTGACAGTTAGGAATGTACATAATTTGAGTTGTACCTTTACTAAACCAAAGTAGTTTACTGTATATTACAGCTTTATGTGAGATTCTCATAAGAGATGCTGTCCTATTCTGAAAAAAAAATCCAGCCGCTGTGTGTTCTTATGGAACTTCAGGAGTTGGATGTTGGCAGAATCCAATCTCTGTTCCTGACTTGGCTCACAAGGCGTAATTATGGATATGAATTTCCTAATGCCTTTCCTTGGAATGTTAAAATACGTATTCTCTAGTTTATTTACAGTCTACCTGCTCAGGAAACAGTGACTATTCTTCAGTTTCCTAAGTTTCCATCTTAACTTAAGGATGTGCCTCTAGACTTAACCCTCTGATAACGAAACATAAAGTAATTCCTTTCTGTTTTGGTCATGTTAGTTCTGTATCATTTACTGTATCATTAGTTATGACAAGATTTTTAATACATAAGGCATTTTCAAATCTCTCTTTGCTTTTTAGTAGATTATTATATGGGGCCTCTTTAGGAAAAATGGAAACTTACGAATTTAAGTCTGTTATATGAGCAGCAGAATATTGGGACAGAAATTCGTGTTATTCTTTTGAGAAGGTTTTGTTGTTTTTTTTTTTGTTTTACCAAAAGCTTCAGTTAATGTAATGTTGCTGCTGAAAATAGAGCAAACTAGTGCCTGCACCCCACATGACCCAGATCCGAAAGCAAGGGACTCTTAACGATACAAGTAGTGAGGACAGCTTGGGATAGAAGTTTTATGTCTGGCATACTGCTAGTGAAAGTGTGTTCAAAGAGGCACATTTCTTGTGAAAAAATTTTTTTTTGCAGATTCGGAACCAGTTCTGCTGGCAGAGCTCTCTTCCTCTCTGCCTGCAGAGGAATGTAGATGTATGTAGGTGGAACTTGGTCTGTAGGCCTAGAGTTCTGCTTTTGGGAAATGACTTAGATTCATGATGGATAGATTTATGCAAGTGTTTTAATCTGATTTTGAGTATGCATTTTATTTTCTTAAAGGAATTGTAATTCTCATTAGTTAATAGCTGTGCAGCTAGTCAAGAAAATATTTTGTATAGCTGTGTATGTATCAGCAGTCATCTGACCATTGAACGGTCAGTTGCTTAAAATTTTATTTTAAGCTAAAAAATAATAATATGTTTTTAAAAAGTAATAATTTAGTCTTTTATTTTGTACAAAGCTCCACTTGAATAACATTAAATAGATAAAAACATTGAAGTAATGTAAATTTCATTGGATGTATATGATAAGTATATAAAGTACTTCTGGCTGAAAATTGAGTGAGGCTAATACTTGTATGTGTTCAATACACTTTTTTTTTACTTAAATTGTTACTCAGAGCTGCTGAGCCACTTGCACCTGTTTTCTGAAGGTGAAGACAAACACATATTCTGGTTTTGTTTTGGTAGTACAAAGGCTCTGTCAAGAAACACCCCAATCCTTTCCATCCTGTGGATAACTTAATGCTGATGTTTCAGTTTGAGGGACACATAATGGAACTCATTTATATAAAATATTTTATCTACTGTTTTAAGTTTGTCATGTCCTTTTATAAAAGTGTGCACAATCCTACTTGCATATAGTAAATAGTAGTTCTGTGTGTATGATGAGTGTTTGGGGTGTTAAAGCAATGCTTTCCTTCTAGCTTCAGCTTTCATTTAATTAACCAAAAAGAACAAAATTCTGAGTAAGGTAGAATAGGGTTGGTTCTGTCTGCCCCAGCTCAGTACCATGATGGAAGCTTGTGTCTGAAGTTTCTGCTGAAAAAGGAAAACTAGAAGCATGGAGATAGCAAAAGAGGAACTCTAATGAAATCATATTTCTCTGATAATAATTCTTTTCCTCTAACTCAGCACCTATCCCAAATCTACAACTTCTATTTTTTTCTCGAGTATTTTGTTCAAATGGGAGAAGTAATAGAAGGAGCTTTATGTTACTTACAGATTTACAGATTTATTTTCAAATGTAACTTTCTAAATGGAAAGGACTTCTGGTTGCTACTCTTTATATAATTGGAGTGAAATAAGCTACCTTTTCAAAGTTGTTTAATGGAAAATTCTGTGCAGGGTTTTTTTTGTCATGAAGTAAAGCCAAGCAGTCTTTTCAGGTATAGACATCCTGATCTTGAGAGTCACAGTTTTGGGTTTTTTCAAATGATGTATTTTATAAATACATAAATTAGTGGAACTATAGAAATATATTATGTGTAAATAGCTTATGATCTAGAGCTAATTCTTGAATGCTTTTTTCTTTTGAAGGACTGTACACTTTAAATATTGCACTAGTGTCCCTCCTGTTTACGCATACTCCAAAAAAGATCGCTACTGTTGTTGGACTAAAGGATCTGAACAAATACACTTTACTCTTGCAAGTTCTTTTGGCTCATGGACGCCACTAGCAACCATGGGTGTTTTAGGTCCCCAGTATCTTCCAGTTAGGTGGTGGCATTCCTCGCACCCCCTTAGAGATGACTCCATAGTTGAAAAGTCACTTAAGTCCTTAAAGGACAAAAACAAGAAGTTGGAAGAAGGAGGTCCTGTATACAGTCCAACAGAAGTGGAAGTTGTGAAAAAATCTCTTGGACAAAGGATTGTGGACGAACTGAAGCACTATTACCATGGTTTTCGGTTACTGTGGATTGACACAAAAATAGCTGCAAGGATGCTCTGGCGAATACTTCATGGAAACACTTTGTCTCGTCGAGAACGGAGACAGGTACTGAGTAAATAGCAATTCTATTTGAATATCCTTAGCAATTGCTCCGTTTTATTTGAACTGAGTTGTTTCTTTCTGTTGTCTTCTGTTCCTAGAATTAAAATTGTTATGTGTATTTCCCTCCTCATCCCTATGTGGGCACTAAAAATTTTGTTTATGACTCCAAAACATTTTAGTCTTGTTCCTCAATGTTGAAGGTAAATTCCATATTTTCTAGTTGGAACAGCAGGAGATTCTTTTGTTTTGTCATGTGGACAGCAGTTGTGGTTTGCTCTCAGGTTCCCATCCGTGTGCTGTACATCCGTGTGCTGTACATCCGTGTGCTGTACATCCATGTGTGTACATGGTCACTTTCTCTGCTTTTTCGTTCCAGATGGAAAAATAGAAGGAAAACACTTCTAGTAAAGGTTGGATTTGTGCGAATTCTGTTGTGTTTTTCTAAACAGAAGAAAAGCTGCAGGCTGGAATGCATGATTGATAGCCAGATAGTAGTATCTCAGTTACAAATGTATTTCTGAGATAATTCTAGTTTAAAGAACATAACACGAGGAAAGTTTTTGTTTCATACTTTTGTTTTTCTTTATGGCACGTAGCTTACATCTATGAAACTCAAAATGCAACTGATAATTTTAAAGAAAAAGGAAGATGGGATGGAGATGAAATCTGGAGTGCAAAATGAGAGTGCTTTCAAATTAGGATAACATACATGCATTTCAATAGAAATTTCAGTTTGTGGATGAAGTAAATATGCTCATTGAACTGGGATTAAAAGATACGTGGATATTTAAAAACATTTGACGTGAGCTCATTTATGGAAAGACTGCTAGATGACAAGCTGTTTTACAACTGGCATACCTTAAAACCATTTTTTTCTGAAAGATTGCATTGGTATTCAACTTCACCAGTTCATGAGCAATATGTCAAACATACTAATTAATAGTTCTCATTTTACTTTTTTTAAAGACAAGATGTTTAAGCAGTTTATACAGATAAAATACTTGGGTCTGTCTTCCTGCCTTTTTAGAAAAGAAAGAAAACATTTCAGCTGTTGCTGTAAATAAAAGTGCTGGAAGAGTTGTTGGAGAATGAAAAATGTAGGTACTCTGTCAGCAGGAGTGAACAGTGCTGCTTGAGGTCCTGGTCCGGTTCTCTGCAGTTTGTACACTGTACATGCAATGTGTTAGGTTTGCATATCTGCCTTCAAAAATTCTGTTAAGTGATCAAAAATAGGAATGTTTGCTCATTGTTTTAGTAATTTTCTGATAAAATTAGGTACATAGTTGAACATATTTTTTTTGTCATTTAAAAACATCACATCTTAATGCAGTATGCAGAAGGTTTTTTTCCTGTATTCTCAAATAACAAAAACTGTTAAATGCACATATAGCAGTTTTCATCTGTGATTACATTTGGTCTTTCTACAACAGCACTGGTTGATAGTATTTGGTCTCAGCATCTTCACGCTACTTATTTTTGCCCTCTTCCTTATGCTGCACAAGAGTACGCTTGGCAGCTGATCCAGTTGAAACGTTGCTCAGCAATAAATATAACAGTCTGCGCTGACATAAGAGAGGGGATTATGTCGTGCCAAGAAAGAGTAACTGAGGATAGGGGGGGATGAGGACTGCAGCACTTCTCGAAGTAGCAATTCTGGCTTGTGCTGGCTTATTGAGAGCTTTGGGAAACTTGGAAAACCAAGTGAGACAAATTAATTCATGGCTTAAAACAGAAGCAGAAGTCCTCCGGAGGGAAAGGTTGGAACCATTGGTTTTCCTGCCTGGTTCATGTTCACTGAGCCGTACTTCTGAGAAATTATACAATCAACAGTAAAATATGGATATCATGGAAATATTTCTGTTGAAAGATCAGGACTGTATTCTAGAAGGCATGAACCTTTAGAAGTAATATGTTATCTTTGGACACACGTGCATTATTCCATCAATAGATGGATTTATTCATTTGATTGTACTTTAGTTTCATCATCTAGTTGTGGTACAATTTCTTTCTCACATTTATGTAGTGGTCTGGCATTTCTTTTCCTGATTTCTTCCTGATTTTTTTTTTGTGCAGATATGTGACTTCAGTATAATTTTGCTTATTTTAAATAAAATAGAAATTTATTGTGTGAGTATAAATCAGTGTTTACATTGATGTGGCCTGTGTCTTATCTAATGATGCGTGTATGTGTCTGTGAGTGTGCAGTCCAGTGTAGAAAATGTAGAGAAAATAGTTTTAAGAACAGTGATGTTATTTCTCAATCTAGGTTTTGGGTTTTCTTTATGTGGAAGTAGAGGACATCCTCTCTCTTGAATGGAATCATGGTAGGCAAACCAGCCTACAGCTGAACAAGACCATTTACATGTGCTTTTTTTAAATCTTATTTTAAGTTTGTTTCAATACAGTTCATTTTTTATGAGTTCAGCCTTAAGTTGTAGTATACTGACTGATTTAAAGAAGTCTTAAAACTCTGATGCCAGATTAGCTACAACTTTGCAAAAGTTGATCCTGAACTTTAAAAAAAAAAATAATATTTGAAGTACGTACTGCTTTAAATGCATTAAACTGCATATGAACTGACAGTCGTAGAGAAATCTTATCTTCACGCAGACTGACAAATGAGTTATTTCTGCCTGCCCTTTCCTTCCTCTTTGGAGGCAATAATGGAAAGATATCCAAGCAATCTAACCACATTAACAAGCTAATTGCAGCATGGCTAATGCAAGCGAGCTATTGCTTATGTAAACCAAAAGTTGGTTCCAAAATTCTGCTTGTACAATTGCTGGTAGGGTTTGGATTCAACAGGATCACATATCTACGCTTAGGAGAGAAGGCAGGAGGAGATAAAACATGCGAAATATGATACTGGCTGTTGAAGACTAATTGCTCTAGGGCTGCCTCCTACAGCAGGATGGTTCAGGACATGGAAGTGAGATGGCAAACGCTGTGGAGTTTGTGGCAAGCGTGTAAGCTTTACACAAACTCTTTAAGCCTTTAGAGGAGGGAGAAGTGGAGTACATGGACTGTATCAGCAGACAGAGAGTAGTCACAAGTTTTTCATGCTGTGCTGCCAAATAATGTGTGTGTAATCATGCACCATTTTATTAGGTTCCTGAGCAAAGTTGTTTCCCTTGAGTTAGCAGAGGGTGCAGTTTCGTGATTTATGTAAGCTGATCCAGGATGGTGCTGCTGCAAAAAATGTCAGTTCTGTTTGGTGCTTAAATCTAGTTTTCTAACACTTTCCCCTACTTGCCTCTGGCTTTTGGGTTGTACTGATCCCTTTTTGCTTGTCTTTGTATGTATTTATGGATTTTGCCTTCTACAAATACTTGTGCTTGCTGTCTAAAAATAGATTTTAGATAGAAATAGAAACTCTGTACTGCACTCTATAGAAGTTTTTGAGTGGGTTTTATTCTAGGGAAAATGTACTTGTTCTGACTTGTAAAATTTTCCTCCATACTGTCTTACATCATTTTGAGTTCCCTGGTAGTCATTTATATTCCATTGTTGGAATGAACGTAAAAAATCTGAGCCTGTAAACAATGGACCAAAGCATCCCTTCTGGGAAACTGAATTTTTTATATACAAAGAAAAATGTCAAAATTTGGATCTGTGGAGTTTGTGCATTCCTCAAACAGTATTTGGCTGGTTTTATGCTAAGAAAATGATGGTTGAAGTTTTACTGGGTTGGTATTCTAGCAAAACATTCCTAGTGACATGCAAGCTATACCGGCAGTTGCTGCTGCCCCCCATGGATTGGCATGAGCTGTGGGGAGGGGATGGAAGGGGAAGCCTGCTTTTACTTCTGTAATAGCATTTATGTTGCCATTTTTTCCCAATCATACCTTTGTTTATCAAATCATGATATTGAATGACACTGCTGTGGCAGTAGTGTACTATAGCATATGTCTGATCTTTGATCTGTGATTTAGGAACTAAGAGTATTCCCAGTAACTGGTTATTTGCTTTGTAAAATGACGTAGAGTCAAGCAAGGTCTGCACTCCCCCATATAACCTAAGTTACTAAGCTTCCAACGAATACTGAAGAATTTGATTATAGACTACACAGCCTAATATATACATTTGTGAGTGTATAGAAATCAGAAGGACAATATTTTTTTAATGCAGTTTGAGATTTGGTAACTAATGCATCACCCTGCTTCAGAGGATTACTGCTCTAGAAAAGCAGTGATTTTATAAAAAAAAGAATCTACCAAGCAGGGCTCATTACCCTGGATTTAAATGTACATTACAATTGTTATAAGGCAGAGGGGGAGGGATCTTTCATTTTATTCTTGATTACTTAGTCCATAGTAGCTCATGCATGTAAGAAGTGGTGGAGCACAAATAAAGATGAATAAAAGAAGTTAAGCAGCTTTAACGACAACAAATGACCACCTCCTGTTTTCAGGTGCTTTTAAGAGGTTTAAATGAGATACTTGTTCAATAATCCTATTGAGACACAGTGAGGCTTTTGAAATACTTTCTATAGTGTTGAAAACTGGTGAAACTCTTGGCACTCTGTAGTATATAGCAACTTGAAGAAAAAGGTATTAAAAACTGAAAAACTGACTTTGTCACATCCTTTTTCTGTTTTCTAGCAAATATGTATGAGCTTGAGTGATAATGTGGGTGATCATATCAAGTATTTTTAAGATAAATTTTTAAAATTTTGCTTATCTACACTTTTTTTTTGTTTGTTTTCCTTCCAGTTTCTTCGAATATGTGCCGATCTTTTCCGCTTGGTCCCTTTCCTAGTTTTTCTTGTTGTCCCATTTATGGAATTTTTGCTTCCAGTAGCTCTTAAGTTGTTCCCTAATATGCTTCCGTCTACGTTTGAGACAAAGTCTAAAAAGGTAAGCAGGTCTGAGTTTATAATCCAGTAATATGTTTTGAAAAAAATCAGAGCTTTCCTCGGTAAAGAAAGAAATTAAAAAAATTTTTAAAAGTAGAATTTTTGTTGAGTATTAGGGAAATGCTTTTGTTATCTTCATGCTGTTTTTATGATCTTGCTGTTAACATATAATAATGGACCAGTGGCATCCTGGTTTACCTTTTTATATGAGCTATCAGGGCTGTAATCTTCTCTTGTCTTTTTTTGCAATCCGCATCTCCATTTTCTGTGACTCATAAAGCAGAAATGAATGCTGTGAAACTTTGTTTTTTCTAGTTTGTATTAAAATAGGCAGACTTTGTTTTAATATTTGTAGTACTTATTATTGACTCGAGGTTTTTTGCATGGATTCTTAATATTTAAAATAGCTTTTTATGCATTGTTTTGTTTAAACTTTATTTCTTTTAGTTAAGTGTTCTCAGAATTGTTTAGAGCTTTGTAAAAACACACCAAAGCGCCCCACAATTTCTGATTTTCAGAGCACAAAGTACTTACATGAGGTTTATACATAATGAGCTCCCAGTCAGTCACAGATATAATCAATAATGATTGTATACTTGAGTATAAATAACCATTCATTTATAATTCTGTGATAAATTCCTCTTTGTTTGGATGAGATACAGTGTAGGATTTCTGTGCTGGATACAAGAGTTGGGAATTACCCAAACCAGTTGGTTAGTTTCTATATTTTTGTTACTAATTCAGAGGGTGCCTGTTAGTTTTTGCAGGTGAGGCCACTCCTGCTGCACTTCACTCTGTTGGCATTGCATCTCATGCTGTGTGGAGCTTTGAGTCGACTAACGTATTTTTCAGTATGATTTGGGGGTTTTTGGTAAGAGTGAATGTTCTCTTGTGATGTGTTGTGTTGCAGCAGAAGTTCAGAATTACTCCACATAAGTTGGCCGGGCACAGAAGAAGTGGTATTTAGTGCGCATATTTCTGGAAAGAACTTCAAAACCAAATATTTTTTTAACAGGAGGAAAGATTGAAGAAACAATTGAGAGTAAAGCTTGAATTGGCTAAATTCCTTCAAGACACGATTGAGGAGATGGCTTTAAAAAATAAAGCAGCCAAAGGAAATGTTACGAAAGATTTTTCAACGTTCTTTCAAAAGGTAAAAGTTTTAAAAAATTTATTTTCTCTTCCTACCAAAAAATTAGTGTGGTGTTTTGTTTGGGCTATGGTAATTATCAGATACATCCTGCTTCTTCAAATCCAACAGAATAAAGGTAATAGGGTTTTTTAGGGTAGATTTTGTTTTTGCAAGTAATGTTTCAGTGTGCTGAAGTTTTACTATTCTTAGCTTTGGCGTTCTAGCTGGTACTTTCTCTGTTTTATTCTAGAAACAGTGTAATTCTGCTCATGCGCTTCTTGTTTTCTTACTTTGTTAATAAGTGAATTTGAACATAATTATGCACTCAGTGATTACTTAGGTAGTTTTTGACCTTTTTTTTGAACACTGAGTGTAAAAAGTGGGAGAAAGGAGTTATTTTTGAATTAACTGATTAAGACTTGGTGGGGGTTATGTAAAACTTGGTTTTGGTCAAAATTAATTCTGCTTATAAAACCAGTTTTTAAATGCACAGTTACTGTACTGCTGAAATCCTTTTGGATAGTGACTAGAATGTGGTATAATCTGGGGTTTTGCTTGAATGTGAGTGCGGTGTTTGGTCCAAAATGTCTCTGTTCACAAGCAGTTGCTGACACAGAGATTAAATGTCAGGTATCTGCCTCCTACATTCATAGCCTTCAGATTTGACAGTGTTTCCTTTCACCAAGGGTGAAGGTAAGGGTTAGGTATTCCCTAGAGAGATGAAAAATACCTTCTTAAATCAGGGTAGGACTTATCTCAGTCTGCTCACGCTTCTGATTGCTCTTAATTGTGGGGCTGTGCAGTAAGAGATTGAGCCAACAACCATCACTAGGTGCTTTGTTGGAAGTAAAAGTGTAGCCCTCTGCTTTGGGGAGAGTATGTATTTGCACAGAAAAAGGCACATAAGCCTGGGGATTTCATACCTGATTTTTACAAGTCTGGTCAGCTAGCTTGAGCTTTTCCTGCTTCTTGGTGCTGAGAATAAAATTTTAAAGGGTGGGGGTAATAAGACCATGTCATTAGTGCTGTGTAGGTTAGTTCAGATAACAATATTGGCGGGCTTTGCCAGTTGGTATCTGCTTGCAAAGTCCAGGTACTTTGAAGCTTCTATGCTTCTGTTCTTTTTCATGTGCAGAACATTTTAAGTGGTTAGTTAGGGCAGTTAGTAGCTGAAACACTGACACTGCAGACTCTGGCAACATGCCGCTGCCATGCTTCATGTTTGGAACATTTCACTTTCTTCTGAAAGAACTGCTACTGAGAATTTAAATTTGGCAGTTAATTTCTGTGGAAATAAATGACGTATCACTCTGCCTTTGCTGGAGGAAGTCCCAAGTTCCTCTGACTGAAAAGAAGTTTCAAGCCCTACGTTTCTTACGTGTGGGTGTGCTTTTTACAGCTATGTATTTCTCATTTGTGCCATGGAGACAAAACTTTATTGATCTCATTTCACTGTACTAGATAATAAGTGTCAGAGCAAGAAGAAGCTTAAATGTTTCCCACCTTTTTGCTATTCTTTTATAGCTGCTTCTGCAGTGAAGTATTTGGTGCTGCAACTACCATTGATTACAGGCTTAACATATTTGCTTCAGAATTCCAGAATTTATCTGTGTTGCTTTGTAGTTAGTGATGTACTAGAAAGTTTCAGTTTGTACTCTCAAGAAACATAAGCTTGGCTCTGCCAAAATTCAGCTTTAAGCAAGGAAGAAAATACTTTCTGTATTTTTCAAGTTCCATTTTTGGCTCCTGAAGTGAAGGAGCTGTTGGAGTGGTACAACAAGGCCTTTGACCTTTGTTTCTCTGAGTTGGTTTTTCTGCTGCACAAGTATCCTGGAGGTTAATGGACTCAAGATCATCCTGTCTTCCAAATTTTTATCTTTTCCTGTACTCAGTAGCTGTTCACTAAAACACTAGACTTGGCAAATAAAACAGGTAGGCACAATAAATCAGGCTGTATAGGTACTGTTAGGTTTTCAGACTGTACTTGATGTCATTTAGCTTATGTTTTCTTTACAGGGCTTAAAAAAATGTAGAGGGATTGGGAAAAGTGTGTTTCGGATATCTACATAGTTACTGTTTAGACTGAAGGTGTTAAGTGACTTGGAGTACTTCAGTGTTAAGTTCTGTAGGTTTTGGATTCAGTAATATCACTAATAAGCACTTGCTAGTATTCTTAAAATAGAAAAATCAACATTTATACAGGTGATAATGTTTTACTATGACCTGATGAGTCTGGGGAATGATTTTTTTCTACTTCTTTGAACTGTTATTTCTGCTTCCAGTATTTGTATTTAATTACTGTGCAATGCCATTTGGCAACACATAACTTAAAAGCTTAAGTTTGCATTTGTACAAGCAGTTACTGAGAACCTTCCATCAAGAAGGATGCAGAGTCCTTTCCCAAATAGTAGTTCATACTTTGAAATAACTTCAAGTACAAATGCATTTGCATTGAGGTGCCACAAAACAGCTAGGAGCTGAAAGCAAGACAGTATTGTAACCAATGTGGTTGTGGAGAGAATGTAGGTGTCCAAAACTGTGTTTCATAGGGACTCTGACATGGCAAAATTTTTGCCATTGGACGTACTTCTCACTTGATCTTTACAAGGTGATGCTTTTATACTGCCTTTATGTTTAGTAAGTATGACACCAGAAATAATACTTGCCACCATGACTTCTGTAGCAACTATTTAACTATTCGCTCAGATTTTCTTTTTTTTTTTTTTTTGAGGTATCTCATAGCAGTGCCAACTCAGTGCTTATTAGTATACAGATTTAATTTTCATTTCTGTTAATTTTATTTTAAGTAATTATTCAGTGTTGTGGGAAACGATCAACATGATCAATTTCCTTGCCTTTTGCAGTAAGTTGTGGGAGTTTTATTAATTTCTTTCATGTCTTCCTTGCGTCCTATTTCCTATCCCAAAATTGATGCAAAGTACTTGACAAATGAGGAGGATATCTTTGTAGATCAAAATAGTGCCCAACCATAACATTTGCTTTGAAAAGCTTTGTGTGTGCTTGTTTTTTCTTACAGATCAGGGAAACTGGTGAAAGACCCAGTAATGAGGAAATCTTAAGGTTCTCTAAACTATTTGAAGATGAGTTGACTCTGGACAATCTAACCAGGCCTCAGTTGGTGGCACTTTGTAAATTGTTGGAACTTCAGTCAATTGGGACAAACAACTTTCTTCGCTTCCAGCTGACTATGAGGTTGAGAACCATAAAAGCAGATGACAAAGTGAGTCATTCTAATTAGGCACTGGTTAATAATTTTGACATGTAAGGCTAATGAGTGTGTGTGGATATATGTATGTCTTTCTAGGCATTTTCCTTTTTTGTCTTAATCATTTAATTTTTGACCTAACTTAGAAAAGGCTTGAAGAACTTAAAATCAGAAGTGTCCTTATTTGTACAGAAAAAGCTGACTTTTTTTTAATCTACCATTAATTGCAATGAACATAATTATGTTAAAAAGAAAATAATTTCTATGAAACTATAATTTGTAAGGGAGCTGAAAGAAATACTACCTTAGAGAGATTGACATTAATATTATGGAGCCGTTAAAACTACAGTATAATATTCACTATTGTAGAAGTGGGGGTTATTTTGTGTTATCACAGCAACCTCTAGTGGCCGTTGTAAAAATACGGACTTCTGAGTGTGCATTGACTGCGCACCAGTGATGGTGGTTCTTCAGTTTTGAGCTGTTACATGTTAAAGTTTATTCTGTGCTTTGTGCAGCTAATTGCTGATGAGGGAGTTGATAGCTTGACTGTTAAAGAACTGCAGGCAGCGTGTCGTGCCCGAGGTATGAGAGCTCTTGGTGTGACAGAGGAGCGTCTCAAGGAACAGCTTAAACAGGTATATTTTTGCAAGACTGAATACACAGACCTAACTTAAATTGCTGTCTCTGATTTTTGTTATGATTCTGAGAAGTCATTTTGCTTCTGTTCCCATTAAAGGCTTGGCTAAAACAGTCTTCCTCCTTACTAAGCTTTTGTCATGTGTCAGTACATGTGTAAATATTTAGTAGTAGTGGGCTTCTGGTTTTTGACTGGGCCACGATGTTTCGATGATGTAATTAGATACTTAGATGTAAACGTATCCCAAATATGTTTGCAATTTTGGCAGTTTATCTTGTTAATTATTTGTATTGCTCTGTAAAGAACTTCTCTCCAAGTAGGTCAGTTTCTTGTCTTTTGGTGTTCCCTGGTTTAGAGCAAGATGCATATGAAACAAAATATTTTTTCAAATATTCATTCAGTACTTGAAATACTTCTTTAAACAAAATACTTCGTCATCTATTTCAATGCGCTTGCTGTAATTCTTAGCTGTTTATAGCACGTAGTTCCTATGCTGGGATATTGACTGATAAGTAGTGGTAAAAAAAATGAGAATTTACTTTTTTGTCTATGCTTCACTTGATCTGTTAAAAATAATAAAATATCCAAAAGTTGAAGATTTGTTTTATGTGTTGCATTTATAGTGGTTAGACCTGCACCTGAACCAGGAAATCCCTACTTCGTTGCTTATTTTATCCAGAGCCATGTATCTTCCAGACACCCTTTCTCCAGCTGATCAGCTCAAAACAACACTTCAAACTCTGCCAGAGAGTGTTGTAAGTATTGTTGTACATAGTCCGTAACCAGCTTTCAGTATCATCGCTGCAGATCTATTCAGAGAAGTAGATGTTCTTGGTTCTTTTCTTTTCCTTGAAAAGCTAAACCATAGATAGGTTTATTTGAGTGACCTTCAAACACAAGAGAAGTTGGATAATATGTGGAGGGGTCTGAGAATAAAGCAAATAAAAGGCAACATTTCATTGCATGTTAGTAGATGGTAATAGCGTAAGAGAATTTAGAATACACTCTTTACTTTTATAAAAAACAGTCTACGCTCTAGGCAATATAAAGACATTGATATATGAAAATCTTGATGATAATGTGTAGAGAGAAATGATCTGAGTACATTATTGGTAGTCTTGAGAGAAAGAGAATGAAGAACAGGTACGATTTCAGGGTGGAAATTTCTCATTTTCAAAGAAAGAGAATCATCTTTTTCTGAGAATGCAAAAATAGTGTAACTTGTGGGGGTATTAACTATATTCATTAGCATACCTGTACTACCTGTCTCAATAGGATGTATAAACTTCTTCTGTTATGTGCGTATACATATATATAGATTTTAATAGACTTCTTCAATTATTTTTAGGCCAAAGAGGCTCAAGTCAAAGTGGCAGAAGTTGAAGGTGAAAAAGTAGATAACAAAGCGCGGCTGGAAGCAACACTTCAAGAAGAGGAAGCCATCAGAAAAGAAAATGAAGAAAAAGAGATGGAAAGGTTGTCTGAAGCTGCAGAGAAAGCCAAAGAAACTCTTCAAGTTGCAGCCATGGTAAGTTCTGCTCTCAACTATTGAGAAATAAATGTCAGTGGTGTAAAAACGAGCATGTTATGAGTTACTGCCTCTGCTTTGCATGTTGCCTGCCAGAAACTGGACTTTAAATCCACAAATGGAAGATGTGGGAGAATTATTAAAATGAATTGCAACATAGAAGGGTTCACTGTGAAATATAAAAGATTGTCTCAGTCCTAGGTATCTTTGATTTCTCTTTCCTCTTAATTAGAGTATTAAGAGAAGCTTTTTATTCCTCTAGCACAGGTGGTGGTTTTGCTTGTTTTTTGATTTACCCCACCCTATTCTTTAAACGTTCGTATCTTTGGCTTTTTCTGTTTGTCGTTAACCTGGTAATGTCGTTGTATAATAGTTGACTATAAAAGCTGCTGGCCTGCCTTACTGGAGAATTAAGCCTCAGGAGTTCACAGGCATTGTTCGTTAAGTGCAAGTGGGTATTTTAATGTGAAACCGCTCAATATGTTGCAGTTTTTTAGCGTTGTCTTCTCATAAAAATTTCTGCGTCTACTTTGGCAGCTGTTTCTATTTTGAGAAGTCATTCTTTACTGATGCTAATATGGATAATGTTATCTTTGTTTTAATTAAAACTTCATGGATCTTTCAAATTTAGAAAGAGGTGGAATCAGCAATAGATCTTGAAGCAGCTGCTGTGCAAGTTAAAAGAAGTCAGATGGCTATGGATCCTGAAAAAGAGCTGGCAAGGGCAGATACGGTGATGCAGTCAGAGATACTGAAAGATACGGCACCAGTATTGGAAGGCATTAAGGTAATCTGGGTAACTGTACATTTTTATACTTTTTAACGTACAGATTCAAAACATCCGTGTAAAAGCCATGATAAATTGCTTGGCTGTCCTTCAGTTTTAGCTCTGTCACCACGTTCTGTCAGTTAAAACCAGCTAATTAGTAGATTGCAAATTCTTAACTACCAATGCAGAGGTTGAAGTCAGCATGAAACATCTCTGAGTACCTCATCCGTCCGTCCATCCATCCATCCATCCATTGTTATTGAAACTAATACACATTTTTTTGGAGGGCATTTGCACTGACTGTAGGTGTAACAGATCTGCATGTTTAGTCTGTGTATAGTTAACACATGACACTTGGTGGTCATACCCCGTTAAGTCTCATGGACTTGTGTGTGTTCAGTCTGTTTAAATGTTCTGTAACCTGGTCCTCCTCCGCTGGTGGTAGATCTTCCTTGCTCCAGACTTCCCCATTGGTCTCAGTGAAGGCCAGTCATACCAGTAGAAACTGAGGAAGGCATTGACTACCTCTGCTTTTTCCATGGCCTCTTGCACTAGGTTCTTCGTCCCATTCAGCAGCAGGCCTTCATTTTCTCTTGTCTTCTTTGGTCCTGACGTACTTGTAGAAGGCCTTCATGTTCTGCACCAGTTTTATATCCAGGTGGGCTTTGGCTTTCCTGAACCAATCCATGCATGCTGGGACAGCATTTCTTTATTCCTCTTGGGTCACCTGTCCCTGCTTCCACCTCTTGTATGCTTCCTTTTCATGTTTCAGTTGTACCTTGAGTTTTGTTTATAGCTGAGCACTTTATTTTTGTCCATGAGGTTTGATGTTAGGATTTTTCTCAGTCTCAGCGTTGTTTTCCAGAATAACAACTTTTTTTTAGTGTAGTTTTAAGTAGAAAAATATTTTCCTGGACAGCATTATTATCTACCTGCTATTACTATAATATTGTTTACTTTAGAATGCTGCCAAGAAGATTTTAATAGTAATAACAAAATGGAACTAATCCACATTTGAAATCATGCATTGTTGTGACTTGGCTGACTGTAGCTGGGTGCATGATAGTGCAGCCATGAGGAATGCCGTGGGAGGGAGGCAGGCAAGGCTGGGATAATCTTGTTTGGAAACGGCAAGGATGTGTGATGCCACAGCTAGTTCAGTCTGACCCATCTGGCATAGCATTTAAATTGCTGCCTGCCACGACATCGATGCCATGAGAATGTACAACACCAGGCTTGCCGCAAGTAGGGCTTCTTCAACAGCCCTAACTGATAAGAGGAAACAAGAAGTTAAGTGAGTGTGGCATTTCTTAACCAAGGTTACAGTGCGGCCTGTCCCCTAAAGATGCTTCCAAAGATTTTAAACACCATGGAATACATTCTTCCCTCTTGGAGGAAAAGTGTAAGACTTTCAGCTTCTTGAAGATGACTGATTTTATTTGAGGCAGAGGAATTTGTTTTCAAACTGAGTTGGTTTCTTCTTTTTTTTTTTTTTGGCTAAGGTGAACTATAGATATTATATGAAAATCAGAAAGGAGGTTGATGCCTAGATATTAACAGTACACTGAAACACTTTCTGAGTTGATAAAGGGGCTGGATGCCTAGTTTGTGAACTGTCCTGTAGTTGTTTTTTGGAAGCGTATCATCCTTCTCTGTGTTTCTGGCATCCTTGTTTGCACATGTCTTTCTGCACTGTACTTACGTGACTGTTCAGAGTTCAGTCATTCAAAATAAAAGCTGGTGTCTGTGTAAGATTAATATGTTAACTGTAGCTAGCATTATGGGATTTTAGCGTTTTTAATGAATCCTCTTGAATTCTTACTTTTTTAAGTGTTCATTTGAGGGTTAGATTTTTATTCTCAGCTCTTCAAGAGACCGATATACTTCACAAACTATGGATGTTCATCCTCATTCTCACAAAGGTTGTTGAAGATAAATTTGCTTCACCTCAGCTTCCTGAACTTTGCTCTGAAAATTTTTTTGTGTAATTTATCTTTCCTGTACATAGTGAATTGTTTCTCAGTTGTTTGAGTGTTTCACCCAGCAAAGGATGATGTTAAATATTCTTAAGTGAGACAGTTAAGTACAGAATTTCAAATAGCCAGAGCCCAAATAATGAATCACATTAGTTGAACTTACTACTGGTGCACTTAAAAAATACGTACCGTAGCAAACTAATTGCCTTAGCATTTAAGATCTCTGCATTAGTCTCAAAATGGCTATGACAATACTGACTCTGAACATGGAAAAAGAATCTTGAGTCTGTCTTTTCTGGTAAAAGGCTTGAAATCTTTGAGGGGAATCACAAATGTGTCTTTCACTAATTTTGTTTATATTTTCTGTTACAGGGTGAGGAAATCACTAAGGAGGAGATTGACATGCTGAGTGATGCTTGCACCAAGCTGCAGGAACAGAAAAAATCACTAACAAAGGAAAAGGAGGAGCTTGAGGAACTGAAGGGTGATGTCCAAGAGTATAATGAGGTGAGCACAGAAGTTCTTTTTATTTCTGTTCATGTTTAGTTTTAGCATAAATGATCCACAAATTTAAAGATCATAGAATCATAGAATGGTTCAGGTTGGTAGAGACCTTAATGATCATCTAGTTCCAACCCCCCTGCCCTGGGCAGGGACACCTCCCACTAGACCAGGCTGCTCAAAGCCCCATCCAGCCTGGCCTTGAACGCTTCCAGGGATAGGGCATCCAGAGCTTCTCTGGGCAACCTGTTCAGTGTCTCACCACCCTCACAGTAAAGAATTTCTTCCTAATATCTTATCTAAATCTCCCCTTTCAGTTTGAAACCATTACCCCTCGTCCTATCGTTACACTCCCTGATAAAGTGTCCCTCTCTATCTTTCCTGGATGTCTCTTAGCCTGTAGTTGGTAGCTGAGTGAATGAACTGTGTGTGGGACAATGCAAAGCCTCATTTTTATAACAAGTTTAAAGCCTAGTTAAAATCATTGGAGTATTTCCCACCAGAGGACAGTGCTGTTCCTGCTCTTATTCCCAGGTTTACTAGACTAACAGGTGCTAACTGCTGCATGCTGCAGTTCTTTCTTATCAAGCATAGATGTCAGGATTACAGATACTTCAAGTTATGTAAAATGAATCTTACCTAATCTTATGAAAGATGTGGAAAGTAATGTTTAGGGGATGCATGAAAAAGGCAGCAGTGTTAGAATTTATTGTTCTAATTCCGGTTTGGCTTTATATATCTATACATCTGCATTTCGTTTACAAATGGCTCCTGTCTTGAAATGCTAGTTGAAGTCAATAGCATCTGTTGTTGAAAATTCACACTGACAAAAGCTTTTCTCTCTCTTGACCATTTCTTTCAGGATTTGCAAGAGATAAAAGAACTCTCTAAAACTGGCCAGGAAGAGGTGGTGGAAGAGTCAAAGGCAAGCAAGCGATTGACCAAGAGAGTGAACCGAATGATTGGTCAGATAGACAAAATTATCAATGAATTAGAGACAAGTCAAAAGACGGTGGATGTAAAGCTGGATGGTGGTGATAGTCCTGCTGCTGGGTAAGTGACTTCAGAGTACTGAATGTGTCCCTGACCGTTCAGTCTCACTTCTAAAGTGTCTGATGCGTGATTAGAAAAGAATTAGCAAATAAGTTGTTATTTAGAGTGTTAAGATAAATTATTTTTAAAATAAAGTTAACAAAATTGTACTGCAGATTTACTCTTTTCTAAGGTGTGTTAAATATGGTTGAAATGAGGAAGAAGAAAAGCAGGTATAATTCCCCAGATGCTAGTCCTGAGGGGGTTCTGAAAGTCAAAGGATGGATTAGTATCTTACCATCTTGTTCATGGCTGTAGCACTAACAGTGAGGCAGGTGAAACCATGCCTTTAATCATGCTCCTCATGCAGTAGGTTTGCCCTGTGTCTTTGAAAATGGACACAACAGCAAGGTAAGCGTGTTCATGTTCGGTGTTCTTTAGTAACGAAGGTGTCAGTGAGGAAAAAAACCGCAGTTAAGTCTATTCTTTTTCTGGAGAGAAATGGGGGAACAGGTCTAATGGAAGTAAGGAGATCATTTTACATGGTCCCTTTCTGAAAATTTACTTAATTTCAACCTTAACAAATGTAATTTTTCAAAGAAAGATCTTTCTTGATGGTTTCATTGCAAAATTAATTTGTCAACACTTCTCCAGGTCTTAATGTTACTGGAGAGACTCTCAGGTAATCATATGTTGAATGGTCGTATGTTCCATATTACAGGCACTGAAATGTCTGAAAACTGTGACTGTAATTCTCACAGTTTATGATTATGAAGGTTGTATTAATCTATCTTATGCTTGCGCCATTCATTAAGAGAGCTTCCCAGCTCCCATAGAGCATAACCTAACCAGAAATAAGGATTCTGCTTTTGTTGCTTCCAGACTTTTTTCCAGTCCCCAGGGGAAACAGTCATTTTTTTTCAAATTTTGTGTAATAAGATTAGTATGAATGGTGCTATAGAAAAGTTGTTGATCAAAACCATCCAAATTTGTAAATTAAAAATGCAATATAGAATCTCCTTGTTCTGAATGCAATTATACTTTATCCAATGGATGGTTTTGTGGATAATTTTGTAGGTTATTGTGGATAACTCAAAATTATTAGTTTAAATATTGCTTAATTGTCAAATGCTTGTTTTTGAACTTTTAAGCTGTTGCAGTCATTACTAAGCCATCAAAAGTCATAGAAACAGCACAAGTCGAGGACATTTAGTGGCAGTGTGAGAAATGCTTCTTGAATAAAAGTTGGTCTGTGCTCAGAGGTTAGGGACAGGTATGGAGCTGGGATATACTGATAAAGCCCTGCTGTTTAATATTTATTGGGTTCACTGTCTCCTGTATTTCAGCTTGACCTGTGCTGGAAGATTGTTCTTCAAACTAACAACTACATAGGCTAGCAGAGGCTTTAGATTGCAGAAGACAGACAACTTTAGCTTTGTGAGATCAGTAAGCAGACAGTGGAAACACGTGAAATCTGCTAGTTATGATATCAATCTTAATTCTTTCTTCTACAAACTCTATTCCTTGGTATAAGCAAATGAAGCCTATTTTAATTAAATGACTAAATTGCAAAAGCGATTAGTTCTCAACTTTCGTTTTCCTGTGACTTTCATGAATTTTGTGTAGGCCAGCCTCTCTGAGTCTAAAAGGATGACAGATGCATGGCAGTGCATCTTTGGTAAATGGGGATGAGGGTACAAAGGGCATTAGATGCCACAGTCTGGGAAGTATAGAAACTGTGGTAAGCTTTATTTCAAATGTCATTGGATGCCTGTATTTGTTCAATAAAACATATGGAAACCGAAAACACGAGATTCAATGGTAAGATAAAGATTCATTTGAAATCTGCTTGCTTTTTTGCACTCTGTTCAGGATTATAAATAATTAATGTTTCTAAAAATGACCTGCAGTGTAGTGACTTTCAGTACTGCCTTTTGTCAACTTTACTCCTTTGGAGTAACTGCTTGCCATGTACAGCTTGTGCTTCCTCTTCAGGGAGAATCTCATCAGTATTGCTGAGCTAATTAATGTGATGAAACAAATTCAGAAGATTCCAGAGGAGAAACTAACAAGGATTGCAGAGGCATTAGATGAAAACAAGGATGGCAAAATTGATATAGATAATGTTGTTAAGGTAAGTCTGTAGACTACTCAAAGAACATAATGTTAAGCCATCTTTCAAACAGGTACAGTGTTTTGACTTAAATTCATATTGCTGTCTTTTGCAAGAGTCTTGATGCCAGTGAGGTTTTTTGGGAATATATTCTAAATAGATCTTATAATATATATTAGCATCTTCAGAATTGATACGGCTATTTTGAAGGGGAGGGAGTGGAATCTTTATCCTGTGTCTATTACCCAAATTGCCTTTAAAGCTGTAGGTTTTCGTGTATGCATAGGACATGCATATGCATAGAACTGGACATATGTCAAGTTCTGTAAAATATGATGATCTTGTTATGCTGCTTATTGAATGGGAGGGAGGATTTGAAGGAGCTTTGGAGGAACTACTTTAGGAATACCACTATTCAGCCAAAGTCTTGACATAATGTTTATAGATAAACTTTATGTCAACACAAGGTGTAATAGCTTCTCTTGTGTCCTTGTATACCTTAGATATTTCATTGACACCTGTATTTCCTGTGCTTGAAAGACATCAGACCATCAGTGGTTCTTTAGATCCACTGTACGTGACTTGAGTTCTTTGCCTGCTTTTGTCCTGTTGTCTTGTTTTGCGAATGTTCTCAGGTTTTCCCCGCATTTCTCCTTCATTTTCTTGTTTCTTTTTTACTTGGTAAATTTAGAGAAACTTACTTCCTTGCAAGTAGTTTTCCTACTTAATACAGAAGTAATGCTTGAAGTTAGGACACTGTGGCCAGCTCGAAAATATGGTGTCGATCTTTTGAACCACATTTCCCCTCTCTACTGAAGTTGTCCCAGTGGTGATTATCTTCCCTGTTGCTCTAAATAGCTGTTGTATATTTAGCAACACGGACAAAATGTACTTCTCAATTCTGCATATAATGCAGAATAATTCTAGGAACTTAAGGGCTATGCCAAGAATATGTCTATACAGAAAGCTAGATAAAGGAATTTTGAAGTGCCTGCTAAATTATTTTTTCATTTTGTTTTCTGAAAGGCCTGCCCCCCTCTATTTTTAAATTTTTATAAACTTATGCCTATTCAGTGCAGTAGGTTTTTTGATAAAATTAACCCCATAAAAAGAGTACTGTCTTAAATACTGTTTCAGCAGATACTGAATCTGAGCTTTCCATTGTAACAGATAGAATAACGGGTCTGTTTTACTAATGCTTTAAAATGAAACTCTGTGTGCTGAGGTCAAAAGTTCTACATAATCTGTTTTAAATTTGACTTTTTTTCAATACTCCTGATATGTTTGAGGCACTGGTTGTGGTTTCAATTTGTGTTTTCATGTAGGAAAAAAATGGTTTCCTTGGACATTAGAAAACTTGATTACATTTTTTGGCTTAACAAAATTTATGATATGAAAATGCCTCAATTATGTAAAAATTAAATGTTCTTTCAATTTCACTTTATTTTGACATAGGTAGTAGAACTGATTGACAAAGAAGATATTGATATTGGCACCAGTCAGGTTGCTGAGATTATGGCACTGCTTCAAAAAGAAGAAAAATTGGAAGAAAAAGAGAAAGCAAAGGAAAAGCATGATAAAGAAGCCGTGGAAGCAAAGAATTAAGCTTCAGAATCTGAAGCTAATCTCAATTGTAACCAAAACCTTGTACATCTTTCTGTGTCTAATGGCTACATATTACTTGAGCTTTTGTGATTATGGGAAGTATTTTGAGCTGATCGTAGTAATAAATCATAGATATGTTTTCTGATGTATGGAATGAAATTTCCGTTCATCAAAGAAATGGTTTTTTGTCGTTCCATACAGATGAAAACAAAATATGCTTCTTTAGTAGTGCTCCTGCCCACAAAATCATGTATTTGCACTCATTGTAGTACAGTGATCCATTAAACTTTCCAGTTTGCTGTATAAATTAAGTGTATCTATCATGGAAAAATGTTTCTCATTTATTTTCTTTCATCATTACGTGGGGCCCAACCTTGCTTTGCTTCTGCCTTTTAGGTTTTTCAGAATTAATACAAACTTTCTCTTCCGCCACAATATTACATATTTTGTAACCTGTTAGTGAAGATTCTGTGGCTTCAATAGTAGCTCTTTAGACTGAGTTTTATTTAAGCTAAAATACCACTAAGCTGTTGCCTCACTGACAGAGAATGTGGCATTCTAATCACCTTTATGATTTCATGATTATTATTTTTTTCTGTTGAAGGGAAAAAGAGATTTATTTTTTCCCTAGAATGGAAACTTCCCATGAAGTTTGCTTCTTATGGGTGCCTTAAATTTCTTAAGATTAGGAGGTAGAGGATGTCACTTCTACTCAAAATTCCATGAATTACTAAAGCATTGGAATCACAGGAGCCTTTAAAATAGTTTCAGAACACAATCTGTCACACACTGAAGTGAGTTAAAGTGTTTGTCTAAATAGCAAAATGAAATTAATCACAAGGGGAAAATGTCAATTGTGATCTTTTTGCATATATTTTTTAAAAATTTAGTTATCTTCACATGTTTGTTGTTTTTCATCTGATAATTATTTACACCATAACCAGTTCTCTTACCTCTCAATTTTCATCTCAGGTATCAAATCACTAGCCGGATATAGTCAAAGTACATAAATACTTTCATCTCATGGCCTTACTTACTGTGCAGTCAACAAATCATGTCTGGTATTGCCAGTGCTTTGATGACATCATTAGCTTTCTAATTAATAGCTTATAGTTACTGTCTTTAACTGTGTGATTAAATACTGACAGTAGGTCAAGGTTTACTCATTAATGTCTGTCCTTAGTAGTAAATTTTTAAGTTTAAAAACCAGAATACCAACTCTGGGATGTTCCATAATTCCTGGTAGCCTGAATTTTCCACTGTTTCTTTCTTAAAATCTCTTATGAAATACACATATTGGGACTTGAACCAGTAGGGTTGTGGTTTGGCTTTTTTTATTTTGCACCCAGTATTATAAAATAAGTGAACATCCTTGATTTTGTGTATCCTGTAGAGAGCACATCTTACAATGGCGCTGTACACAGTGATACTGAGGTGGGCAGTTAGTACTTAACGCTTTAGTCATAGCTGCATATTTTCTTAGAAAACGTTGACTCCCAAGCGTATTTCAGCATAATTCCATGTTCACTATTTATCCAGATTGGCTAAATTATTTATAAAAACTCATTTGAAGTTAGTGGAACCAAGAAAGTTTTGACAGTCTCATGGCTTGCATGATGGACCATTGTATCTAATTGCTTCCAAAGCAAGATGTACAGTAAGATGTACAGTACAAGTCTAGAAAAAGGGTCAGTGTGTAGTTCATATTCTGTACAGTAAGTAAGATCCTCCTGAGAATTACTGTAATGGTATCTGAAGTGTAAAATTGCTGTGACAAAGCTGAAATTTCAAGTCGATGCGATCTTTGTGGTTAATGCACCCCGAAATAAGGGGGCTGTTCTCTCCCTTTTAAATCTTGATTTACAAGGAAGAGCGTGCCAGTCAGTTTGTCAATTTTGAAGATAGGACTTTACTAGGTGCTTTTTTTTTTTAGGCCAAAAATTATCTTAGATGAAAATGCCAGAGTAAAAATAATTTCACAAAAATGGAATTTTAAGAACTAATTACAGGGCTTTGAAGTGCACTAAATTTTGCAGTTGCGTATTTTCAATTTGAAAATGATATATAACAACCTTACTTGACATTCCTGAAACATGATAAAGATACTCTAAAATTATCTGCTACCTTTCATGCAGTATCAAAAACCTAAGAATTGCATGCACTTGAATGCGCGCAAGTTTGAAACAGGGAAGTAGCAGAAAAAACTGTTTTCGAAGATTTATCGATCCAAGTTTTACAGAGCTTTAACTATCTTTACAGTAGATTACCTGACTGTAGTATTTGGGAGTGTAAGACACTTTGCTGCGCTTCTTTTTACATGTTTACTGTTCGCTTAAATTTTCTGTGGATAAATATGAAGGGAGCCAAAAATAGTAGGTTGTTGGGTTTTTTATTTTTTAATGAGGAATGTCCCGATTAAAATATTTGTGATACATGAATTGAACGCTTTTAGCTTTTGGATTTGTTTGAAATTTGGCATATTGTGAAGTTTTAACAGGTTGCCTAAAATATTTTTAAAAGTCAATCACAAATGTCAGTTTTTCCCCTGTTACTGAAAGCGTTTAAAGGACGTACGCGTCAACCGCAGCGAAGCATTTTCGCGGGGAATATTTTCCTGCTGATGTTGACAGTAGGCAAACCCATAACAGCGGGATCATCATATATTGTGCGAGCTTAAAAAGATGAGGAAGCCCCGGGTGATTCCCGGCTTTGAACCTTCCCGAGCGGCTCTGTCCAGGCCATACAGACAATTCCAGCAAACCGGTGGCTTGAGGACTGCCTTCAGACAACGACCTTTCTTGTCTTTCGTGTTGACCAAAAACAAAACCCAGAAGCTGCAGTGCTTTTCAAGAGAAAGGAGATGACTTCCGAGTGTACAGTAACTGGTCAGAACTTATTCTTGAATGAGTATTTAACCAGGAGATGTAAATACTTGTTTAAATAATAAAACAAAATATATGTGTGACTTACACAGGCAAAGCCTCTAAGCTCAGAGTTAGGTAGTTGGTGAGACTGTTGTTGGGGTTGTTTCAGTTTCAAATAAGATCAGATCTTTATAATAAACAATTCAGGGGGAAAAAACGTAAAGCATATAAAAGCTTTAAAAAACTCAACAATTTAGCAACAATAACAAAAAGTAAAGTAGGGTGTCATTTCTTTTTCCCCTTCAAAACAAGCAGGTTAAAGGACCTGTTGTGTTGAACAATGTTTCTATTTCATGTTAGCTCCAAAGATGGTTTTTACTGAGATTTTCATCACTGGCTGCATGCTGTGAGAGTAAATCTGCCTGCAAGTTAATTATCAGACAGCTAATTTAATAGGTAGTTTGTCAGCAGGACTGCATGCAGGGAGAGAATGTTCTCGTGACAGGGTAGTACCTTATACTTACGTAGGCTTTGTCTGGGGGGGGAAAAGTTACATCTTTTATACAACTCCAGAATACTTCTTGTAAGTTTATATCTACGTACCTTGCTAATAATTTAAACTTTAGTGACTTCAGCATGTATTTAAATATTTTAAATTGTTTATATCAAATTATTGGGTATATTTAATTAAAAGGATAATCCCGTATTCTGTTCTTTGTATGTATTTCAAGTTTTGCTTTACAGCTGAAGAATTTCAGCCTGTGTTATAAATTCAAGTTGAAAATCATCTGTGCTCTGGGCATATTGGTTCTGTGTTTGCCATAATGCAGCATAAATTTTTTAAGTTAATTGGAGCTCGTGTCCTTTGTTTAGTTGTAATAAATGTATCATTTTGAAGTCTAATCTCTCCATTATTTTTCTGTTGTTTTTGATTATTTAGTGTTAATTTATTGCTGCTCAGATAAGATGTCAGTCACAGTGATGAGCTGAGTATTACAACTGAAATGTTTGGGGTGGAAGAGGGCACGTGAAGGACAAATCTTTAAACCTGGGGAGGCGGTGGGTTGTGTGGGATTTGGGAGGGTGTTAATTCCTGCCGAAATTCTCGTGGCACCTGTGGGACTGCTTTCCTGGTGTAGTGAAAGAACTGTGCTAAACCATTCTTTCTAAATATTGTATGTTGGGTATGAAAATGGGGAGCAGGGCACTCTTTACTATAAGGAACTAATGGAAAGGTTGAGATCTGTTCCCAATGGGAGTAAATCTCCCTAGGAAGGATTCGCATTTGGTCTTCCAAGTTAGGGGAGAAAACACGTCTGAAATGGTTCCGCAGACTGATTATTTTATGCCAGGCCGTGCCCCTCGCCCCTCATTTTGCAAACTTGTATGTATTCCTCTGTAATCTTAATACTCTTCACAAGGTTCATCTCAGCGTACAGCAGACTTTTAAGCCTTGGGCATATCCAACAATATGCTTTTTCAGTTAAAAAGTTGTTAATGATTTATTAGCAAGGCTCTCCTCCTGAAGCCTTGGTGGCCTGTGTGGGAGGGCAGGGGAGCGCCTGAGCCGTCAAGGTGTCCCGTGTGCCTCTGGTCCCTTGGAAATGGCTGAGCTGTCTCAAACGTAACGTGTGTTGATGCTGCTTGGGAAGCTTCGGCGCTCCTTTGGTCCAGCTGTGGTCGGCACTGCCAGGAATGCGTAGCAAAGAAGATCCGGAGCGAGAAGGTGTGGAGGTCCTGGTGCAGGCGCCTGCGTTGACAGATGTAGTTAGTTCCTTGCCTGCTTTAAAATAGGATTTGGGAACATGCAACCATTGAATCTACTTTGTAGCGTCAAAGTATTTTAACAGATGCCTGAAAACGGCCTCCTGAATAACATGACGGATAAGCTAGGTTGGGTTGCAGCTTTTTCCTTTCTTAAAGCCAAATATCAAATCAATGCCTTAAAAAGTAGCAGAACTTGTTCCTTTTAAGCTTTTGCTTTGAAATTTTCCTTTAATGACAGGTTTAATTAGGGTGAATGGGACTGTTGTGCGGCAATGTGGTAAAACAGACTAGCAGAGAAATTGTGGTGTTGAGTTTGTAAATGAAATGTGGGCATTGGCAAGTGTGTTTAGTCACAGTTACCTGTGTCCTGAATGCCCTGGAAAGAGACTGACTTCTAGATCCAGCGTTGCTAAGTTATATTGGTTATATCAAATACCTTTTACTCCTTTCTAAATCCTTATTACACATGTATAACAATTATGTCTAGTTATTGTTACAATCGCAAGAAAAAAAAAATAGGGTTTTTTGGAATCTCTTGCCCTGATGTAGGAGGGAAAGGGAACAGCAGTACCCGTGACCAATGAGAGCCCAGCCGGTCTGGTTGGTGTGTACGTGGTAGGCACAAGCCAAATTCAAGTCTTGGAAGAGGCTGGAAGGGGCCACTGGAGGTCGTGTAGCCCAGCCCCCTACTCAGAGATGGTTTCCCAGGGCCGTGTCCCATCGGGGTTTGAGTATCCCGAGGATGGAGACTCTGCCACCTCCCCGCATCCTCTCTGGATGGACCGCGCCACAACCTCTGCCAGTGTTTGATCTCTCTCAAGAATAAAAGTTTTTTTCTTATGTTTCCCTTCTGACAGATAATGATAATCTATTATTACAGGTGTGAATTTATGCGTTGTCCACGAATATACACAGAGGGAATGGTAACTGACTTCACTAATTAGAAATAATAGGTAACAGATATACTGGTACACCTTCACTGGGTGGAAGCTTCTTTTACATCAGGCTGGTGATACAGATGTGCCAAAAGCTGGTTGGAAAAACCTCTAACTTAATGAAATCATGGTCTTAAAAGTATTAATATAGAAGGATCTTTGTTGCAAACTGTTTTGGTGAAATGTCATTTAAAGGGTGGAGAGGTATGCATAGCGGTGGGGGAGAGATGGAGAGTCTTGGGGTTGTTTCGTCGACCTGGGGCTTGTGAAATCTGTGTTCCGTTAATGCCTATTCTTTCAGTAATCGCTTGGCTCTTGTGACACTGTAACACGGAACCTCCTTGACAGCGACCGGGCAGATGACAAGTTCTTCAGAGCAGGGTCTCTCCCTGCAAGGACCAAGTATAGTATTTTGTCATGATAAGGCTTTTAAATACAGAATGCAGGCAGCAACAGACCAAAGCAAACAGTTTCCCTGGCTAAGGAATCTTACTTTTCTCACAGCTTTCTGGTATTTTCTCAAATTATTTCTCAACTGTGATGTGAACAGGAGGATGTTTGTAGCATGTTTCTAATTCCCCGTACTCTGTGCTCACTTCCATTTTTACGTATTATTGGACATAAATCTTTCTCAGTAGTTAAATATCCTTCACAGGTCAAAATTCTTTGGGGGCTCATTAGCATGTAAAATTTTACCCTTGCCAAACCTTCTGTGGTTTTCAAACATCAGTTTCTCTCATCTAACTGGCGTAAAGGATTTCTGCTATGCAAGAGATGGATCTAATTCAGATTTGCCTCTTTCCGTCTAGTATTTCTCTTTATGTGTATTGGCAGAGCAGACCCCTTCATGAATGGCCTGATTTATGTCTCAGTGAATGCTGCAGCCGGCGGTTCAAGATGTCAGGTCTCCCCTGCGAGTTGGGAGCGGCTGCGGATTCTCCACCCCCCCTCCTTTTGTTTTAGCTCCAGCCCGAGAGCCATCCAAGTTCCTTCCCAGTATTTTCTAACCATGTTTTCACATCCTTGGTCAAACGAGATCTTTAGGCTCCATTCGAAGGAGGGCTTCTGCGAGGAGCTGAAGGGCAACTGGGAGATGAGCAATAAAAAAAACTATTTTTTTTTAAAAGTTTTAAGAGTCTTAGGATGGGAATTAACAACCTGTTATGCAGAAAACCTGGGGATCTCTGCAGCCTCCTCCAGACTTGTCAGATTATTTTCTTTCCCCCCAAATTCAATCAGGTAATACAACCCAAAGAAGGAAGCAAATCAGTAGGTTTTTCTTCTCCCTACCCCCCAACCTTTCCCTTTTCTCTATCCTTTACTTAATAATACAGGACTAAGTCGGAAAGACTTGTGGAGTCCTTGTTGCACTTTAGTTTCTCAGTCCTTTGCTTTGCACAGGTGGAAGCAGAGCTGAAATTTAGCGACCATCAGTCTTTCCGATGAACATCTCGCTCTATGGCTTCAAGCGAGGAGAGGGAAGCCTACACCTCAGACGTGATGTGAGTTACAAGTCTGTGTAAACTCAGTCATTAGTGGCCTTCATCAAGCTCACTCTCACCTTCCTCTGTCATAATGACACCAGCTCCACCGTGGTCCCTGTGCAGCCTCTGCACGCAATGCTGGTAAGAGCAGAATGCTTTTATCCTTCCCTTTGAATCCTGTGTGCTCATAGCTCAGGGAACTGCGTATGCTCTTCCATAAGCCACAGCGTTTCAGTGGAAAATATACTTTTAGGATAAGTCTTCAAGAGTGACATTGAGAGGAAGGCGTGCGCATCCCTATTTTTAGACCCACTTTCTGCAACCAGAGTTACCCATCCAAATCCTGTGATTAAACTAACACTGTGGTGCCTTAGTGACTGAGTATGGTTTCATTTCAGGTGTACATAAGCCAGTTGGGCCATCTTTTTCCCTGGAAAGTCCCTTGTACCCACTCTGAAAATGAGATCTTTTGGGGTGTCTACAATTTGGACTTGCAAACTCAAGGACTGACTAATGTCAACCCAAAAACCCTCTTCAAATAAGTGATGGTGGAGGAAGTATTAACAGAAAAACCTTACTTGTACCTCCTAATACCTTTGTGAGGAAGAGAAATCTGGCATGGAAAACAGTTCAGCTACCCAATCTCATACAGCTCTGTAGCAGTGAACAGAAATATGTGGGGGCAATTTGATGGTGTTTGTTAGCATTTTGGTTGTGCTTTCTTCCCTGTAATTTGCCCTTGAGTGAGCAGGGTACTGTAGTACTTATTTTAATTTTGAACATATGAGTGTATCCTCGGGCAAGAGAAATATATTGTACCACCAAGCTTGATAATCTTATGGAAGTCCTTGATGAAGCTCGGGCACTTCAAGGAAGCGGGGTAAAGTCTTTAAAACCTTTTTTCTTTTTCTTTTTCTTTTTCTTTTTCTTTTTCTTTTTTTCTTTTTATTATTTTTTTTTCCTTTTCTTTTTTCTTTTTCTTAACAAAGGACTAGCCCAGTGGCTGATAAAGCAGATACATGTCACCCATGTTTTGCAGAAGACTAGAGGGAGAGTGAATTTGCCTGCCCGAGCGCAAGGACCTGCATCGCCCCGGGGGTCCCACCCCGGGAACGACGACAACCACGCTGCAGAACAAGACACTTCCCCCCTCCCTAAAAAAACCCCCAACCCCAGCCCCAACCCAACGCCCTGCACCCTGCTGATGTGCAGCCGCAGCGGCAGCCCAGCCCCGGGAGGGCTCCTGCCGGGGCCGCCGCCGAGCGGGGCCACCTCACTAGATGGCGTGCCCTGACCGCCCGCCGCCTCCCGGCACCTTGCTTCCCCTCCTTTCATCCTGCTCCCGATTTTTCCTCAGCTTGTCTTTACGTCCAGTTTCTTGTTCTGCGCTCACAAGATCTTTTTCTCAGTTTGCGGTTTCTCAAATCTGTCTTGTCTTCCACCGAGGATGCTGTTAATGCAAGGTCGCGTTTCCGCACACCCCCGGCCATAGAATCCCAGAATGGTTCAGGTTGGAAGGGACCTTAAAGATCATCTAGTTCCAACCCCCCTGCCCTGGGCAGGGACACCTCCCACTAGACCAGGCTGCTCAAAGCCCCATCCAGCCTGGCCTTGAACCCTTCCAGGGATGGGGCATCCAGAGCTTCCCTGGGCAACCTGTTCCAGTGTCTCACCACCCTTCCAGTAAAGAATTTATTCCTAATATCTATCCTAGGAAGACAGATACTCCCTTTTCCCATGTTTCATCTCCTCTCTGCTTGTCAGCATGATAACACTTGCAAGTGACAATAAACCTTTACTATCTGGTATAATCAGCCACTGGACTTCACAAAATCAATCCCTCTTTAAAAAACAGTATCATTTCTAGGAAGTTCTCTGATCTCAGTTTAAAATTTGGTGGTGAAAGAGAATCCACCATAATCCTTTGGTGAGCCCTTGTACTCGTTTATTGCTATCACTCTGGGGCTTGTGGGGGTTTTCTTGCGGAGGAAGGGAGAGACGAAAGAGCCTTTAAAAGCCGAAAAATAAATGAACTTCCCACCCTTGGAAAATCAAGCAACAAAAAGCCAAACTGTCTCTAGTGAATTTGTCTAATGCTCGTTTCTATTCATTTGACTTTGGTTGGTTTGGTGGAAAAGCCCCGGCAATGTTTGCTTTGTGGGGCTGCTTACGGGCTGCATTAACGTGGGTAACTCTGGAGCTGCACGGCTCCTGCGGAAGTTTCCTGACTCTCTCCTTGGTGACCTGTGTCCTGCCCTGCCCAGAGTCCCTCTGGGCTGGTGACGTGCAGCGTTTGCTAATTAACTCTTTGGTATTGACACTGTGATCAAGGTGTTCAAATGTGCCTTGTGGGATTTTCGCCTACCTTGGCTGTGGAGCATGCAATTTGACTCCACATCTGGAGGCGACATCCAAACACCCTTGAAGATACGGTCCTTTTGTGATGATTTAAATTCCTAATCTGGGTTTGCATCTTCCCACTCAGCACTTTCCCGTTGCTATAAAAGCAGTGGTGGTGCCGGTGTGCTCTCTCATGCAAACAAAGGCAGATTCCGCTTTTGTCTCAAGGGTTTAACAAAGGTTTTACTCAGTGCTATAAACACTTAGTTAACAAAAACTGAAAGTCCAGTCTCATTTCTCTGGTATGAGGCATTTTTAGGATCAAATGCTAGGTCAGGTTAGAGTGGGTTACGCACGTGTGATTCAGCGGTTTGGATGCGATGCTTCAAATGACTCAGGCATGTTTTTTAAAAAAAGTAGCTTGGTGAAAAGGTATGAATCAGAATAACTCAGACCGGAAAGGACCCCTGGGGTCATCTAACCATCTGCTCAGAGCAGGGCCAAATTTAGATCAGGTCGCCCCCAGCCTTGTCCAGTCGTGTTTTGCTTTTCTCTAGGGATGGAGATTACACAAAACCCTGGGCCCTCTGTCTGACCACTTTGACGGTGATCGTTTTTTACTAAAATCTGATGGGTACGTCTGATGTCGCAACTAGTGTCTGCTGCCTCTTGCCCTGTTGCTGTGCGCTCCCAGGAAGAGTTTGGCTCCATCTTCTCTGCACCTTCTCATTCAGTAGTGGCAGGTTGCAATAAGGTCCCCCTGAAGCCTTCACTTCTCCAGGCTCAGCAGGCCCAGCTGGCTCAGCCTCTCCTCGTACACTACGTGCCCCAGCCCCTGGCCACCCTGGTGGATCCACTCCAGTATGTTCACGTCTGTCTTGTGCTGAAGAGCCCAGAACTGGATCCAGGACCCAAGATGTGCCTCACCAGTGCTGAGCAGAGAGAAAGGACCATCTCCTTCAACTTGCAGGCAACGTCGTTCCTAACGCAGCCCAGGATGCTGTTGGTCTTCCTTGCTGCAAGGGCTCATTGCTAGCTCATGGCCAACTTCTCCACCAGGACCTTTTCTGCTGTCCAACTGGTCAATGACCATCATGAGGTCTCCAAGCCTCAACCATGGGGTTATTCCTGCCAGGAGCCAGGATTTGCCTTTGTGCCATTTCATGATGTTCCCATCCATGGTTTCTCCAGCCTATCCAGCTCTCCTGCATGCAGCTCTCCCCTCCAGCGAAGGACCACCATGAACACACTGCTGAACACAGCGCTGAACAAGAAGGGTTGAACTGGAAACAAGGAGGCCACACGGTTAATGCACGATGTGGAATCATTGAGTCTCACTTGTCAAATCCAAGAGGTTATTCAGGGTAAAACCAGTTTAGTGCCAGGCATGGAACTGATGACAATTTATGCAATTATTATTAAGTGAGCAAACTACCATGTGGTGTTATAGAAGGTCTGAAAAAATATATTAATAGACTGCTGGTTCAAATGTGAAAGTGCTAAACTCATCGACTGTGATGTGCTCTAAAAATAGACTCGGGCCTCTGCATCAAAAAAGATAATGCCTCCCTTAGGAAGACTTAACCAGGTCTAAAGAGAAAGCTTCCTGGATGATGTCCAACCACTATTTTTTTTTTTTAAAGTCCTGTGATTAACTTTCTTTTCATTACTTTCTGGTGGGAAGTTTTCTTTTTGTTTTTCCCCATTTCTGTGTGTGTTCAGTTGCTACGATGACGAGAATAATGGCATTCCTATCACCGTGAAACATTGTAAGTTGAAAAGTTTATGTGATTTTTGTATGTACTGGTCTTACAAGTTGTAAATGACCCGTTCACTATTTACGCTACGTAGGGTAAAACTTTAAACAAAAAATCGTTCTTCAATTCACCTTCAAATCGCATGTTTTCTGCCCTACATGTTTTCTAGCTGTGAACTACAGCAGTATAGATTTTTTTTCAACTTATTTAACAGTGCTGGCAGCTGCAGTTTAGAAGCTGCTGTGCAGCAGAGCTGGAACTCACTAGACCTTTGTCCAAAGTCAATGGGTTACAGGGTTTTTGTTCGATCTATAGATATCCACGCTGTTTGCCCCAGGTCTCCCTGCCCTACAGCAGTGATTAAAATGCTGCCTCGATAGTTCAGAGCTACTGTTTGCTAAAAAGTGCTCCACTGCCATAGGGACTGTTCAGTTGTTTGTTTCCCTATGGTATCTAAGGGTTGTAAAAAAAAAAAAACAGATTAAAACTCCAAACCATCCCTTTCTTAGTCCAGGTGAGGATTCCTTTGGGATCAGCATCGCAAGGCAATCGGGTGACTACAAATCGCTGTGAGAGCAGTGGGTTAAAAAGTATTTTCGTATTGTAATGAAACAGAATATAAAACATAATGATATCAACAAAAACGTACAGTGATATCTTCCATATTGAGTTCTGCACTCTCTGGCTCCCGGCCCCAGAAGTCATTGGTTTACGCAATGACTTTGCCTATAGCTGCTGTCTAGCTACCAAGTCTTTACATCATGCTGTAGCCTTGCCCACATAGAAACCTCCTGAGTATCTAGTGTGAGCTGAAAAGTGGTTAGCTGGAAGTTAACCATTGAAATAAACCCGCAGGCAGTGGTGGAGTCTCCCTGCCTTGCTGTCTATTTGTCATTCCTTACATAGGATACGTAACTCCTTGGTTGGGGGGAGGGGGGGGCGGAATTACTTTTCAGAAGGAGTTAACCACAAACCTGCTGTCAGCAAGAAAAATTTCAGCAAAGACGTAAGCAAGAAGGTGTGATCCACTGCACAAATTCCTAAAGAGGAGGCAGCAGCTGGTGAGGCTGCAGTGCGACGGAGAAACATCTGGAAGCTATGGGAGACTCTAATCCAAGTGGGACAGCATGACGCCGTTTGTCTGCCTTGTAAGAGCTTTCTGGGCCAGCTTCATAGGAAAGCTCCATGTGAGATAAGGGAGGTGGCTACACCGGGTGTCAATGAGGTCTGAAGTACAGTGTATTGAAGCCAGGTTTGGGTATTTCTCTTCACCACTAATAGTGGTGAACTGGAGTGGGTCCAGATTAACGAGAGTAATGAGTGGTTGGCTGCTGTGAGGAACAGTTAACGGCTTTGCATGGCTTTAATCTAGAAAATAGGGGACTGAAGGCAGGGAACACCCAAGTTCAGAAACGTGTGCTGCACGGGGCCCGGTGCTCTGTTCTCCTCCGCAGCTGCCGGGGTGAGATGAGGGCAATCAACATAATTTTCAGGGAAATTGCCGAAACAGTGGGGTTTCCACAGACTCTCACTATCGCAACTTGAGGCATTGCAGTTTCTGGTGTCGGCTGGAGGTTGCTTGGCCTGTAGCTAACAGCTGTGACAGCTGCTGTGGCTCAGCAGTTGATGTGTTAATTTAAACCAACACCACTCATGCTTTAACTTATTGCACCAGACTATGGCATAGGAAAATTTGGGACGGGACCACAGGACGTCTCATCCAACGCCCTGCACAAGGCAGGTCCCAACCAGACCAGGTTGCTCAGGGCTTCATCCAGCTGAATTCAAGGACTCAGTCCCAGGATGGAGATGCCACAACCCCTCTGGACAAGCTATTTGTGATGTTTGACCACCTTTATAGTGATTTTTTTTCCTTATATTAAGTTATGATTTCCTGTGTTGCAACTTGTGTCCATTGCCTCTCCCCTATCATGATGCAATCAAAAATGTGAGTTATTACTTAATAAATCCCTCAATTAACAGCGTGTTTCTTGGTAACCGCCTACTGGGCTCTAGTTTCATGACGCTGCAGAGGTGGAGGACATGCACCGTTCCTGTTTTGGCCAGGTTTGAGCATTGCAACAGGGTGACTGTACCGGCCAAGCTGCAGGGATGCCCTTCTCCCCTCGCATGGGTGCCTCTCCTGCACAGCCCTGCTCGGCGCGGCCGGCTGCGGCCCCGGCAGCAGCTGCCCCTTCACAGGGGGATGAATTCATCCCTGTCCGTAGTCGGTGTGCGGTGGTTGAAAGCACTCTGTGATCCTTGGGGATGAAGAGCTCTGTAAAGACTGGCATTGTTTATGATGATGATTCCTAAGGTAAGGCTTTAAAACGCCTTAATGTAAGGAGTTCATTGGAAGGTTTACAATTTGGGGTGTTTTATGAGGGGAGAAATTATTTCCAAGAACCAAGCTAGAGTAAGTCCCCCTTAGGACAATGCAAAAGGAGAGTTCTAGTGTATTACAAAATTAGCATGGCTATAGCTTTCTAAGCTTTTGAGATCCCTTTGTATCAGGGGGAAAGGGGAAAGGAGAGCCAGGCAGCCAGAACAGGAATCTGTCTCTATTGGGAAACCATTAGAAAGATGCAATGTTGTGGCTGGGACCCAGGCAGAATTTGAATGTTGTCCCTTTTCTATAAATAATGCATAAGCATCACCATATTTCTGAATGCAGAGCCCAGAGGGAAATAATCTCTCTTGGTTGAACTGGGACGTAACACTGTGGACTGAAATTCAGAGGTCCCAAGTTCAGGAGTCCTGGGTGGTGCCTCCCAGCTGCTGGGTGCTCTCCTGTCCCACTCAAGTTTCTTGGGATAGAAGGGATGAGGATGCAGCACCAGAAGCAGATCAAAGGGCTGCAGCCTCTTGCTTTGAAGGTTGTCCCAGATGTGCTGCAACCCCCACCAGGAAAACGGGATATTGACCATGAATATTTTTTTCACTTCTGGACCATGAGTGGAGTATTTACCACCTAGATCCAAACTCACAGGCTTGTATCTCTGTCATCTCCGTGATGCAACTCAAACAGAAAGATTCTGGGGCAAATGTTGGAGTTTCCTGTGGTAATTCGGGGTAAATAAAGAACAGAAGGCACATCCCATCCAGCTGTCAGGAGTGATGCCGGTCTCTGTCTGGGACACTTACGTGGTGCTCAATCACTGTGCTGTCCAAGTCACTCACGTGTTACTGTCGCGATACCCTACGCACCGTCCCACAGGTGGTGGGATGACAAAGTAAGGCCTTGGTGGTTTGTATTTTTGACGTTTTGCAAACCTGGCTCCAAGGAGGTGTGCAATTCTGGTTTTAGGGATAAAATTATGCTAACAAAAGTCCCGGTGTTTTATGTCATGTCAGCTTAACTCACATGTTTTCGTGGTTTAGAGCACAAGGTCTGGCTTTGCCCTCATTTGCTTTCAAAGCTTGTTCACATTGTCTTTGTATGAGCTTGTGCTGGGCATGGGAATTTGGCTGTAACTTGACATTGCTCAGCTCTGCGCCATTGCAAGCAAGCAAGGAGAAATTGCTATAACATTTTGCCCTGTTACAGTCTCCCAAGATGCTAGGAAATCATAGAATCACAGAATGTGTTGGGTTGGAAGGGACCTTTAAAGGTCACCTAGTCCACCCCCCCTGCAGTGAGCAGGAACACCTTTAACTAGACCAGGTTGCTCAGAGCCTCATCCAGCCTGGCCTTGAGTGTCTCCAGGGATGGGGCCTCCACCCCCTCTCTGGGCAACCTGTTCCCTTTCTGCTAAACACTGAAATCAGACATGCTCCTTGTTTAATGTTTATGATGTGAACAGACAAGGCTTGAGCAAGGGTTTGATACCAACATACAGGAGGTTTAGGCAACTTTGTGAGTCAACAGACATGCAAAGTGGCAAATGAGACGTCCCATGTTGCCAGTCAAGTGTCCTGTCTGGTAGGAGGCACTGCCTCGCTCACCTCCTACCTCACTGCCTTTGAATTGCTCTACATGCAAAAAAATACATCCCACATTTCTATGGGGACTGGCTTATTTACACAGCCTGCCCTCCCTGTGCCTGAGCTAGAGGATAAAACTGATGGAGAAGAAATGAAGTGGTTACTAATTAGCAATTAGCTCATTAATAGAAGACATCTGCTTCATATTAGATGGGAAGAGATGAAGAAGGCTGAACCTTATGTCCCCAGTGATGGGTTGTTTATGGAGTCTGCATTAAACTAGAAATCAGGCTTTTTAAAGGTCGCTTTTTTTTTGTCTGTGTATTGAGGCCGGAGTGATGGTGAATGTCAGAGATGAGACAGGGCATTGTACAGCACAGAGGACTCGCCTGTGAAGGATCCCCACTCCACTGCATTCAGGGGCGAAGGGGTGATTCACCCGGCCCCGTATTGTGCTGGCTTTTCCTTGTCCAAATTCCTAACCTTGGTATGGGCAGAAAAGGGAAAGAGGCTTCTGGATTTGGAAGGAGAAACTGTGATTGTCCCTGCAGTGAATTCAATCAGGCTTGAGTCAGGGTTTTGAGATACCGATGAGAGCAGTGTCCTGTGCCAGGTGCCCAGAGCCCCTCCCAGGATGTGCAGCCCTCTCTGGGGAGGTGATGGAGCTGGGAGGTAGTTTGGATGCAAAATCCAAATCATTGGAGGAACACCATCAGCTAAATGACCAAACCAGGTTTTAAAGCACTTGGAATGATTGGCTTCCCTAGTCACCCAAGTGCTTCAGGAAACACCCATCGCTGCATTGGGTGAAGGGGAGAAGGTACTGGCTCCTCCAGAGCAGCCGTGGTTTTCTTCTAGAAGTCAGGGAGGAGGAGGAGGATGAAGAGTTTCACGTGGGCTGCTGTAAAGCTGAAGTACCACGAAGTCCAAAGGTGAGCTCCTTGTACATGGGCTAGAGAGTTCTGGGCAGGAGATGCCAGGGAATTTCTTGTAGTTTTATTTTTTGCTGGAGAATTTGGAAACCATGCATGTGAGGAAGCAGGGCTGGCAGAGAAAACAACTACCAAGTGTTAGGGAAAACGTAAGCTATCTTTCCCTGACCGTATTTCTTTAAATGTGTCCCCCTCCCCTAAATTTTCCCAAACTCTTCTCAGTTATCTTTCTGTCCAAATTTCCTTCCCTTCCAAAGCTGAAACACTTTAATTGTATAAGAAATTAAATGGAAAAAGAAATCCTCAAATAAATATGGAAGCAATTAAAAAATTTTAATACAAAAAGCCATTTTTCCTTGAAACCCATTCAACTGCCTGTAGTCAAATCCTCTCCTATTAAAGCAGCAAATTCCCCTAGATTTCAGGAGCGGTGGGATGGGCGCTCAGCAGATTTTGACACTGACAGGGGCAGCAGACTCTTGATTGCATGAAACTCCTTTCCTTGGTCACTGCATGGATTTTTCTGCTTATGGATGAGCAGCATTCAGATTTTGGGGCTTGCCTACTGGGCAAAGTCATCCAGAATAATCGATTTTTGCAAGAGCTTCTCTGGAGCTGTTGCTTATCTGAACTTTACTGAGGGAGTGTATTCCAGAGCAATTATTTTGCTCTGGAGGAGAGCATTAATTATCCCACCTCTTACTATGGAAGATAGTGGTTTGAGTAGGGATCTGTTCCAGAACGGTGACTGTGGAATAGCTTATTCTGCAATAGCTATTCTGGTCAAGTTCCCTGTGTCGGCAAGCCGTGAATCCCTGCTGGAGCAAAGGTGGGAGCGCACCCAGCACACATGGCCTCCGGCCTTACGGATGGTTCTGTGTGATCTAATGAATCCAATAATGTTATTACTGTGCTTGCCTTTGAGTAAGAAAGAAAGATCTCTATTAACACTGCCGTCTCCTGGATTTTTTTCTCCCTCATTAAACATTATGCGCTCCTCTATCTCCACACAGGTACGCAGGGTTGCTCCACCCTTCTCCCATTCCCTTCCCAATGAAAAGTTGACTAGTTTTATTAACATTTTTTAACTCTCTCAACCTTGTGGGTCTTATTCCTCTAGATGCAACCCCCTTTGATTTTAACTGCGTCTGTGACTTTTTGTCAGTGCTGCTTGGATTCCCTTTTTTTCCCCCAAATGGTCAATGAGGTTAAAGCGCAGCAGGCAGCTCTCCGGCCCCGGGGTGCCCGCAGTGAGAGACTCACCGCCCGTCATTACCCCGTCTTTACAGTCTTCTCAGGCAGCTTTCAATTGGCACGATGGCGTTTTCCTGCCTGAGCCAAAATGAATTACTTCGGAGCACAGGATTTCAGGAGACAGTATCAAGTCCTTCAGTGAAATCTAAATAGATTACAGCTGCTCTGTACTCTCTTAGCCCTATCATTTTGTAATTCTCTCCAAAAAAACTGAGGGGAAGGGCAAAGCAATTTGGAGTCTTGCAGGATTTTTATTCCACAAGATCAAATGTGAGTTGGAGGGAGTGTGAGAAATGTTTTCCTGGAGCAGGGTGTCAGGTTGGTGAGGTGGATTTCCTTGTCTATAATATGGATGTCTGTCTTTACCTCTTCATTCTCTTTTTATCCATAATTAATGATTGGTGTATTCTCCAAAGTGCAAGTATTTGTCCCCCTCACGGATAGAATAAAATGTTCTGAAATACCTTTTTTATTTTGGCTCTTATGTTCTTAGCTGCTGTCAGCTTCCAGAGGGAATTCTGGTCCTCAGGGATGGGCTCTTCAAAGTAGTCAAATATTAAAAAGTAGCAATAATTAAGAAATCCACAACAGCCCCAAAACAAAAGATAAATAACAAAACTTGGATCTTTGAGGATCTAAGCTGAAGCAATGTGGTTTCATAGATCAAAAGGTGGCTTTAGACATGCGGCAGCCCTATGCCTTTCAGCACAACATGACTTGTACTGGTGATCTACCATCCCTCCAGTTTGGAGGGCAGTTGGTTCATTTCTGGGGTTGAGGAATCCCAGAGAAATGCCTGTGGGGGTTGGCTATGGGTGGTGTTGGGGTTTATCACTTTCAGATCAGCTGGCAGTGTTTCCTTACACACATTTGGGATAATTTCTCCCCTACCCTCTGCTCCCATTCCTTGTTAACAAAAACTTCCAGAGACCTAATACTGACAAAACCCCTGTATTTTTTTTAGGACTTTGCAACCCCTTGACCTCGGTAGTGCTGTGGACATAAACCAAAGTGAGAGTCTTGCACAGAATGCTCTAAGTTCTTTTTTTTTTTTTTTTTCAGTTTAAAAGGTGTTAGCTGCCTGTTGGCCTCCTAATGGGTCCTGGTTCTGTTGTCCTCCAGGTGTTTAATGGTCTCTCTTCACTCAGTAGTTGCCATGTTTTTTCTCCCCGCCCCCATTATGTGGCTTCTGTCCTTGCAATGATTTTCAGTATTTTCTGTTCACCACATGCAAGTGTGTCCTGATCTTCAAATTAATGATGAGAAACCAAACCAGAAACAAACATCTTGATGGTATAAAGACTAGCCAGATAATTCCCTCACTGGCATAAGAGAAGAGCTGCTGAGCAAGCTGATTTGTGTACATTCACTTTTTCCAGCAAAGAGATTTCTCTTCCCTAAGTACGAAGTTGGCTGGCAGTTCCCCTTTCCTGCTAAAATATCCCGGCTTTGCACTTGCATCCTTTCCACCGGAGGAACCCACAGCCTAAAGCAGTCATTTCCATGCGCAGTGTTTGTGGATCAGCAGCAATGAAGATGTAGCTAAAGCCAGGAGCCTTCTCAGGCTCCTGGAGGAGATGAGACATTTGCTATTGCTTCTGCTGAGTGGGGCCAGGCTGTGGTTACACGCTTCGGCATCAGCACGGGCTGCTTTGCTGATCTCAGGGTTTCCTCAACATAGTCCATATCAGGGTACGGATGGAAAGAGATTAAAGATAAGACCCAGGGAGATGGTTTCTGGAAAGCTACTGCATTCATTTCGCTTTCCTCCCAACCACAACATCTCACCAGAATGACACGGGAGCACTGAGATGCCTTTGCCACCTATTGTCACGAGATACCCTCAACAGCCAAATCTCTCTCTGCTGCTCATTCTCTCTTCCTCTAAAAAAAATAATAAAAACCCCACCAATAAAACCATATTTCCTCTTCATTCTCCCAACTCCAATGTATAGTTTTAAGAGGAAGTGCTTCTTCCCATTAAATTCTGTCTATTACTTTCCAAGAAAGTAGTTTCTGTTAGGACATTTATGCATCTTAAGACAGGTTTCTTTTTCTCTTCAAAAAGAACAGCAGAAGTTCAAAAAGAAATTGTTCCTGTACAAGTACTTCTGATGTATTTGAATAGTAAAGGATGAAATAATTTCCCCATGCCAACGTCAGAAGACAGGATCTGGGATGTCTTTATGCTCTCTCTAGCTGTGATACAACCCTCCGTTGGAAGCTTGCTTAGAGGAGACCCTGTACCCAGAGCGGGTGCCTGACTCCCCTGCAGCTCTTGGAAAAATCAAGCGTAACTTCCCTGTGTCTCATTTTTTTCTGTCTCCAAAGCATAGGTTGTACCACAAACCCAGCTCAACTCCAAGATATTCAACTGATGCCAACCAAAACAGCGCTGAGTGATTTATTTGTCCTTTCATGCTGTCACATCTTGATTTATGCCATTGCCGCTAATGGCAGGGCCTTGCCTGGATGCTCTGTGCCTGGCGCGCTCTACGCCGCAGCAAAGGTAATTACCAGTAGCAGAGAGCAAGAGGTTAATTCCAGGCTCTTTTCCTCTGCCTGGACCAAGCATAAATTCTCACTTGAAACAACTGTGCAAGCAGCTGCCATTCAGTACAGGAATTAATAATTCCAGTTTTAAGAAAGAAAAAATTTTGTGCAGTAATATTTACAGCTATTTTTGTGGTTTTGGAATTAAACCTTCTATGTAGAGGTTTAAATACTGATTATCTCAGTCTATTTTCATTTAAAACCCAGCACCAAGATCTGAAAGGAGCAAATATTTCTAAAAGAGTCTAGAACAATAAGCCTGGCTTTCAGACTGATGGAGAAACATTAAATATGTTTTCCTCTTTCATTACCCTTGCTTTAATTAGTATTATGGTTCTAGTAAGGGGAGTGAATAATGTTTCCCTGTTTGACGCTCTTTTTCATTATGCAAACTGCATGCTATTAAATCAAACTTAGTTGGCTCCCTCTGTGATTTAAAGAATTTACCTGTAGCCCATGAAACAGGCTGATGGCCCGTACCATCAGAAAGGGCCAAAATTTGTCTGATGGAGCAAGGCTTTTCCTTACATCATGATAGTTTCAGTCCATCAGCGGGGCGCTGTGCACACAGGCTCGGGTCAGTGTGTGCACAGCCATACAGAGCGTGGAGAATCTCGCACAGGGTGTAAGAGCTACATTTCTGTCCTGGTAGTCTCGGAGCCCAGAAGTCAAAGGGTCCAGTACAGACCCTGCAAGGGGAGAATGCAGGTACATTCCCAGTGGTTTTGGAAGCTCCTGCTGCAGGATCACTGTTTATGGTGCAGCTGTGGTGCCTTTCATTTGGTGTGTCTCACCTGATACCCACCTTTTGCAGTAGTTAAGTTACTCATCAATTAGTGAGAGTTTTGCACAGTTTGGTGCAGCTGGTTATTTTTTAGACTTCCTGAAGGGAGCCAGGATGTGGGCTGCAAACTCTATGGGTTACAGCTCATGGTCCAGAGCCAAGGCTAAGTTGCAAGTGCAACCCCAATGATCTGATTCCTTCTGTAGAGCTGGAGGAAAGCCCAGATCAATAGCCACAAGTCTCGGGTAGTGTTCAACAGGGCTGCAGCTCCCAACAGCAGAGAGGCTGGGGGACTACCCAGCTGAAATATCTTGTTCATCCAGTAATTGCAAGTGGGCTCACCTGGAGAAAGCTCCACTCCAAAACCTGGAGCCCTTAAGGGTGTAGTCAGGACAGTTTGTTTCTGCGGTACAGCCTTTAACTGAAAAGGCTCTAAAGCGGTTGAAAAGGTAGATCAAAAACATGTGTAAGACTGCAGCATCGTCAGGAGCTGGCCAGGCAGGGCGTGGGTTGGCACGGCCAGATTCCTGTAAGTACAGGAGCTGTGACAATGATGCGGGAAATGCAAGATGTGAAAGCTGGATGTGTTGGCAGACCTGGCGAGTGGATCAGCAGCAGCTGCTGGGGATGCAGCAGCAGCAGGCCATAAGGGAAAGGGTCTGACTGAAGAGGTTCAGCAAAAGGAGCTGCTTTGAGGAATGCTTCTTTTATAAATCTTTTCCGTAATGATCTTGGCATGAAAAGTGGCAGTTTGCTGGTGGGAATTCCTCCTGTGTTTCCTGCTGCTGTGCCTGCTCGTTGTTTGGTGTGTGACTTGCAGTTAGCAGCCTCGGGTGGGGGTTTCATCTGAGTGCAGAGGCACCAGGATGGGTATGGCTGAGCAAAGCACGGGAGACCTCTGCTCTCAGGAGAGGGCAAGAAGCTGTTTCTTGAACAAACACTGTACCCAGGAAGGTCATCTTGGAGATAACATGAAAATCTCCTCTTCCCACTTTCTGGGTTAATAATAGGAGGGGCTCAGGTGAACAAGCATATCATTAACAAAAGGATGACTTCATGTTTATGCTTATTTGCTGTTTGGGCTGCAAGGAAAAAGCAGTGAGATGTGTAGGTAAAAAGTTCAGCATCTTTGAACCTTCAGCTTTGGGACTAATGCAGAGGTGGTGGGAGGGGCTCAACCCGGGAGGAGCAACAGCGTAAAGTCTGATGGAGAAAAGTCCCTTCTTCAGTAAGGATTTGGGCGTTGAGAAGGGACGAGGTAAAGAATCAACAAGAGGATCCCTAGAAAGTGAATTTTGTAATTGTCACTATTTTGTACGTGTCTGCCCAGACAGCTCACACTAATTTGATGCTGAACAACTCTTCTGGTTTTAAAAACTGCAACAAATTGCAAGCAGTTGCACATGTGCTTACCTTTAACACTCATGTAGCCGCATGTCGGATTATAATTATACTCCTGTGAAAATTTTTGCTGGACCCAAGGACTTAATCCCATAGACCTCACTGATCACATCACTGTGTGTGTGAATTTATGCTTGCAGCATTAAACTCTGCCTTCAGCTATGAAGCAATTAATTGTTATAAGCAGAAAACATGCAGGGGTGTGGGAAGAAGGGCCAGGTTAAACCACTTAAACTCAAAGTGAAAGAAGATAATTCACTACTTGTAGGTATGTGTTTCTGTCAGTAAGGCTTAGTGCCGGGGAAGCCACTGTCGCAGGCTCCTTGATTATGAGGCAAATTATGATTTACTCCATATGACACAGAGAGGGAACCAAAACCTGATTTTAATTCCAGCTGCGTAAGTGTGCCTGTGCCAGAAGCACTTTCCCCAGAGACTCCATACAGTTTATGGCTCTGGTTTGTGAATTCCCTGATAGCCACCGAGCTGCCAGAGCTGTGCACGATGCAGGCAAGTGGCTAACATGGCTCCAGGCATGGGAGCAAACTGCTGCTGCAGCTGGGAGGTGGGGACTGCTGTGGACCAAACCAGCTGGGAATGCTGTGTGAATGTGTGAGGAGAAAGCACGGGAAGGGAGGTTTGACTCCGAGTCAAGGACTGAGCCAAAAAAGCCTGATGAGTTGGTTCAAACACCCAGCTCTGAGTAGTGCTCCATGGGAGGTGTTTCTGCTGGGGCTGGATTGGAAGAGCGCGGTGATGTGTGAGTGCTTAGGAAAGGGATTGCACAGCCAAAAAGAAGCTGCCTGGTTATCTCTGATGACCTTCACCAGCCCGGCAGCAGACTTTAACATGCTTCCCACTTGTTTTGGGGGCTGCACTGAAAGCCCTGCTCTGGTGGAAAGGAGCCCTGCTCAGTTCTCCTGCAAACCTTCCAGGATGCTTCACCCAACCTCCCAGCACATGCGATCATGCGGAGATGAGGTTTTGCATAGGAGCATACCTACTAGGAGCATACCTACCCCTGTGACTCTGGTGTAAACGTGAGGTTCATAAATAAAACACACTGAAGGCACTTGGTTATTCAGGAGGTCTCATCCACACCCTGATGGTTCACCTGCTGATGGTGAATCTCGTTCCTGGCTGGCGTAAATCAGGAAAAACACTAGTTCACCTGTTGGTGGCATTATCCCCTCTTGTAAATAATCGCTATCCTATTGAAATCAACTGAGGGCCTAAATTGAACTGTTTATCCCCTTAACCATCCCCTTTCTCCCTCCCTCAACAGTGAGGGGATAAACTGGGATTTCCAAGAGGTAAGAGAAGCAGTTTGGAGCTGGCCCACAGCCCTCTCTGCCGAGCGGAAGGCATTTCTTTGCCTTCAGTAGGTTTTAGAATAGTGAATATGTCTGATACTGGCATTGCAAATGTGCAGAGCAGCATTAAGCTCCTGCAGCCACGATGGTCTAAGAGTACATGTGAAACGAAGTTGGAATTTTCCCCATTCATTTTGCCTGAATATTGGGGCTGGTGATGGGGGTGGTGGTATAGAAACTCTTGGACATTTGAGCTTTTCTTCCCATTTGTATCTGCCTGTGCCTTCAGAAATGATCTGTGAGCCCTTCTAGAAATGGAAGGATGGAGCCTAAGCAGCAGAATTCCTGGCACATGAGGATGGGCATCTCTGAGAGCTTTTTTCAGAGGTATTTGCAACAGAATCTATCTTACCTGTTTTCAGTTTCTCCACCATTGCTGTTTTAGAGCTGAAGTGGGCAAGCCTGCCTGTAAGGGCAGCAGGAGGCAGCTGCTGTCCCGTGGTCTGTGTGACCACTGACCTGCACGGGGTGTCTCCGTTAAGATGTTTGACGCCCATATTTGATCGAGTAGATCACAGACGTTCAGGGTGTTCTGCCAGAAGCCCCAGTGGTTTGGCAGAGTTCCCGAAGCTCATGCCCCTTCTTGCTTGCATTGATGTCCGTCTTAGTTATTTTATATATACCATTCCTTGCTGCCTGAAAGAGTATTTCCACAGTTCTGAATGTGTGAGGAGGCTTTGTTGTCTGTTATTACTCACGTAATTAGGCAGTACTGGTAACTTTATGTAAAGGAATATGAAAATAATTAGACTGCTTTTGGCCAAGCTCGTTGCAGACATCAGAAGCTCCAGAATTCAGATTATTTTCACGTTTTTCTAGGTTTGCTGTAGTCTTTAGATTAATTTAGCTAGCTAGGTTGATGGTGCAGCCAGTCTCTTTAGGGCCTTTGGTGCTTTTGTTGTTATGTATCAACCTCTTAAGTCATGAATTAAGCCACTACCATTAATAATGGCTGGGGAACATTCTCATAGTTGAAACTAAACTAGCCCACACACTTTGACAATCTGCAGTGAAAATGCTTGTCACCAGCTTCACTAACAGTGGAGCATGTAAGTCTTAAACAGAAATGGCTCTATAGGACTAAAGTAACAAATGGAAGGCTTGCTGTTTTACTAGCTCAACAAACTACATTTCACTCCTGTCTCTATTTCCCTGTCTGTGGAGCAATATATGCCCCGTTTCCAAAATACTCATGTAAACAATGGGGAGGAAAGCCTTTTGTGTGGCTTTCGCTGAGATTGCAAGTTGTGAGGGTACATTTCAACAGAATTTCAATTATATTTGCAAGCCTGTATGCTTATGCACAGGGAAATATTTAATGACTTATTCTCTCTTAATTGACTTTTTTTAAATGCACACAATAATTTACATGAAGGCAAAAAGGGAAAGTGCTTTGACAAAACAGTCAAGACTGTCTTTGAAGAACCCAAAGAAATTTTGTCTGGGTAGATTTATTAATTCTGTAATTAAAACGCTTTGATGCAAGCATGGCATACTCCAGTATTTGTAAACCGTTGCTCTGCTTAGTGCTCCAAAGGTCTCTTCTCTTTGCATTAGTCAATATTCTGCTCTGAATTGTACATTATGCATTGTTTTGGAGACCAGTTGATTTGTTTTTATTAATTTTTATTTATTTTGATGTTAAGTCTTCACCATTTGGCTCCAGATATTACTGAAGAAGTTCAAGCTCCTGTTGCCTGTGCTGTATCCTCATTCTTCTTGATGTGTCTATGGCCATTGCTTTATTATGACAGTGAAAAGGGATTTAGGTACTGCTTGCAGCGTCCAAATTAATGTGTGTAATGAGCAATTCAAACCGCTACCCATTTTACATTGTGCAATGAATAATCTAGACAACGTGTGTGTGTTTAAAAGTCTGACAGCTGTGGACAGTAAGGTCTGAACTTAAGCAAGGCAGTGGGTCTGGGTGCTCCAGCAGGCTGTGAAGGTGGCTTTCCATCTCCCTGCTTCTGGACAGCTCTTTGTAGAGGTGAACACTTGCACGCTTTTGTTTTGGCTTTGGTTTTTTCCCATCTGCCCCAGCAGTGCAGCGTCTGTTTCTACATACTGGTGGCAGATTGAGAAAAATGCAGATCCTACCATTGTTGGTAAAATATCACTTTGCATAAATTACAATGCAAAAAAGCCCCTCAACTCTCCTCGCTGCAAAAAAAAAAGAGCCCAAAACACCAATTCCAAACAAAAGCACTTTGGTCAACTCCTACAGTGTGTGACAACTATGCTTTTACATTAAGAAGTTTCAACACTATATGAGATTGAGATGGAGGCTGTGTAAAATCTTTCCTTCCCAACTTTTGGCATCTCTGGATTTTTGAAGGAGTCTGTGTTCTTATAAAAAGAAAGGGGTGAGACTGGTGTCTTGCATCCTCTCAATCTACAGAGGCAATGACATGAAGCTACAGTCTTCATCTTGACTACAAGGCTGTGGAGCATGGTGTAGGGTAGAAGGCAGAGGCCAAGTGGTACCACCTGGGACAAAACTGACACATGAGGGTCAGACAGGTAGACCTGGGAAATGGGAAGCAAAACCATCTCAATTGCAACCTCTTTGTAAGAAAAAAGTAGGAGGTGCACATACCGTCTGAAAAAGAAAGGTAAATTGCATGAGTGTGGTTAATGGACTACATTGGAGTGATGGGTCTGTGAAGTGTGGGCTCATTGGCTACCCGGGGAGGGTGTCCGCTGCCTGACTTCTTGTAGTGTGGAAGAAGACCTGTGTAGCAATGATGCGCAAGCCAAGAAACGTTCATATTTGGTGTGTGCAGGTCTGTCTTGCACATAAATATGAATGCTTTCTGTTACATTTTGGAGATTTACAGTGTTTTAACATGTATATGCATAGTCTCGATCTCCTACTGGTAATAAGTAAAGAGCCCATTGAAGTATATAGGAAGGAAGAAAGTTAATAGAAGAGTGTGGAACAGTCAAACATCTACCAAGGGCAACCACATTCTTCCTTGACTGGTTAGGTCCTACTGTGTTGTGTTTGCTTACAGATATCTGGTTTGTGCTATCATGCAATTCTAGCAACAGAACTGGCCAGAGAAACCCTTCTGGAGGACCCATGTGGTTAGTCTGGACAATTCTGACCCTTGGGAGTGGTGGATTTAAATATTTTGGAGTAGGTGGTTATGGTCAGAGTAAGCAGGTGTATCTCAGAGGGCTGAGAGTGGACTGAGGTGGTGGTGGTGGCTAGTGGAAAATGCAGGCCCTTTGAAAGGGCAACCAGTCTGTTGTCAGAGAAATGGCTATCCTGGATCTTGAGCAGCTTTGTAACTTCAGCTACATCTATTTGTCTGATGTGCTGACAGTGAAAGGCTGGCTTTACGGGAGTAAGCTGTTCTGGGAGTAAGGACCGTTCTTTGGCATCCCGTTTAAATAGACAATGAGCATTACTAACATTTCTAGTTCACCAGTGAAGAACAGGACCACAGAGCTTGGATGTGGGACCCCTGGGGAGCTTCCTACAGGGGAACCCAGACAACAAGCCTGGTGTGGGGAACTCCCTTTTCTTGCAAAAATACTTAGGGGGGATGGGAAAGATGGGCCCTGAGAAACTGGACATTGAGACTCTTTTCCCTGCCTTGTTGCAGAACAGCTCAAGGTGCTTCATCCTCTCTCTCAAACTTCAGGTATGAACTTTCTCAAAGCCCGTTAGCCAAAATTTTCGTGGCGTAAATTGTGAAACTCCCCACTTCTGTACACAAAAGGAGGACTTGGAGAAGCCCCAGTGGGCAGAAAGGTGACTACCCCAGGAAACCCCGCCAGCGGTAATGGAGGTATCTCTGGTGCCATCGGCACTAGCAGGGCCTTTTGTTTTGCTTCTTGGTAAACACCAGTGGTGCTGGTCTCCTGGATGAGAGGGTGTGAAGAGGAGCTGTGCAAAGTGGGATGTGGGGTTGGTGTCCCTGCGAGCCCAGAGTGATTCCCGCTGGGGAAAGCCTCTGTGCTGAGCCCTGTTCCCATCTGCACTACTGCAATCACTGCTCCGGAGCACCAGGCAAAAATACCGCTTTCAGTCTTGTAATGTGCTGCCCAAGCAAATGTAAAATATTTAATCTGGCATTGCCAAAAGGGTGCTTTATGACTTATGCCAAATTACATTATATAAACATAATTAAAGGGTTAGCTTTGTTTGAATCTGTCATTCTAAGCAATAAAGATGTCAGATAATTTAGTGTTACATTTTGATACTCACCCTATTAAGCTAATAGTGTTTTTTTTGTGTGTGCATGTATGTATATGCAAGCAATGTTCATGGAGTTAGGCTTTTTTTAAAGGTGACCCAGAGTGAAGATGTTACTGATGGGGTCCAGGGACATTGTCTGCTGCAAAACTGACCTCCAGTCTTCGCTTCTGAGCCTGGATGTCTGTGGTTCCCAAAACTGCTTGAGGAGGCTGAGAGGGGTAGGAGTCCCTTCCTGTGCATCCATGGGATGCAGTGAGGGTGTTGGGAGGGGAGTAGGGAGGTGCTGGCACTGCTTCTGGGGCAGAGCTGGGCTTGTGCTGGGGGGACTCGTATATATTAAAGGTGGGACAGGACTCCTGCAGACTGTGTCAAGCGTCAAAAATACTCAATGCTTCTCATGGTAAAAAAAAAAAAAAGGATTTTTTAAACGATTCATCTCTTTTGTAGACCCTTTCTGGCTGATACATTTCATTTTGCCTAGTAGCAGGTGGCACCCGCTTATCCACCAAAGGTCCACCACTTTAGCCAAGACTTGTCCTTTTTTTTGAGGCAGGTGAGGAGTGGTGTGGTTACTTGGCTTCCTGAAGACTGGGGAGGATTTGTCTGAGTGCCTGCTTGTGCTGTGGGTGCCAGCCACAAGCAGCCTGGGCGCAGTGTGGGATGGAGCAGAGCAGTCACCAGGGCCCACACGCCCAGGACGTGTCTGCTCTTCCCTGCCGGGGACCTGGGGTGGTTTCAGCTCCTGATAGCTGGTGTCACATTTGCCACTGCACCGGGGCTGGTGCAGGCTGATGTGCTGGGTTCCTGAAGGCTTCTGAAGGGAAAAAAACCACCCTCCCTCCCCCGGGTACTCTATTTCGAGACCTGTGTAACAAATACTAAATCAGTGGAAAAACAAACCCAAATCCTGTCAAGTACTAGGACAAATATTTTCGAGGTTATTTTAAGGTTTATAAAAAGCATTAAACTAGAGAGTAAAATACACTTCACATGATTAAACTGTCTTCATTTTATAGTCACACACATGGACTCTTTACTGGGATACAGAAAGCAAAGATGCCTCTCAGTTTGACTTACATTATCAGTGTCTGAAAGTATTTATGAATTAGTAGGTGCAATTATCCTCTTGAAATCTGTTGTCAAGATAGGCTTTGTTTAAAGTTGGCTTTCCTTTTGGCTGCTCTTGGGTAAATGTGCCGAGCCATAACATGCTGTTTGTTCACCTCTCCAGAACAGCGGGTGCGCACGGAGCTGAGTTTGTCATTCGTTCACCATTCATGTAGCATAAAGCCTCCTATTTAATATTGAGAAGTTACTGTTGGATGTCTGAACAGCCTGGGCATGCTAGAGGATTTTTTTTTTTTAAAAAAAAGTTCAATTAGAGACCAGGGCAAAAATAGATTCATGGGGTTTTCTGTTTCAAATTAAACTCTTAAAAGCCTCTTTCCCAAATTTCTTCCATTCGAGTTTTGGATCCAGTCCTAAATGCTGGGTCTGAAACCCCAAATTACACCGCAGTTTGTGCCCACGTCAGTGACAGGCTGGATCCAAATAGCAGATATAACCACACCAAAACCCAGGGAAGCTTTGGGTCTCCTGCCTGGGTTCAGAAAACCCCTGTTTCTCATGTGGGTCCTCTCTGGCATGCCGGATCCCCATCTGTCCCCCCACAGCCTGTCCACCCCCTGTCTATCCCACCTGGGGCCAGTCTGGGTAAATATAATCTATTATATAAATATAATAGGATCTGTGTTAGCTATGAGGACTGGTAGGGGTTAAATAGTTTATAAGTTCAATTAATAAATTAAACTTGGTGGGAGACCTGCAACGATTCCCAGTTGTTCTCCAAGTATCATAACAAACCTCCTCATTTTGGGAATGGTATCTAGGGGGGTATCTGGCTTTCTGATCTGGGGTTTGGTTTGGGCTCATCTCTACCCAAAATATTATTTTAACCACTCTTTGTATTTCATTTCCATACTTTTCCTTCAGTATGCTTTGAGAAAAGATTCTGCCAAAGACATAAATGCTTTGAGCCCTGGAAAACATTTTTTACTGTGTATATGGAAGGCGGTGTTTTGCTTGGCTTAGCTTTTGAAATACATGGCACAACCTGCATGAAATATTTGAGGCTGTAAGGAGACATGAGCAATTCTTGAAAGAAAAAAAAAAAAAAAAAAAGAAAAAAGTTATTTTTCATTCAGTGGTCTCATTTGCTTATAGCCACACCCCGCCAGGAGGTGTGGGGCAGAGCAAGGAAGAAGAGTTGATTTATGAACTTGTAAAATTAAAGTTGTTATAAAGTTAAAAAGAAACAAAACAACCCCCCCAAAACGCTCAGACTCATGGCAAGGTTTCTACATATGTGAGCAGGAATTAAACCATTAGGGTTTGATTAAAAAAATTCATGAGGCTTTCGAAGCATCAGGGGTTGAGATGAAAGGTCTGCCTCGCGTGCCCGGGTTGTGGGGAAAAGGGCTGCCAAGTGCCCCCGTCCTCACCTGGGTGGGCTTTTCCTGCGGAGGGTTGCAGTATGGCGAGGAAGGGTAATGTGGAGTTGATAGGATTGTAGGATAATTTGGACTGGCAGGGACCTCTGGAGGTTTCCAGTCTGACCTCCAGCTCAGAGCAGGGTCATCAGTGAGTTGCTGCCTCTGTGGGCTCCTCTTCTGCCCTTGCAGTAACCAAGTGTTTCCCGATAAAGGTGTGGAGAAGAGATGGCAGAAGCAACTGAATCTCCTCGATCTGTTCTTTAGCGCTGAGCCCAAATTAGAGCAACCCCGGGGTTGCCCTGTTTGAGGCTTGTGCTCCTTGAAGATCCCAGCATGACGGGGGTGCTGGGGTTAAAGCAGGGTTGTGGCTGCTCAGCCCGCAGCCCATGCCTGTTCCTCCCGTGGCGTGGCGCAAAGGGGCTGTTTCACTTTGTGTCTGAAATGCACAACTTCGATCTCCATCCATCGGTTCTGCCTGTGCTGAGACTTTGGCTGTAAGAAGAGGCTGTGAGAGCGAGCACTGCTCCCAGGCTGTGTGTTGTCACACATTGCGTTGAGGCAAGGGGAACTGGTTATTGTTCCCAGGGCCCTGTGATACCAAACCCCTGAGGGTGACAGACACTGGAACAGGCTGCCCAGAGAGGCTGTGGAGTCTCTTTCTCTGGAGATATTCAAAATCCGCATGGATGCATTCCTGTCCAACCTGCTCTAGGCAGGGGAGCTGGACTAGATGATCTCCGGTGGTCCCTTCCAACCCCTACCATTCTGTAGGGGTTATCTGAAGATGATAATCCTGCCTCTCAGGTTTCCAAATCCAAGCCACAGCTCTGCAGAGGGTTAAGATGTGGGCAGAGGAAGGCAGAGCACTGGTGGAGGAGGAGTTGGGATTGCTTCAAGACAGGCACCGTTCCTGCCTGCAGCTGGTGGGCACTTAGTGCTGTAGTTTGCATGTAGTTCATTGCTTAACGTCTTGCCTGGCAGTTTTCCTGACGTGCCTCCACCTGCAAGTGAACGTCTTCTCCTGCAGCCCCTGGCAGAGCAGACTGTGCCCCAGATTGGAAAGTTTCTCGGCAAGATGCTGGAGGGCCTGGGAAGGAGAATCAGGGCTTAGAGGAGCCAGCTGGTCCCTGGACCACCCCCCTTGCTCCAGCCAGGCACCTTTCCACTTCTTAGGGGAGCTTTTATTTCTCCAGAGCAGATAAAATGATTAGGATGGCAATAAAACAGCAAGGCTGGGGCTCTGTGGGCACCTTGCGGGGTGCTGCTTTCTTGCTTCTGAAAAACACTGATTTTTTTTCTTAAATTGCGAAGTGTCCTTTGGAGGTGTCTCGGTGTGCTGCCAAGGGCAGCTTCTTCAGTGCAGGGGAATTTGTGTGGATCTGGCAGCTGTGGGACAGATGGGATCAGCAACCTGACAAGGTGGTGGTTTTGGGAGGTTTGCACAGCCGGTGGTGGCGTGGGCCACCCCGTTCCAGTGGTCTTTATGTCAGTGTGGGCTGCACACCAGCAGTTCAGTTGTGTCCCATGTCTCTTCAATGCCTCTTCATTGTGCTGGTTGCTTGCAAGGGTCTCATAGGCAAAACTGGTGTTTTGGATGAGGAAGAGGAGATTTATAGACTTTTAAATTAAAAAAAAATTGTTGCAATGAGTCTGATACTGGCCAAAATGCCTTGACACCACCATTCCTGCCAATAGCCCACTCTGTGGCTGGAGCTACATCTTGTCCTTCACAGCATGCTGGTGCGTGGTCTTTAGCATGTCCATGTATTTTTTCTGGAGGCTTCCAGAACTTCATTTCCCTCTGGAGGCCTCTACAACTCCAGTGCAAACCTAGTCAATAAACCAAAACAGGCTAGAAACTACATTTCTAGCAGGCAGGGCTGGAGAGCAGATGATGCCCACAGTTGTTCTCTTCTCAAAGCCTTCTTTTCCTGCAGCTGTAGGAAATCTTGGTGAGATACAGGTAGAGACACTGGAATGAATGAGAAGACCTCAGATGACAGCTGGTTGCTGATACAGTTTGTGCTGGTTCCTCCCAGCAGAAGCAGCTCCTCTAATCTGACTATCAGCCCTTGAACCATCCCGCCTGATCTCTGTAGTTCATCTCCAGCTTGAGCTGTTATCATAATTGACAGAAAAAAATTACCTTTTGAGTGGAAGAGAGGTTCTCCCCGTTAGGCTCCGGAAGCAGAGCACGTGCGCGGGGCCCTGGCACTTTTGCTGCAGGAGTCATTAAACCTGTTTAATTTGGCCGTATCCGTGTGCCTGGTGCCTGCTGCGTGGCAGGTGAGCAAGCATCGATGCACCAACACTTCTGCACCCTCCTGCAGAAAGGCTTGGGCTTCAGGAGGCAGGGAAGAGGGGAAATGGGAAAACCACTCTCAAGGAGCGATGGTGTGCCATTGCTTGATTAGGATGATTTGAATAACTCATTAGTTAGGAGGAAAGAGCATCGCCTCCCGCCCTCTGCCAGTGAGAGTGGTTTGTCGTTATTATCTAGTGAGCAGCTGCTTTTTTTGGAGCCGTGTACAGAAGCTGCGGGCCCCTCTGGAGGATGGGCTCGGGGGATTGAAAAGGATGTTTTTGCTTAGGAGAGGGGGAAGTGCTGATACAAGTGCAGCTGGTCTCAATCAGCTGAGCCGCGAGGGAAGGGCAAGGAAGCCGACCTGCTCCTGGAGTGGGAAGAAGAGCCTTCAGAGAGGCCACAAAACTCTTTGAGACTGGGGACAGGTGACGCAGCCTGACACAGAAAGGCTGTGTGCGATGCTGAGCTCTCACCAGGCTTCGGGTGGGCTTTGGGAGGAGCAGGGCTGGAAATGGAGCATCTGAGGATGAGCCATGGAGCTGCAGGGAGGTATGTCCCAAAACACCAACCTCTCAGTCAGAGGGGTGTTTCCATCTTCCTCATCCTTACTGTGGTGCTGGGTCCTTGCAGTTTCTCTTGGCTTAAGGTATGGCCTAGACATAATTTGGAAGAACTGAAAATTAGGAAAAAAAAAACCCCATCCAGGCACTTCCGCATGGTGAGCATGAGTCCCAAAGGGGTGTTCTTTTTCAGCAGACAGGTTCTGCCATCCACGCTTGGTTTGATCTTCCAAAATAACAGGGTGTGAACTTTGCTATTTCCATGTTGTATGGCAAGAAATAACGTGTCTGTAACAGTTTTAATCCTGGGTATTACCTCTTCTCCAAACTTCAGAGATAGACTGATATACACGCCCTGCCTTCCCGCATGCGGGTTGATAATTAGGAAGGAAAAATCCTGTTGTCTGTGTGTTGGTACATGTCCTTCTAAGCACTCCCATTTTCCATAGGGATCGCTCAGGCACAGTTGTTATTTGGTACAATATTATTTGGGTGAGAAAAATTTCAGTACCTAATCATTTTACGCAAGAGAACTAAGCAAGAGCTTGAGAGCTCTGTGACAGTACAGGAACAAATCATGCTCCTGACTTTTCTTGGGGGAAATTTCAGATGGTATAAATTTATGGATTGAATGTTCATGCAGATTTTAACTTTCGATTTTTTTTAAATATCTTTTCATGATAAAGGTAAAACTAACAAATCCTCCAATTAAAATCCTTTTGGCTAGCAATACAAATAGTATGTAAATGTTTCCATTTGCTAGCTATGCTTCCAAAATGGGGATATAGAAATGTATAGCTTACACCTCCATAAGGTAAAATTTCTTCCCCTGTCTCATCAGTCTGGTCCAGTTGTCTGCATCTCGCCATGTCGTGCTGCCATGAATCAGGAAAAAAAAAGTTAAATCTAAGGCACTTATAGAGAATCTTTTTTCTTGTTTTTTTTTTTTTTTTTTTTT